>NDFZ01005224.1:0-196096 GCA_002192655.3 Mamestra configurata | reverse complement strand
CGCCGACTGCCGATCGAGAGACGAACCAGCGACAATGTCCGCCGTGGCGAAGACTTCCAAATACACCTACCGCAGCAGCGGCGGTGGCACCACCGACGTCAACATCGAGTACAGCGCCGACCTGAGTGCTCTCTCCAGGCTGGAGGTACCGGGGCGACGACACAGTGCAGTGCTTGTGAAGTGTTAGCGGACACCATGATAGAATATGTTGTATTTTTCAGGACAAAATCCGTCTCCTCCATGATGATCTGGAATCCGAAAGGGAGCTGCGTCAGAGGGTAAGCTGATCGAGCATGCGAAATGTGATCCGCGTGAGGCGAGCGCGCCATAGCGGGCGCGCGCGCAGGTGTCGGCGCGCGCCTTCCGCAACACCTCTATTAATACCGCCCGCCCTACGCCTTCGATTGCGTTCACACCCCCATCAGTGCAAACTTTAACCCCATTTTAGTTACAAATTCATAATTAATGCCTGACTACGAAACAATTTTTACGTCTTAACAAACCAAAGTTATAATTTTTTTCTCCGCTTTTTAACTCCCTCATTTGAGAACATTATTCATCATTTTTACAATATTTCTAACGGGAACTAATCAGAATGATTATTTCATTCAGTGAAAAAAATGTGAAAGCAAAGTTTTGTAAAGGGATTGAAGTGACCTTAGATATTGTGGTTCCTCATAGATTCATATCCGTGTGATAAAGTTCAATATCATAGATAACGATGGACGTCATACACAATATGCGGGAGATTGTTCAGGACGGACATCTGATCAAGCTTCGCGCATTCTATTTTGGTTGCGCGGTTGCGTGGTCAACTGGTCATAGAATGGCAAGCGTTCCGCGCATGCGTGCTGCAAGCGGCTGCGCCTGTGACTCGCGCTTGCCGGCGCTCGCTCACTCTGCGATATATTTAGCTCTGTAGCGAAAGCATTCTCTGAAATCTCAACTTCTCGCTCTCCGGTCTCACTTTTGAAACTGGGCCAAATGATGCTCGTTCCCGTTGAGAATGCCACAATATTGAAATATAATAATAGCCCGCGGTATGAGTAGCGAAAATATCCGAGTTAGTCAGAGCTGCCGTGAGACATAAACTGTTTCTTATTTTAGATGGGTACAATGCTGAAATATGTGAAGGACGAGTTACCCAGAAACCTGTTATTGCATAATGGTTGAAAGAAAGATATTTTGTGTAAAAAGGTACATTTCTAGGAAAGTCAACACTTGTTATTGAGGATGACGCACAATATCTTGTAGTTCCTTGCATTAACGTCATCAAAACTAAGTTAACCAAAGTTGTGAACAGTAGTAAATATATCAGCTTAACGACAACTAACTTAAATAAATTACTCTTTTCAGAACACTATCATAACTTACCATGTTTAACAATCATTTACAATTTGAACTAAAATCATAACAAAATATTAACAAAGTTGACATTCCAACTTCTTGTAACTCTTGGTAATTTCCAGATCGAGAGGGAGAAGGCAGATTTGAGCGTGCAAGTTATCCAACTCTCTGAGAGGCTGGAGGAAGCTGAAGGCGGGGCCGAGAGTCAGGTAGATATTCCAAACATCTATTTACTAATTTTGACAAAAGTAGCCGTAATAATAATAACTATTAAAGTGTCGGTAAGGACATAAAGGAAACAATGGAAAAAGTGCATAAATAAAAGGAAATAAAACACGAAGAGAAAACTGAAGCAAGCAACATAGATGTACGAGTAACCATTAAGACGAATTGGCATTGGGAAATCAATCATCAGAAAAGACAAACTTATGAGATAAATGACACCGACTTTTGCAAAGAATGAGAAAACACGGGTTGCACCCTATTAACCATTACGAGAAGTCAAAACGATGCAACGAAATGATTCCGACTGTTGCGAAAAATAAAACCAGTGCAAGAAGATATCTTAAACCGAATCAAGAAAAAAAAACCAAAGTCAACTGGAATTAAAAATAAACAAATTAGTGAAAACTTAACAATCATTATAAAAGCTTTGCGAAATTTTTTACAAGGTACAATTGCGAACTATTGCTTAGCGATATTTTCTATGTCTATTATTTGTATCTATTTCAGGTCAATACATAGACAGCTAAAATCATAGCACTTCATTTCGGCTTTGCCGTAGTCGGGCAAAAAAAGAAACGAATCAAACAAAAATATGTTTTCATTTTTTTATTTCCACGTAAGATGTATCATTAGTTCTTGTAAAGATAACAAAGCATTATTTGATCATTTTATATACTGAGTAATACTGAAAGTGAAGGTAAATGCTCTTTTTTCCTGTTTTTCTAAGTTACATATAAGTAGTATTGCTGTAACAGTCAAGTTTGTCATGATTATGAGACACCATGCACTATTATTAAAAAATATTTAGTTTCACTTATTCAGTAATGAAGTAGTAGGCATAAAAGCATTTTTTTTTGTCAATCATTCAATCAAAGGAAATAGTACAAAAATAATATTTCAAATGTCCACCCCAAAGATTTCATGTTTTGGGGTCGTATTTTGAAATGGTGTCATACCTTTTTCAGTTCGAGATCAACAGAAAACGCGACACCGAACTTACCAAGCTCCGCAAGCTACTGGAAGATGTCCATCTTGAGTCCGAGGAGACCGCCCACCTGCTCAAGAGGAAACACCAGGAGATCGTGGTTGACTTCCAGGAACAAATCGACCAGCTTACCAAAAGCAGAGCCAGGTGAGGACACACTGACTATCCTCTAAATACATCTAGTCATCGTTGTACTAACTAATGTGTGTTTTCAATATTTAGAATTAAGAAAAAGCTTTGCGAAACCTATTGCGAAAATTGCTATGCGTCTATTACATTTTACACCTAAACATCACTTACAAAACGTCCACCTACATCATACTTAAAAAATATTGTCGTTTCCTGTGATTGCAACAAATATTTCGTTGTCACCAGGTCCGAGAAGGAAAAGTCCAAATTCCAAGCTGAAGTTTACGAGCTGTTGGCCCAAGTGGAGAACGTGACCAAGGAGAAGATCACCATCTCCAAGACATGCGAGAGGCTGGAGATCAACATCAGCGAGCTGCACATCAAGATCGAGGAGTTGAACCGCACCATTGTCGACATCACCTCCCACAAGCAGCGCCTGTCCCAGGAGAATGTTGAGCTCATCAAGGAAGTTCAGGACCTTAAGGTGAGCTAATACATTCTCCCTTTCCGTAGATCACAATTTTAAATATTTACACACAATTCAGATAACTTTTTTCCCGATGAAGGAATAAAGGTTTCATAAAAATAATGTCCTATCACTGAAAACTATTCTGTTTGAACTTTTTACCATTAACTTTTATGTAGTTCTACAATATTCTAAAAACTTAAACGAGTGGTTTAACTTTCCAGGTGAACATTGAGAATGTGGTGTACCTTAGGAGCCAGTTGGCCAGCCAGCTCGAGGACTCACGCCGCAGGCTCGAGGATGAGGAGAGGAGGCGCTCTCTGCTTGAGGCTAGCCTTCACCAGGTAAGATTCGTTACACCTTTTTTTACTTTCTTCTACTAGATTCTGTTTATTTTTGGTCCAACCTAAGACTTATTTTTTTTATATTTAGAGTTAAAATTGGAAAATTGAACATGAAATTATGAAATCATCTTCTCAATTTACATTCATAAATGTTGATTTAGATAAATTTATGAAAAAATATCTTCCACCTAGGTTGAAATCGATTTGGAGTCCGTCCGCGTCCAGCTTGAGGAGGAATCCGAAGCCCGTTTGGACCTGGAACGCCAGCTTGTCAAGTCTAACGGCGAAGTCAGCCACTGGAGGTCCAAATTCGAGGCCGAGGCTGCTGCCAGGGCTGAAGAAATTGAGGAGATCCGCCGCAAGTACTCCATCCGCATCCAGGAGCAGGAGGAACAGATCGAGACCCTCATCGCTAAGATCAGCAGCATTGAGAAGCAGAAGTCTCGTCTGCAGAGCGAGGTATTTATTCATTATTTTACAAATTAGGAACTGGTTTTCTCTTTCACCAGAAACAGATGTGAATCTGTTAGTCAAAATATACTAATCCACGCAACCTTACAGGTTGAGGTCCTCATCATCGACCTGGAGAAGGCCAACGGAACAGCTCGGGAGCTCCAGAAGAGGACTGAGCAGCTGGAGCGAGTCAACATCGAGATCAAGTCGCGCCTGGAGGAGACCGTACAGCTGTACGAGCAGACCCAGCGCGACCTGCGCATCAAGATCACCGAGATCCAGCGCATCTCCCACGAGCTCGACAAGACCCGCGAGCAGAAGGATGCCCTCGGCCGCGAGAACAAGAAGTTGGGTGGTAAGTGCATTTAGTATATTTAGCATTCAGTATAGAAGAATAGGATGTGCCTTGCCCTGCTGTAGGATAATACAGAATATTGGTAATAAATAATATTTCCATAAAAGTTCTAAGTACATTTTCCAGCGTCAAATCTTTGACTATATGACCAATACGCATACGAAATATTGATGGTTAGACATTATCTTTTGCTTTGGTGAAGTTTTTTTAAACTTGACTAGTAACTCAACAAACGATTTCAGTTCTGGGTTTTTCAGTAGCTTCATTGGATTATTTTCCACACTTACTTTTGCTTTTTACAAATCCTGGTATTAAAGCTGAGGTCTTCGCCATATTGAGTATCACTTCTTGTAGACCTAATTTTATGGAATTTTTAATTTATATTATTCATCAACCTCGAGTTACATTGTCTTTTAGATTACTCTCCCATGTCAAAACAAGATAAATTAACCTGGGGCTTTTGAGAAAGTAACTAATGGAAAGAACAACTGGAGCTAGGACCTCAGAAAGAACTAGTGAAGTACCATCTAACTTGTGTATTGTCAACAGATGACCTGCATGACGCACGCGCCAATCTTACGGAGTTGACCCGCCGTCTTCACGAGCTCGAGATCGAGCTGCGCCGTCTTGAGAACGAGCGAGAGGAACTCACCGCCGCCTACAAGGAGGCTGAGGCCGTAAGTACTGTTTTCATCATCATTCAGCCGGAATACATCCACTGCTAGGCTTTCCCTAAGGGTCGCCACTCCAAGACTTTTTGGCCCCAACAATTATCCCTAGATCCTTTACATATTGCTTGGAAGTGTCACGTTACGAATCACTGAATATATTTTTTTCTAGATCCTCTCATGCGACTGCTTCCACTTTTCTGACTCGTCGTCATTTACGAGACTCTTAATTCTAGTCAAATTACTTGTTGTGAATGCGAAATTACCTTTGTGAATCAACCATTGGACCATTTCATAAAAGACTTGATCTGGAGACCGGTCCCTTGAGTAGTCAACTTTTGATCCTGAATATATAAAATTAATGCCCAGGAAAAATAAGACTAAGTAAAAATGTAAAAAAAACTAAAAGGTATTTCAATAACTGAATGAATATAATAACTGGTTGATTGGCATCCTCGCATATTCTAAATAGGAAATGATTGCAGTTGTAACAGGTTTCCTTCCCGATCGACCCTTTTTTGGTACAAGCCCACACTATTCCCAACCAAAGCATACAGGAGTCTGCCAGAATCAACAGTGGCGAACATCAGTAAAACACCTAGTCAATGAAGTTCTCTCGTTATAGAGACCCTTGCTTTTAATTATTTTATATTTTCACACTGTTGTGTATCCACACAACAGTGTTTTAATAACACCAAATAAAAACCCATACTGAAAATATTAGTCCATAGCAATTCTTAATTGAAACAAACAATAAACCCGCAACATTTACGAAGCATATATCTATTTTCAAATCCATGATTTTCTATACTTTACATAACGTCTAATAATATCTCCTATTCGATATATCGAATTTCCGCGAACCAAACTCACAATGACATAAAAATAACCGCATAACCAAGCAACTGAACGGCTCATTTGACAACAGTAATTAATAGGTCATTCTTGTACAGATTGTTAGCAACGCTTTGGCAACCAATCAGCTACTAAACACGATACCAACAGACTTGCCAGGGTTCCGTAACAGCTAAAAATAGTTACAATATATTTAGCAGCGAGGACAATAGTCTAATTACACGACACATCTAAAAATATTTACTGAAATTGACAACTTTTATTGGGTGTTAATGACCGACTGAGAATGATAGGGATTCAAATAAATAGAGTCAGGCAACTCGCGATGCTAAAAAATTTCAATAAAATCGCTGGCACATGGAATCGCAAACAGAAAAAATTCGCGTTATTTTTCAACGACATGATATTTGAGATTGATTGAAATGGAAAAACATCCTATGAGATTGATCTACACACATAAATTACTTTGTGTAGCACCAAATCTATTTACAACCAATACAAAGCGTAGGTGTATGGATTTAATAATACTTAAACTTCTGGCAGCTACACCAAAAACGTAAATCAATTATCCAGAATATAATTACTGTCTTCCTGGAATACTTTGGATGATTGATGACGTCAGTAGACTTGTTTATTTGGTCGAACCCGATCCAAAAGTTAATGTGGTACATTTCCGCTTGACCATGATGTGTCTGATGTATCAGGGCCGCAAAGCTGAGGAGCAGCGTGCCATGAGGCTGGCCTCCGAACTGGGCCAGTTCCGCCACGAGGCCGAGCGCCGCTTCCAGGAGAAGGAAGAGGAAATCGAAGCCATCCGGTGAGTTTTAACGTTATTAATAAATCTGCTAACATATAAGAAATATATATATTTTATCAATCATCATCATATAAATCATCCACAATCGGGTTAATAATTCTTCTGTAAAAGTTAGAAATATTGAGGTAAAACTCGATCTTGACGTATAAAACAAAAGGAATAAGTACACGTTGTTACAATTAGGAAACAAACATGAACATGTAATATAATAATAAATATCACTATTCTTAGAACTTAATGGTTCGTCAAAAACTTTGATTTCAATTTAGCTCTTAATCGAAATCTTTATAAAGACACTTACCTATAAAATAATTGGTTGCAATGTTTACACCGATGATGTCCACGTATGACTGAAGTATAACCACACACCTCACTCGACGATCGCCAATTCGGAACTACTAGCTTACTATATCTTTCAACGATTACGCCCCACCACTTCCCTGCGCTGACTGATGGGTGTCATCCAAACACGCAATCAACAAATCACACATCACAACCATGACACAATTTTACCATGGATCGGCGCCAATTTATTGAAGTTTGATGGACTGCTTCTGAAATCAGCAATTTACAGGAATTATCTTCTATCTAAAATCACTCCAGTTTACGGAATGGCTTACCATCCAAAACTAATGGAATCTAAACGTATACAACAACACACTTCCCGTCCATTAGAACTAAATGCAGTTATGCATTAAGTAAATATATTTCAAATAATTGGCACGAATTTCATTTATATATAACCGGGCGTCTGATTGGTGCTTATTACCGGTGATCACATATGAGCTTTGGCAATAAGTACTACTGAAAATGTACAAAAGACGATGTTCATTTTCTCACGCCCCCAATTACGCAACCTCGGCCCCGGACGGCGCACATCGGGGTGACCGCGTCGCAATCGTAGCGAATCTTCGCAACTCGTATATCTTTCATCATGCCGCCGGTTAAAGTGCCTAACTATAACAAGTGGAACAAACCACCTACCGCTATATACGAAGACAATTATGGCTACGGTATAAACTTTTATCAACCGATGATTGATTATATCAGTGCTAAAGACCAGGGCGTTGCCGCTAAGCCCCCGCATCTGCCTTGGAACAACGAACGAGGGTTGGACAAATACAGGTTTGATAAGCCGATACGTACCTACTCTGAAGAGGATGTAACGAGACTTTCGCATGAGGCCGCAAATCAAGCCAAGCGGGATCTCAACACTTTCAGTATTGCGAAACGATCCCCTTTCTCAGTGATTGCTACTGCCGATGCGGCAAACGTAGTAAAACATATTGGAACTGAAAGTTTAACTTCCAAAACAAGGAAGAAGAAAGAGGAGAGGGAGAAGTATAAGATCGAAAGGCAAAAAAAGAGAATAAACGAAATAAATAAGGAGTTGGATTTGTATGAAAAGGAAGTGAATGTGGGTGCCGAACTAAGAGGAAAAGCCAAAATGTATAGAGGTAAATCGGCTAAAGCAATCGCTCAAACACTTCTAGAGGAAAGTAGAAGAAATATTATCGAAGACCGACCAACTAGGTTGGAGTATCAGAGTAGAAGAATTGTTACCGAAGAAAGGCCAACTAGAATTGAGTATCGTGGAAAAAGGAGCGTGATTGACAAAAATTTGTCCCAAATAACCCAGAACGTGTTATCAAAGGCAGTGGCAGCATCAAGCATTTCGGGTGCGGCAGCCAATCATATATCAGAAAAGATGACAGAAACTATACATAAAGCTATACGAGAAACTTCACCATCTACGTGCGTCGTAAGAGTTAGGGAAATGCCAGCCGAGGTCCATATAGATGATTCATATTTGCAACGATTGAGTGAGCTTAAAAAAACGATTAAAGAATTTGATGAACTTAGTTCATGCTTATTGATCGACTCGAGGTGAAGTTGCTTTTAAATAGTGTTCGTTAGTGATGTATATTTAAGAGTGAGTTCAGTGTTTGACTTTGTTTTGTATTGTCAACAGCAAGCAGACCAGCATTGAAATCGAGCAGTTGAACGCTCGTGTGGTTGAGGCTGAGACCAAGCTGAAGTCTGAGGTCACCCGCATCAAGAAGAAGTTGCAGATCCAGATCACCGAGCTCGAGCTTTCTCTTGATGTCGCAAACAAGACCAACATCGATCTCCAGAAGGTCGTCAAGAAGCAGTCTCTGCAGGTAAGTCTCCCTCAATATTTTTGTAAGGGATTTTAACCACTGCATCAGAATAATGTTTATAAGTTTTTCTCATGTCCCAATTGAAAAGTCATAAGTTACTGCCATACCGAATTACTAAATTTTATTCAATCGCATTCTAGCTCACCGAGATCCAGACCCACTACGACGAGGTCCAGAGGCAGCTACAGGTGACGCTCGACCAGTACGGCGTCGCCCAACGCAGGATACAGTCCCTCACCGGCGAGGTCGAGGAGATCCGTGGCAACTACGAGCAGGTCAGTGTAACAACCCTACAAGAGAAATAAAACACCATCACTGTTCTAAGCTAGGATATGTTCTGCGCTAATCGAAAATTAAATGTAACAATTAAATTTCGATACATTCGAAGCCAAACGTGAAATGAAAATAAATAAATCACGAAAGAAGTTTAAGGTGATGTCAAGCAATAAGTAGTTGCACCTGCTGCTGTAGATTGTCGAGAATATGAGCTTTGCAACAGTGTAATCTTTGTGGCAGACATGTCTCCATTACTTTGAATCGTTATGTCATTGTTGTGAACAGATGCCAATACTAAATCATGTATTGGCATAATTGTCCACAGTTTAAAAACAGCAACAGTTTCTTATAAAACGTGTGATTCACTCAGGCCCTTCGCGCCAAGCGCACCGTCGAGCAGTCGTATGAGGAGGCGGTGACCCGCATCAATGAGCTGACCGTGATCAACGTCAACCTGTCCAGCAGCAAGGCTAAGATTGAGCAGGAACTCGGTGCCGTCGCCGCTGACTACGACGAGATCACCAAGGAGCTGCGCATCGCTGACGAGAGATACCAGCGCGTCCAGGTGTGTGTTGATTTTTGTACCTACAATCTTTAGTTAAGAAACAAAATTACTGGGATTCAAATGTCGAGATGTAATTATATATTGATTATTAGCAACAATATCACATTTGCTATGATTTTCATGTTACCAGGTAAAAATTTAAGGACTAACGATTAATTTCAAAACTCATATTTTCAGACTGAACTGAAGCACACCGTTGAGCACTTGCACGAAGAGCAGGAAAGGATCGTCAAGATCGAAGCTGTCAAGAAGTCTCTCGAGATCGAAGTTAAGGTACGGCACCTCCTGTAATTCATCAGTAAAATATTATAAAGAAAAAATAATTTAAAAAAACCCTAAATAAACTGACTAACCATAAACTACCAGTCTAAAATTAAATGATGTAACCAAAATAGTACTGGACCATTTGACTTCTGTACACAATCCAAAAAATACTGTATCAAGATTAAAACTTAGAAACACCTTTGTCTTTTTAGAACATCTCTGTCCGCCTTGAAGAGGTCGAGGCCAACGCCATCGTCGGTGGCAAGCGCATCATCAGCAAACTTGAGGCCCGCATGAAGGACATGGAACTGGAAATGGATGAGGAGAAGAGGAGGCACGCTGAGACCATCAAGATCCTACGCAAGAAGGAGCGCCAGCTGAAGGAGGTCATGATCCAGTGCGAGGAGGACCAGAAGAACATCGTCCTGCTCCAGGACTCTCTCGAAAAGACCTCCCAGAAGGTCAGCATCTACAAGAGGCAACTCACGGAACAGGTACGATACTTCATAAATTATTGATTAAAAAGACTTTCTGAGCTGTTCTGCTTCCGCAAAAAGGATGGAGTACTTACGAGCTTTTAATTTTAACCTTTTTATTAAAACGATTACACAATACTTGTCATCAAACTGGTAATTATCAATTCTTTCTTCTGCCAACAGGAGGGTATGTCCCAGCAGAACGTGACCAGGGTACGACGATTCCAGCGCGAGTTGGAAGCCGCTGAGGACCGCGCCGACTGCGCCGAGAGCAATCTGTCCCTGATCCGCGCCAAGCACCGCACCTTCGTGACCACCTCCACGGTGCCCGGCTCCCAGGTGTACCTGGTGCAGGAGTCCCGTGCCATCAGCTCAGAGCGTATGTGAGCGCCCCACCCACAGCCCCACCACACCAGCATTTCTCTCCATCAGTCGATATCGGGGCGCAATTCCGGTCGGGTATAATAAGCCTAGTCGTTCGTTAAGTGATGTGCAAGCGGTAGATGGCGCCGGCGCCGTGGTTTACCCGCTCGCCGGCGCCCCCTATCGCTGGCGGCGAGTCGGGACGGGCGCTCGGCGCTACGGCTCGCCCTAACGTTGCCGTGTCTCCGCACTACTCCGGCCAAACGCCGACCGCTCGTCCCAACGGACGTTTTTAATGTAACGCTAATTCAACCAAATAAAGGAACCAAAAACTATAAGCTTTTTTTTTCAATATTTTTCTAATATAAGGTCACCGGCGCTATAGAACACAATGTCGTTATGTACCGTAATTTAGGTGCAGTAGTTTAAAATAAAAGAATTATTTTATATTATTATTTATTAATGGTGCAATGCATATTGTACGTTTGTAACTGTAACTTTTATTAATTAAAAATAAATGCTATTTATGTTAAAGAAACAAAAAAAGCAATAAAACTTCAAAAGTAACCTGGGTTTTTATTTCGGCCAGTTCGATCACAAAAGTGACAAACAAACATTGTTTAATCTTTCTTAGACCGTAGTCTAAGAAAGATTAAACAATGTTAAGCACACTTGAAAGATTGTCTCAACTTATGCAGCATTTTAACAGAAAGCTGTATACCCTGCCGTAGGTAAATCGAAAGCAAAATGACAAGTCGAGATTTGTTTAATCCGATAAACAACGACATTAATACATATAAGTATTGCACTTTTGATTCAATAATGAAGACAAAACAAATATTTCTCAAGGCACTCACACAAGGCAGCGATAACCAGTGACAGTAACTGCAGCTCCTGCCATGTCGGTTCTTTATACGAGAATTGTACAATTACTCCACGTATGGTATATGATACCTGTATCTACCTTATTTTTATTTACCTTTAGGGAATCTATATACTACTGTAATAAAGCTAAAGAGTTTGTTTGTTTGTTTGAACGCGCTAATCTCTTGAACTACTAGTCGGATATGGAAAATTCTTTATACATATGATAGCCACATTTATGAGAAAGGCTGTACGGGAATGGAAAACTCTTACGGGAAAAGGAAACAACGGGATATGCGCGTACGAAGTCGCGGGCAAAAGATACTAAGTTATATCTGTTACTAGCAGCTCGCCCCGGCTTTTCCCAGATTGAACAATTTTACATTGTTTTAATTATCTCGAATTCTGAATTCAAACATAGGAAACCTAGTTCAATGACTCTTCGTCTATACCATACTATGCCACAAACACCAACGGGTTAAACTTATCAAAGTAGAAAGCTTTACCCGTAATTTACATTTTCACTGATTGGAAAGTAGACATTAATTACTGGATAAGGCGAATCAAGCTAACGGTATGTTTGACCAGGTTAATTACTCGGATGGGGCATTTCTCTCACTTTGTAGAAATATCATTTTGTTTATGGTATTGCATGGTAATAAGGCCATGTCAGATGGTAAGTGGTCACCGACACGTAATGAATATCTACCTCTACAATGAGCATGCTTCGTCTCTGGAAGTCGTATTTATAAGTCTGGCATTAGGAATTTGACACAGTAGCATACCGGAGTTTGAAAGTTATTGTTGTGACACCCCTGTGCCTCGAAACGAATAGAAATCCATTGGTTCTGCACCTGCAGTGTGATTCTGTAAAGATGTAGAAGTGAAGGCTTGGGTAAAGTGATCACGAAGATCACGATCAAGAATCAGAACCAACCGGCTGATCTCTCCCCGGTCTTGTTGGATTGCCAAACCATCGGATCATGAGTACTCTCCATAGTACTACCTGTGTTTGAGGACACGCTTGTTCACTATAATATCTCTTGCGAGGTAACTGGAGGTAGGTACTTGGGTAATGTTCGTTGAGATCGGTCAACGGCGGGAGGCGGTTATTGCGTTATACAATAAAAGATTTTTCAATCAGAATGATGGCTCGGTAGTGTTTGGTATGGAACCAAGTGAATTGGATGATCGCTGCATTTTATTGAATGTTGAAAATATTTCGGTTATTTGCTCATATTAAACACCTTAATATGTTCGAAAAACTCTAGACGTAAGACCGAAATGGTGGAAAGTTACTATTTTTAAAAACCTTTGGCTAACATTAAAATGTAAAATCTTACTTTTATATTAAGATTTCCAACAAAAAATACCCTGGAAATTTAAAAATCGATGCTCTTGGAAAGTAAACCTGCAGATAGGAGCTGCAGGTAGCCTCAGAAAGAAGCCAATTTTTTCACTTGAATGAGGACATGGATAGGAAATTCTTCGGATGTATAAATTCTGTTGATTATTGATGTAAACAAGGTTTACTTCAGACCTTACTCCTTTGAACATAGTACTAGACGCTTCTGCGTCTGGTACTATGTTAGAAAAGTCGTAAGTCGTAAAGCCGTTAGAAATTATGATTGCTAATCAATCATTTTTGTTTTTTTAAGCCAAGAATAATTTCTACACTATGAGTTC
Organism: Mamestra configurata; assembly: GCA_002192655.3. Taxonomy (NCBI): domain Eukaryota; kingdom Metazoa; phylum Arthropoda; class Insecta; order Lepidoptera; family Noctuidae; genus Mamestra; species Mamestra configurata. The sequence goes on along the minus strand of NDFZ01005224.1, from coordinate 182,796 downwards.
CCGATGATAATCTAAGTACTAACGTTGCAGAGCGGCTTTACAAGTAAAATACTGAAATTTATTTTGCAAATACGTTACAAGTAACTCTGTAACACTTCAATATTATTTGTCATTTGAATGAGGCCTGTTTTATTCTAGATGACTGTGATTGGAAACATCGAAATAAACTCAGAGGTCATAGTCTCTTTTAAAGTCCATACAGTTAAAGTAATGGTCAAACACATTTGAGATCATGTCTGAAGTGGTCTTTTGAGGAAAGCGCCACACAGATTCGATTGGAACCGTCAAGACAGTACAAGAAATTGTCGGTAATCGTGTAGCTCAAGTTAAAACTTTAAGGATTTCGATGATTTGATGAAAAATACCGAAGTAAAGACATTTGGGTACACCAATGAGTGTAACATCTCTTCATTAAGTAGTACTTCAGAAATTGTACGCAATAAATAACTCAAATGACACATTTAATGATTGAACATAGTGATAGTGAACATGTCAGATGGTGGTATATCGGAGAAGATATAAAAGATATAACAAATGGTTAAATAAAAAGAAATAGAGAGCATTATCAGAAGGACTTATGACAAAAATACACACGTAAGTTATAAGTATACTTAAATAAACGCCACGAGTGTAACGAATATCATTCAAATTGATTTAAAGTATTAAAACTTGAAATTTAGAAAACTATCCTACATTTGAAACAAATACAACGGGGACGTTGATACAGAAAGTATGATTAAACACGCAGAATCAGAGCAAAAATGTATACTGACTGATGAAAAGAACAAGAGCGCTCCAGCTAAAACTATTTGCGCGATCAACTTCGCCGTGTGTGGTAGGCAGAGACCTCTCGCTGCCAACCGTAGCTCGGTCTATGGTCGGCAGTGAGGAGTCCTGGAACGCGGTAGTCTCCTTCTGCGAAGCAGTTATGGCGCAGAAGGAGGCTGCGGAAAGGGAGAGGGAGATCTCGACCGCTCTCCCAGCTCGCATCAGGCGCATCGGGCGTCGGAGGAGAGCATACGCTGCCCTCTTCCGGCCCCCCTAACTGGGTCCAGGGGCGTCGGACTCGGAGATGTCCGTCGCCTCCCACTCATCCGGACCCGAGGTGGCGGCGCGTGGTGTTCCCGTGCGCCCTCTTTGACGTAGCGGGGGGGAGTCAAACACCCCACTCCCCCCGCTGACGCGAGGTGAACCGCAGCGGTGGGACGGCACCAGCTGGGGATTACGGAAGTCGCATCCGGTCCCGCGATCCCCGGCGTAGGTGGGAAATGGAACGCCGGGGTGGTTTTAGTCAGTAAGAGTCTGACAGACCCCTCCTGGCGGTGCCACCCTGGGGCGGGCGGAGGACATCCATGAAGAATTTCCCCAGAGATCAAAAAAAAAAAGTTATCAAACCCAATATGTTGATAGAAATAGAAAAGCACCAGACTCTCAGGCTTGTTAAGCCCGACAGACTCTGAGAACACAAGATGTTTAATCGCCGACTTTAAATAAATACACAAAATCACGCCTTGTCCAATGTACCCGGGGAGAGACAGAAACAATAGAAAGCCACCAGCTAAGATCATCATTATATTCTTTTATTTATTACAATTACTCTCTGCTCTAACAGTTACTTAAATTTTTCATTACATTTAAACATATTCTTCTACGAAATTGTGTTTTTGATCGATAGATAGTGCCTGGAATAAAAATTTAATGTCGTTAAAATACAACCATGCAGTAAAGCCACTCACCAAGGTGGTAGTAGAGTTGAATAGTCAAGTGTCACTGTCGCCACTCATGGAGTAAGTAACTAGCAATTCCCAACAGCAACAATCAAAGTCATTTACTTTGATTATTTATTTAATAAGTAATCAAAACTAATTGCGTACAGCAAGTCGCTCCATGTAAAATACTGGTACTCGGCTGCATCCGGTTAGACCGGAAGCCATATCAAAAAAGTTGGAAAAAGGCTCAACAGATTGATTTTGAATCTAAACAATTTACATACCAACGAAACAGCTGAATTCCACTACTTTATTAACTAAGTCAAGAAAAAAAAAACATGAATTTTATGGGATACGTTTCACTTACACTAGGATAGCCTGTGTATCCCATAAAATTCTTGATTTTCAGAATAATAAAGAACTTATACAATGCGATTTCGGAAGTAAATAATTTCGAATCAACGAACTACGAACCAACAAAACAAACGAAACAACGAACCAACGAAATAGAGACCAACGAACAGCATTTCATCTTATTTAATGATCTTATTTAATGATATTATTTATGATACTTATGGCAAAGGGGGAAAAAAGGCTGACTTCTAGAGCTGCATCGGGCTACAGTCCATCGGATTCTTATAAAAAGAGCAGTGGAGATATTTAAAAATATGGCGCGATCCGCTAAGATGTGCACTGCGCTTTAAAGTGACTACGTCGTACCGCCGTCGTCTCGCGCGGTGTGAGTGCGCCTCGGTCGGGGCAACGAGTCACCAGACGCCGCCCGCCCAGTCGTCGGCCGCCCGCCCAGCAGCGCACGCGCACCTCCACGCCACAACAATACAGAGGTCAGTACAAATTGCATTTTAAACTAAAATACACCCATTTATAAAAACCTTAAGAGCCAGAACCGTACAAAAGTCTTCGTCACCCTATCCGCGTTCATTCAAGATAAATTTTATTTTTGTACCGAAGTATATTCGATGCATGTCGTTCGGACTGAATGTGTAATTAACCAAAACGGCATTTTGTGTGAGCATTGCAACACTTTTTAGATAAACACGCGTCACACGAGAGTATGTACGAGTAACTTGACGTTAACAATTAAGTGCTGATAACGTGATTCGGTATTGTTTGAGGAATTAGAATTGTCACGTGGGTGACAGTTCTGCAGTACTCTCAGTGTTCGATACTGTTCTTATTTCCCCGTGTAGCGTTTCTGTATCGTTATATTTTTGTTACAACAATATACATATTCATAAATACGTATACAAACAAATATGCGTGCATTTACGTGTTGAAAAGTAACTTTAAATTTTGATAGTCTAAAGAAATGTAAACGTAAAATTAACATTAATTGGTCAGTAAACAATACATTTATTTACGTCATCTTGTATTTTTTTTATTGTGAAAGAATCAGTTCCTTGCCAGAGTCTGTGTTTTCTGATAGCTACATCCTGGGAGTCTTTTAGTCAAGGGTGAATAGGTTACTTCTAGGCAAGCGTGCTCCATCTTCGACTACATCATCGCTTACCATCAGGTGAGATAGTGGTCAAACGCTTGCCTATCAATAGTAAAAAAATAACTAACTATTTGTTTTCCATTTTTTGCGCTGGATAGTTTCCAGCGTGTTAATAAACTAGATACGTTACACCGTGTCAAATCAAAAGCCCTCTCAAATATACATGGCACAGTGAACTAATTAAATTTATAAATATTTTGACATAGTTTTAATTTATACATAAGTAATTAAAGCTGGTCTTTATGAGTACAGCCAATTCTTGCTAATTCGTCTAGTCTATGTAGGTACATTATATAGTCGTAAGTTAGTATACCCGTATATTTATATCAATTTCTCGAACTCGACTCAATTAAATGGACAATTATAGATAGTTCATTATCGACATTAATCGAGAGTTTTTTTTCCGTTGCCAAGGCAGCTGAGTCGAGCTCCTTTAAAATAAGACAATAAACAATACATAAGACCTATTTCCTAAACAGAATAATAAATAGTTTGACTGATGTTAGTATGTTAACCAAAAACACAGCATTAATTATATTTGCACTTGAACTATTATGTAGCTATTTCAAAATTGAAATAGTTTAGTAAATTGTTTGATACGCTTTTTGTTAAGCAATGCTTATTTAACAAATTCATTGATGTTTCGATAGACCGCTTTGTAATTAAAATATCGTTTTAATGACAGATTTACAATATTATCAATATGAGTAAAACATAAAATTGGTACAGCTTATCTTGCGGTGATACTGGTTAAAACAAGAATGAGACATCTGTCAAAATGACATCTGTCACAACCTGAAATAACTATAGTATTTCTGTTTTATTGTATGCTTGGAAAGCGTTTTGTTTTCTTCCTGCTTCAGTTATTGAGTTTGTAAAAGCTTTCTGATAAAGCGATATGATTCAGAGCTGTCAAACGTCGTAAATAGCGAGTGATTTATAGTGATACTTCCATATAATATAACAGCATTGGTGCTTTTAAGATGATGCGAACCCAACATATCCGGCACGATGGACCTTTTAACTGGAATGGTTTCAGGAATAGAGAAACGTTAAGGGTAGGCTAATGTTGTGTGCCTTTATAGTGCAAAAATCTCTCGACAGCTCATGGCAACTGTTTTAAGGCGATGTCATTCGACAAAATCTCAAAAGCCACACAGAGTGGAGTAAGAAAAGTACAGTGAACTTTAAACGGTTTTAGTCAAAATATCTACATATGTAGTTGAACATACCTATCTGTGTTTACACCAACTAGCTACAAGATAGGTAAAAACATATGTGCATTATTTATAACCAGGTAGTCTTATTGATTCTATTTTCGAACGGATCGTGAACTCAACTATCTTGCCAGTGAGATGAACTATGACAACGCCAGTAGTTTTTTTTATAAATAAACGTAGTCGTGGTTACAACACTATGGCACACTTCTAGGTATCTATGGTTTCAGCGTAACTAACTTGTATTTACATTATTGTTATCTTTTCAACAATGTTAGATTATACTTTTAGGTCATTACTCTAATCTATTAAGTGAATGACGAGTCTGTAGAATAGTAGATTGTAGAGTAGATGTCTCTCGGTTGCATTAAGTAAAATTTTTAATGGTGAATACCCATTAAAAATCACTTAATGCAAACGAGAGACATCTACTCTAGAGCAAAATCTTGAGTATGGTGTAACACTGTAGTGAGTGTTTTCAAAATCCAAGCGTGCAGTTTTAGTTTTCATCAAAATCCGGCCCTAGGCTACTTTACGTACCTATTTTTCATTATTCCTCATAGTCTCGTATTTGGCCATCCACACCCACTTGAAAAATACACCCTGTTTATCTTGTAAAACACAGGTGCGTCCATATAAAGTTTAATGATATAGAAACAAACGTCTCATGCTCAAAGGTAAAAGGGATTGGTAACAGATTTGATTTTTCCTCTGCTCGATATTTTTAAAAGTGCGCCTTAGATAAATGCAAAATCTTTGTATTTTTATTGTTGCTTTGACAATCGGTTTATTGTAAACGTTGTTTGGTATCAAAGCGGTGGAAACCCGGAAATAAGTTCCTTTTATATACGATTCAAGTTCTCTGAAAACTTCGTTTTCAATTCAATAATGGCTGGCAAAAGCAGGTGACCCGTTATGTCTGTGCATCTTTTGCGAAAGGACAGACTAAGTCATTTCCTTTTCTCGACTCGGCAAAATTGAGTTATAGTTTGTGTTTTATTCACTTTAATCGAGGATTTTCATCCGTTGACATGGCAACTGAGTTTCCTTTAAAAGGTACGCTTTAGTTGACAACTCACTTTGAAGATGTGGTCTGGATAAATGAACTATGCTCATAAAATAAGCTTTACTGTTGTCTATTTATTTTGATGTAAGGATTTGATGTAAATCCGGAAGGAAATTGCCTCAAAGAAACAACAAAACATACCTTACATTGCTTGTATTAGTTAATTACCCAACACCGTCAATTTTAAGGTTAATAAACAGAATATTATACGATCGCCGGTATCCTCTCTCTATATCCTACGCACACTGTTACGTTAAACATTGCCTTTGTATCTGTGTCAAGTTTGTGTACATTATTTTATTATTATACCAACTTTTATCCGCGGCTTCGCTCGAGTTAAAGATCATTCATTCAAATCAGCCGAGAGACCTCCACCGCTGAACATAGGCCTCCCCAGAGGGAGGGGGAGTGTGTCATAATCGCCACGCTTGGCAGGCGGGTTGGCGATTGCAGTGTAGCTGTTGCAATGCACAGAGAATATTGCTGCCCATTCTCTGGTGAGTCCCTTAGTCGCCTCTTACGACACCCACGGGAAGTGATGGCCTATCCCATCACTTCCCGTGGTTGTCGTAAGAGAGTCTATTCTTTTACTTTCGACACCATACAGAACTCGAGTTAAAGTATCCAGCCTTTAACCGGCTACAAATTCCCATCAATCTCTTTACATAAATTCATGAAAATATGAACGAACTCATTTTCGCATTTATAATGTTATATAATTGAGACTTTACTGGCTTCGGCCCCGTGTATTCCGAAAATTATCCCATAAATAAAGTTCTGATATAAAAGTATCCTATGTCGCAGGTCATTGTGTATCAGTTTGCTTTTAATCCAAATCTGTTCAGCCGTTATGGCGTGAATTGGCAACAGACGAGGCTAATTCACTTAAGTATGCATTACGGATGCTACGGGTACCTGTTTTTTGCAACGATCCGTAGAATTTACGGCGCCTATCATTAGTTGGATCTTGAGCGTTTTACTGATCTTACTCAATTTCAGTGATATGGAAGCTATGTACAGTATGCACTTGCTAGTTAACTCAATTGTTTTGGTATGTTATGTTCATTACATGGTTGTGAAAGGTGCTTCCTTGAATTATAACTAGATGAGCTGCACACAGACCAATCGTAGTATCTAGTCAAAACATAACGTTGTAATCATAACACCCAGTTGTTTTGTCTGCATAGATTGAACGTTAATTAGTAAGTGTAAAAGAGAGATGCACAATATGAAGCTATTCGATCGGTCAGCTTAGTTTGGTTTGGAGACCAACCATTTGGCCATCGGGTGCGAGAGCACGACTCCTTTTCAAGGATATATTTCGCCAACTGATCGACGCTTTGATTGACTACAGCTGGCCCGTTCTTTGCCTGAAGAATTAGCATTGCCATTCGACGTGGATATGCTGGCAGGCTTCTGGGCACGTTTCCGGATGACAGCGACATAAGCATAAGTGTATTTTGGTGTAGGTTTAGAAGATATTAATACGATAGATAGTTGGTTAATATTTAAGTTACTTATGTAAATATTATTATAAATAACTTCTTATCTCTCTTGCTCTTCGTCGTTCCCTCACTACTGGGTATCGCGACCACATACGGCGCGTCTTCAAGCCTTGCGGTCTTCTGCAATGTAGACCGCTCAGTACATGCTGCCTCCTACAGCCTTCTTTATGGAGTCGGACCATCTTGTAAAAAACTCAATCTAAACATGACCGACGCCTCGCATTTCATACAAAAAATTATGTCCGACAAAATCCTCATTGAAAGTAAAAAAGAATAATGGTAATTTGGGACTCGCACAAGACAAACAAAAAGTAAAATAACGTGTGAGATTCGAAACATTTTGGAACAGACTCATGTGGCTGCTATCAGATACGCGCGAACGCCTCTCACAACACTGTGAATTTAATATGATATTGTTGGAGCGATTGACCGACCGAATGAACCCTGTTGCCAAGATATCTTTGTTTACTAAATAGGCCACTGGTTTTGGCATCCATTATGATCCAAATACACGCTGGGGAACACAATTTCAACCACTGACTATTGCTACCACTAACTATACTACACTACTAAATAGTTCAGTTCTGGGAAAAATATTATAATTTATTTAAGACCTCTGGAACCAACTTTTATCATTATTTTACTGGTCTTCTTCCACTTTCCCCATAGCTGTGGTCGTATGTTTATGTAACCGGAAAATTGCAGACGCTGTAAGATTGTAAAATGTCGCGTGAAATTGTAAACAACTTTTTGTTAATAAGACAAGGATATATTGGAAACTTGAATTTGGATGGGATTTATTGTATACAAAGCAATTTTTTCATAATATATCGAGAAATTATAATCGAATAAAGATTTATTACAATCTTATAGAGCCTGCAGTTTTCCGGTGACACAACAATACATTTTGTACTATTACAGTACATACTGTAGTGTTGCAAGCGATCCTAAGGGAACGAACACAGCTTTTTTTGTAAGGGTTGGAAATCATCAAATGGCTTCTTCCGCTCTGGGTGGAGCGGAAGGGTGTGTCAGACTCTTACTGACTTAAACCCATCCGCATTAAACCCGTCCGGCCCTGGTTAAATCCATGGTCCGGAGCGTGGAGGCTTGGGAAGCGGTCACCTCCTTCTGCGAAGTAGTAATGCTAGCAAAGGAGGAGACGAGCCGCACGAGGGAAAGGCAAGGCTTTAGAAGGAACACGGATGGGTTTTAGTCAGTAAGAGTCTGACACGCCCTTCCGCTCCACCCAGAGCGGAAGAAGTCATTTGTTGATTTCCCAACGTTAAAAAAAAAAAAAAGCGTGGCGAAGGCGATTGTCCAAACGTCCACAATGTATGGGGTTGACATATGCAGTCGAAATATCACGTAATCAATCTATATCTATACTACATATACTAGTGGTCCCGGCGAACTTCGCACCGCCTCAGAATTAATTTCTGTCGTGTTTTGTTTTTGTGATGATTTGTGTTTTGATATATGATCAGAAATGACGTTGTATTCGGATGGTGATTTATTTTTCTTTAATTTTTCCAGTATTTTAATAGTTATTCTGCTATTCGGGGCAGATACAAATCCAACAAACCAGAGATCTTCAACATCGGTCCAGCCGTTCTTGAGTTATAAATGGTGTTACTAACCCGACTTTGTTTTATACTATACTATATTACTATTTCTATACTAATATTATAAAGAGGAAAGATTTATATTTTTGTATGTAACAAATAAACTTAAAAACTACTTGACCGATTTCAAAAATTCTTTCAGCAATGGTAAGCTACATTATCAGCGAGTAACATAGGCTATATTTTTTTTTTTATTCAGACTTCAAAGACTATCGTGTGGACCCACTATTACGTTTATCACTCGTTTCAATTTTTATTTAAATAGGTCAATTAATTTCCTTTCGAACTAGAAACTGTGCTTCAACTTCTTTATACAAAAAGTAATTCGAACCGCAAATTAATTTGAAAGAAAGTGGAACACTATTATCTACTAATTCTCGTATTTTTAAGACCGCGTTAGTATTCGCATGGAAGTTGCAAATAGTCAAAGATACCTATAATTTCCCTATATTTCCACCTGTTTTTGACATTGGTTTTCATTGAGATGATATTGCGACTTGAATTTAAAAGTTTTTTAGGTACGATTTGTCTTGTGTTTTATGTCAAATAGGCCATTATTGCGTGTGTTAGAAAACAAGTTAATTAGCTACTTAGTGTTCGTTTTATTGGTAAACAAAACACGCGCGTAAAACTAAGTGCACCTGGAGTGAAAGTCTCAATTTACCTCAGTGTCATCCGACCCTTTGATGTATTGCCGCTGGGATTAATTGCCGCACGATCACATAGGAACCTACATTCTCAGAGCACGGTATTGCTAGCATTCAATGCAGGTATGTCTTCACCTACCTACTCGACGTGATCAGTCGGATCCGTTATTCTTCCCTAGTACTTTTTAAATTGACGAAATATGGATCATGACCTGTTAAAATAATTAGATGTCAGTGAGGGGTAGCAAGGCTTAAACTGGCTTATACTACTTATGTAATTAACTAGTTTATACTTTAGGCTTAGTGCACTGACGAATATTTAGAAACATAGAAAAATAATTTAAAACTGTTTTTCCACGACTTTGCTCTTGTGACCTATCCCACCAAAAACCGTCGTATCGCAAACTTTTATTTCTTTTGGAATAATGAGTATGATGATGATGTTTTTACGGTTCCATAGTCAACAAGGAATCCTTATAGTTTCGCCATGTCCGTCTGTATGTCTGTCCGCGGCTTAGCTCAGAGACGCTTAGCGCTTGAAAGTTGGTATGGGTATACATATTAATCACGCCGACAAAGTGGTACTTAAAATAAAATCTTGAAACATATTTTTTTTTTTCTAACCCATGGTGTGGGGTATCGTTGGAAAGGGCGTTTAAAAATACTGTGGGTTTGCTACCAATTTTCCATCCAAGAGTCCATTTGCGAAATATTAATCTTTAAAGTGCTAATTTTTGTTGGAGTCAAGTGTCTCCCCCAGCTCTCGGCCAAATAAACGGTTTTTTTTGGAGACATGAAAAAAATCATGGTAGTAGCATATATAACGAATTTAAAAAAAAATGTTGAGTGAATTTTAGGTCTTCCTTTATTATGCGTATGGAAGTTTTTTTATGTACTAAAGTTTATAAGGAAATTTGTAGTCCACCAAAGATATGATCTACCTAGTTACACTCCATACATTGAATGGATAGAACAATGGTCAAAAAATGGCCTACAGAAATCTCACATTGTCACATGGTCAAACCTCTTTGGCAATTCGACAGTCGCTAACACTGATATAATGCCACTAAAATGTCTTAACAACATTCAACATTTACTATCTGATGAACAATGTATTACAAACACTGCTTTATAACTTCCGATCGAATACCGTCCCGACGTCCACGCAGACGGATTCACGGGCACAGCTAGTCTAGGAATAAAATTACCCACCGAAAACAACTTTGAGCTGTATAACCAACGTACAAGGTTCAAAATTACAAAATGAGGCAAGCAAAATTGTCTACGTTGACAGTGTTTTATTACAGAAATCTTTGCTTTTAATTACGCCGAGTAAAGCGCTTAATAACAGGAATAGTTTTAACTGAGTCTAGTAAACGAAAGTACGCAATATATTTAGGATAATGCATGCGTAAGAACATAGAACTTATCTACGTATGCAGACGGAGTGAGTTATAATGTTTTCATTTTGAAATGTGAAATGTGCATGCGGTGCATTCTCCTGTAGTTGTAAACTTGTTCTTGTTAATCTATTGCAGTGTTTATATCATTCTTTTGTTTTTTTCTAACGCTCTTTTCTATTGCTGCGTTCAATGAATGAACACTGAAAGGAATTCATAAAACCTTTTGTACTGACTTCAAAAAAGGAGGAGGTACTCAATTCGGTTGTATTTTTTTTTGTTTGTTTGTTACCCCATAACTCATCATCTGCATCACATATTCACTTCGACTGCGACTGCGACTCGAAAAGTCGCGTCCCCTGCGTAGACATGTGATTGAGAGCCAATGTATACTATGTGTAACAGAATAAACGCATTACCTCTTAAGGGGTCATTCTAGTCATCATTATGAACAACTTTTACTATGGGACCAGACCCGAAATGCCAAAAAAAAATCAGCTGTTCAGTACATTTTGTCGAGTTATGTGCACAGAAGTGTATGCGGACGTCGATATTTTTTTGCGTGATCTGAGTGCCAATTCTACAAATTTTCAAGCAATCTCAAAAATGTATGGAAATTAAGGCTTATTTGACAGATTGCGACTGAGATGCGAATGCGAACGTTACTTAACAATTGGTGGAATTGGCCTTCTGGGCTTTGATACTGCGATAAATCTGTCAAAAGTTGGTATAAAGACGAAAATGATGAATGAAGTTTTTCCACAAAAACGCACCCTAAAAACTTATATAACGTGACCAAAAAGGGAAAAAGTGTGATTATTACAAAAAAGACCTGCTAATAAGTATCACTACGAATTATTACGTATTACATATGCATTAATAGTCTAAATTAAAAAAAAAGCAATATCAATAACAGTGATTATTGAAACTTTTGTAAGGCCGTGTTTAGAAAACATTGCTAATAAAGCAGTTTTCACCGTTGTTTTCTGGTTTCACGGAATATTTTGCGAACGTCTGCGTAAATCTAAATGAACAACAGAAGCATTGCTACCAAAATACTCGGTCAAGGCGAAGCTCGATTACCGTACCGTTTTTTTATAGATTTAGGAATCATATACAAACTCCTTTTGTTGGGTTTTATCAACATTTCTGGTACGAAAACGCTAATAAGTGCCACACTATCAGTATGACATCCAATTTGTTTAACAAGTGTAAAAGAATTTTCCGAAAAAAGTAACGCAGACCTACATATGGCTACTGATTTCTTATTATTTCCTACGAAACCCTTTTAGGGTTTCGTAGGAAATATCGTTTGGATTAACAAATTGTTCGATTCTTTTTATGGCAGCAGATGGGGAAAAATATAAAACCACAATTCTAATGATACCTTAAATCTACCATAAAAATACTGTAGCAGTATAATTTGTAAAAATTCGGAAATTATGTACAGACAATTACCTAACTCAAAAAATATAAAGAAGACAATCACTAATGACAACAAAGATGCTGCCAAGCTAATGTTTTGTTCAAAGCAGCTTCAAATACCTACATACATTTTATTGATTGAAAGCTCCAGTTGGCAATGTTTGACGTCGTCTAGAAAAGAAATAAAAAATGACATCACAACATAAAATACAATTTCGTAATGCTGCTGTCACAAATGACAAAGTGTGTCTGTGAATCATAAAGTTCTAATTTTTTACGCCTCCAACGACCTACACTCATCTGCAATTTATGCATATATATTGCACACATTCACGCTGCACTTACTAACAGATCAGTATCTATCTATCTTCTCCAATCTGTAAATAGTATAAAACGAAGTCACTTGCTGTTACTCTCTCTTTCTCTGATTACATAGTACGAGTATAAAACAAAGTCGCTGTCTGGTACTCTCTATTTCTGAACATAGTACGAGTATAAAACGAAGTCGCTGTTTGCTACTCCCTATTTTTAAACATAGTACAAATATAAAACGAAGTCGCTGTCTGCTACTCTCTATTTCTAAACGTAGTATGAGTATAAAACGAAGTCGCTATCTGCTACTCTCTATTTCTAAACGTAGTATGAGTATAAAACGAAGTCGCTGTCTGCTACTCTCTATTTCTAAACATAGTATGAGTATAAAACGAAGTCGCTGTCTGCTACTCTCTATTTTTAAACATAGTACGAGTATAAAACGAATTCGCTGTCTGCTACTCTTTATTTTTATACATAGTATGAGTATAAAACGAAGTCGCTGTCTGCTACTCTCTATTTCTCAACATAGTACGAGTATAAAACAAAGTCGCTGTCTGCTACTCTCTATTTCTAAACGTAGTATGAGTATAAAACAAAGTCGCTATCTGCTACTCTCTATTTCTAAACGTAGTATGAGTATAAAACGAAGTCGCTATCTGCTACTCTCTATTTCTAAACGTAGTATGAGTATAAAACGAAGTCGCTGTCTGCTACTCTCTATTTTTAAACATAGTATGAGTATAAAACGAAGTCGCTGTCTGCTACTCTCTATTTTTAAACATAGTACGAGTATAAAACGAATTCGCTGTCTGCTACTCTTTATTTTTATACATAGTATGAGTATAAAACGAAGTCGCTGTCTGCTACTCTCTATTTCTCAACATAGTACGAGTATAAAACAAAGTCGCTGTCGACTACTCTCTATTTCTAAACGTAGTATGAGTATAAAACAAAGTCGCTATCTGCTACTCTCTATTTCTAAACGTAGTATGAGTATAAAACGAATTCGCTGTCTGCTACTCTCTATTTTTATACATAGTATGAGTATAAAACGAAGTCGCTGCCTGCTACTCTCTATTTCTAAACATAGTACGAGTATAAAACAAAGTCGCAGTCTGGCTACTCTGTATTTCTCTGATTAAATAGAACGCGTATAAAACGAAGGCGCTGACTGCCTCTATCTGTTTCTTAGCTTATTTCTTTAAATCCTCGCACCGGATTGTGATACGGTTTTCACACATAGAGGGAAGATTTGAACGAGATAACAAAAACTTCAACAGACTGTTAGAATTGATGAACAAAACGCTTCTTATTTAAGAAGCGTTTCCCTTGAAGGTGAATGAAGCAGATCATTTGATCTGCTTCATTCACCTTCAAGGGAAAAATTATCAAATAGCCTATCACTACACTTTTTGCAAGCCTTTGTGAATAAAACCGATCTTTCATTAGTAGGCGAAGTAATAGAATATTTGAGATTATTTGCAGACAAAAAGGTTCATAAATCCGTTGGCTTCCAAATATTTTTCAAAAATTATGAGATATATTGATATTCAACCGAAGGAAACCTAAGTTTTATTTGGATTCGTTTTATTGCCTAACTTTTAGCCATGCATTTGGTTGATATCTATTTCATCTCCTTTCCAAATTTAAATAGGACGACTCCATTTAATTTAGTTTTTTTCTTTTTCGTGTATTATCAAACTTTTAGTCATTTAGTAGATGGTCTGAATCGCTGAGCGAACATAGTGCTTTAAAATAATAAGATCTTGAGATATCATCAGAGATTTCGTGAATATTTGGGAACCGACTGTAATGGCTCGTATACACAATGCGAGCTGCTGACTAGACAGTAGCTTACTCGTATTCGTATGCCAGTTGCTCGGCCCGCTTTAGTTGTCTTCACGATGATAGTAGTTGTCTAGTCTCTTGCGAGTAGTCGCGATGTCGAGTTAACTTGGTTTGATGAAAAATACAGTTATAAGGGCTGGTTTTTTCTAGATTTATATCCTTTGCAATGTGTTCCGAAGATGCTTTTTTGAAATCTCTATTTTTGTAATTTATTATCGATATAATTTCATTGGTTTTCTTTATCTCTATAGAGATTCATGAATGTAATATTATTCTCAAAAGACCATCTATCTATCCGCAGTCATTCTGGATGCGATAAACGCGAATAGGCGCATCAAAAAAAAAACCAGATTCGCTCGCAACTGCCTGGCTGACACTAGCGAGCTACTGCCGAACGCGTCCGAACGACGCGACTGATGTTCGAGCTGTTGCTAAAAGTGTGAGTTACTGTCAGGTGAGCAGGCGAGTGGCAACAAAAAATGTTGAAGTAACTCGGATGCGAGCTACTATCCAACTCGCACGTGGCTGTACCTCGTAAGATACGTCTATATCCGGCAGGCTGACTCGCACGCTAGCTCGCACTGTGTAAACGAGCCATAAGCAACAACATCAGCCGGTTCCATTTTATCCTATGACATTTTTCCGAAAGATGTCTTAGAATGTCTTAGAATTTCACAATATTTGTATTATTATCAGAAATCTTGTAAACAAGCGCTATTCCATGATCAGTTTTTGTTTTTGTTTTTGCTAGTATGTCATCAAATGACTCATCAAAGTCCGACTCGTACAGACAGAAACCTACCCGTGTTTTTGTAAAGAGGGGACTTATCGCCACATATAGTAGCGTGCCCAAAGACCTCAGTCTGTAACCTCAGTATTAACTTACTCAATACATTAGAAATAGAAATCGAGAAAATTCCCAGTTCATTTTACCATTCAAGTACTTAAGTAATTTTCTTCAGCAAAAATAGAACTCCTTCCTGTAAAAATATTTCTCATCTTTCGCTAAGTCAACGACCTAGGCCCTTGCTCCTAATTGCGGATATTGACTTCCTTATAATATCCGCTTTTCTTAGTACTCAGACTATTTTTCTCACTTTAAAGAACTAGAAAATCTGAAGTACCTATTTTACTTCCTAGTTAGTTTTTTCTTTGTCTCAAGACTCAGATCACGCAGTATCGTGGGCGGGTATCATAGTACCCATTTGTTTATCTCTATGTGACCCGGCTACCGTTGTGAAAAGACGCATATTTGAACGTACGTGTACTTACATATTATTATGATAGGTAGGTAATATTATGATCTTCTTTTGATATGCCGCTGCTTGGGCCTACAGGGAATTTTGAAATGTTTGGTTTACTTTAGTCACCAAGCTACATGATGTTTAAAACAGACGTATTACTTAAGCTTTGAAAACAAGTAAACACGTACATATAATTAACTATTGCCTGACAAATAAACATACCTAAATGAACTCCCTAATCAGCAATTATCTAGGACTGAACACATTCGTATCGACCAATCCCTAGAACTAAAATTTCACACAATTCACGCCACTCTAGTACAAAAATTCCATATCGAACCAAAAATAGTCCCCTACGAATAACAATTAGAAATAGGGACCAACCCTAACGGATATAGAGACAAACTGGGATATATAAAAATAATTTGTCAGGATATCCCATCGCATCGAAATGTTAGCTGTGAGTTATTTTCGGCTGCAGTCAAGAACTGTACCGTCGCAACGGTCGTACGTAGTGATCAAATTATGTTGACAAGCTGTGCGTGTGTATTGTGCGTGTTTGTATGTGTGCGTTGCGAATTGTTTTATGGTGTGCGTGATTTTTATTGTTTTTCAAGCTTTTTAGGGTTCCGTAGTCAACAAGGAACCCTTATAGCTTCGCCCTATCCGTCTGTCCGTCTGCGGTTTAGTTCGATGACGCTTAACAGTAGAAAGCTGGAATTTGGTATGGGTAATATTAATCACGCCGACAATGTAGTAAAATAACATATAAAAAATTAGTAGTAATTTTTTTATCGTCCATCCCATGGTGTGAGGTTTTGTTGGATAGGTCGTTTAAAACATTGAGGAGAGTGCGATTATTGCGATATGTATGAATGCGATAGATCGCGCGTGGCTGCGATCGGCCGCGATACACGGAGATGTACCTTACACTCACATACCCTTTCATAGTCTCTTGTGAGTCTTGCGCAAAAAAAAACGTCAGCGATTAAGTGTATTTTTAAATGCGAGTGTAGACTCTTAAACTAGGTACTAATTACTTGATTAGGTACTAGAATCTCATAAAACCCCGTTATTTTATCAGCAAAAAGACACAACAAAATGTATCGGGTAGGTATTATCGAAACCTGTCTAAAAACTGATACCACTGGAGGTGTTGTATTGATACCAGCGACGTGGCACTAGCCCAGCTCTAGGTACTAATTACATTTTATCCAATCTTTGCCCAGCGTATCTAGCCTAAACGTGTTTCCAATTAGTGCTTTAGCTTTCGTACTAATTGTAACAGCGTTTATCCAGTTTCTGTATCTGCGTAAGCGTGATTTTATTTACCTATGCAAGGTCCGAAGAAGTGTTGCGGAGTTTGTTCGAAAGAGTCACCGCGGCCCTGGAACGCAAAGGGCTTTAGAAGGAACACGGATGGGTTTTAGTCAGTAAGAGCCTAACACGCCCATCACTAAAAAAAAACAAAATAAAAAGTTCCGAAGAAGTGGGAACATAGCTCTTCGCGCTTGAAAGCGATTAAAGCGAATTAATGATATAGTTTTTATTTTTCCATAGATAGAATAGATAGACTGACTTTTTTGGTCACAAAACCACAGACTGTTGTTAAACTTGGAATATTTAAGTTCTAGCATACAAAACTGTTCCGGCTCCAATCCGAGTTAGTCCGGAGATTTGTCCCGGTTTCGACATACATATAGCTACCGTACACGGTGCAATTTGTAACATGTTTGATGAATTTCATGATAACTAGGTCATTCGGATATTAGGATGTCAATTCAAACACATTTCCCTTCTTACGATAGGACTGTCTTTAGAAAGATATATTTTTGGTATAATTCACTGGCGTTCAACCACACATCAAAGTTTTGTATTTTACGAAAAAGCAGACGATAGTTAGAGATAGGAATAATTAGGAAAAACAAATTAACGTGCCTCACCAGACATTTGGCGTAAAATTTTAGTAGTAGTCTATGTTTACTATATTTCTAAAGTTTATGGCTTAAAGTTATTTATTTGTCATAACATCACCAATTTATGGGACTGCTATGATTGATTTGCGAGACAAAACACATAAATGTTATGTAAGAGAAGCACCGCAAAATGACTTACACAACAACTAGGTACAGCAAAACTATTGAATAAATAACTACCACAATTTTGCACTTCAAAACTAAAATAAGTGTGTACCTGTATATACAGGCTGCATTTTTAATGGGTGCGAGGATGGCCAAATCCGAAACTATAAAAAATATTGAAAAACACCGATTGGAGTCTCGAGCCCCATTTTGATCAAAACTAAAACACCAATATTGGATTTTTGAAAAATTTGGCGATCCATGCACACTTTATAAATTCACCCTGTGTACATAATATATTTAAACTACAAATACAATGAAAAAACTGAAAATAAACGATTGATAGACATTACATATTCAAAATCTCATGTACTTACCTAGTTAGATGAGTCAACAGTCAGTTGTCACCTTGTATACAGACCACCACGTGGCTTGATTCCAAGGAGTGACTGTGCGCGGTTTCATCACTCCAAATCATCGCCCATTCTTACGTACCAAGTCATTTTTCTCTGCCATTCATTTATTTTAGTGTGCGAGCTGCATAGGCTTTTAAGTTGCTGTAAAAAACAAGCTTTTATTTAGCGGCCATATTGAATATCGTGTATTTTTATTAACTTTATCGTTTTCTGCTCTTTTAGGCTAGAGGAGCAGAAAACGATAAAGTTCTTGTAATATGGGTATCAAATGAAAGGGCTCTTTCATTTGATACCCATATTAAGAGGGTTACAAAAATATGTAAACCGCCATCTTAGATAGGCGGCGAAATTGAAATTATTACAATATTGTGTACCTATTACACATTGCATTGTCACCATAACTAAAGGATTATGCAAAAGTTCAGCTCAATCGGATCTTAAATGGTTTGCAATGGGAATCGTAAAATGGTTTGCAAATTTTGACGGATAACTTACAAACATACGTATGAACCGTGCATAAAAAGCTTGTAAATGTGAAAGAAATTCCAATGTTTTAGCAATTTTTAAAGCAATTAAGGTAAATACTTCTTTACGATGAGATTTTGCTAGTTCTTTCATTTCAAACCTCTCCATCTTGCTCACTTCACCTAAGTTTTCGCCATGTTTTTTTTACAGAATAGCATTACAGATCATCACAACACCTTCGCTGTAGCTGACCTCAAGATCTCCTTTTTATTAATTCAATCAATTTTTACATCACTTCCACCGAATTTGATAACATTATCTAGGTCTTTCACCCTTGCTTATTGGCCACATTTAATTTGAAACCCTATAGTTAGAAAGGGCTTCAGACAGATATCCAATAGTGATTGTCATAATGCCAAAATGTTTGGAATCATTTCAGTAGCACATGTCAAACCCATACATTTCGGATTATCCAATGCTATGCATTTTTACAGTGTATAGCATAGCATAATCAGCCTAAAATGTACTGGCCTACATATACTAATATAATATCTAATAATAATAATATCTTGGGAAAACTCACACACGATCATCCGATCCCAATCTAGGCAGAGCCTGTGCTATGGCAACCAGACAACTGATAAACATACTTATATATTTCTAAATACATACTATAGACAAATTACACCCAGACACAGAACAAATGATCATGCTCATCACACAAAGATTTGTCCCGGGTGGGAATCGAACCCACGACCTCCGGTTTAGCAGTCAGGGTCACTAACCACTTGACCAACATTCCAGCCTAATACTACTACTATAATATACTACACCAAGTTTTAGACTGTGATTGTCGCTTTGATGATATGGCGACTTAAAGGATCGCGTATCCTGTGAGTTTATGCTTCACAATTTATTGGTTTTATTTGGCGTTCCGAGAATCTATGTGTGGTCGCCTCATCGCTTAAGACTTAAAAGGATAATACGTCATTTCAGTGTTTAATACGATTCTGAAGTGGACGGTGAGTTTGTTTATATCGCATATTTTCGTGGTAGGTATATGGAGTTGGTCGGATCCGAGCCACGTTTTGTACTTCTACGGAAAAAATATCTGTGAAAGCGTGATACCAAAAACAGATCGATCGTTGATGGATCGAGACCATTGAAGCCTGTGGGTGCTACGGTTGAGGGTACTATTGTATGCAACGTAGAGGAGAAAATTGTTGGCAGTGACGAGCGTGGTGTAGCTACAAACCCTGTTGAGCATTCCTACTATGCACGGGGGTGGTAACTAACAAGCAGTGTCGCAAGATCAGTCTCAACGCTGCCCAAAGGACAAGTAGGAACCGTGGTGGCAAGACCAAGACGAGAGTTACAAGGAGACGGAGACGTATTACGCAAAATAAAATACATAAAACATCTCCTTCCCCAAAAATTATAGACTTCAACTGTTCCCACTAGTTCTAGGTCACCATAAAATAAACCAAAATTACTCATAAAACTTCACGAGATTAATAAAAATTCAGCAGAAACGTTACAAAAACATATTTATTTACAAAGGAAGTCGGATCATATTAAAAGACATGATAATTTTTAGAAGTTTATGCAAATCATAAATCTAGAAGAAAATCTCATTAATCATGCTAGTTTTATTGGCAAGTTTTAGTTTATTTTCCGTCAATGGTCTGAAATTAGGTCATCGTGTATTGCATTTAACTAATAATTTAGTGAATAGTTGTATTTTTGGTAGACATATTGATAATTATGGGGTAGACAAAGTTTGATGGTGGTTTATAAAATCATATTCGTGAACATCTATGTTTATCTAAATCATCTCATTTTACAAATCGACAGAAGCGGATAACGAGAGCATGGAGAAAACATTTTTCGTTGAAAAAGTTTCAATCTAAGAATCTTTATAAATGACCAAAGACGATGTGAGACACTAGTTTTATCCATACAATATTTAGTCACATTAGGTACATGAAATAAGCACATTACACGGAAATAACAATAAAAAATAGTACCTTACCAAAATCAAAGTAACATCACGGCAGCACTAACCATTTCGTCGATATGTCAGACTGAATAATATGACGCATGAGTCCTCTTTCCTGTAGTGGAACAATATGGCCTGGTAAAACATAAATAAAAAAACTGGGATACACAGTTCCGAGATCTACCTACCTCTCATAGACTAACGCAAGGCGGCAGCATATACAACACTAATACAGCCTAATGCATCTAATTTCAATCACTAGGTACTCCATTCACTCAGCCCATCCAGATTATCCATTCGCTCAACCTGTCCATCTGGATAGGCTGAGTGAATGGATAATCTGGATAGTGAACGGAGTGAATGGATAAGCGATTGAAATCAGATGCATTGAATGATCCTTTTGTTGTTTGTAAATGGTCAGTACCTACTATTATACTATACCGAACAATAGTACTTAGCCATATTACGGCACACCATTATATGTGTGCATTCTAGCCGCTCTAGTTTTGTCTCTGGATGCTTCCTATCAACATAATTGAAACATAACACAGCCCAACTAAATTCAAAGACGCAGTAGTGTTAAAGGCCGAGAATCAGTAAATTAATCAATTAAATCTTAACAAATTCATCTGACTTCTAATCAACTTTATCTTACTTTTTAATATTATATAGTTTAGTTGGTTTACCAAAATTATTTCCAGAAAGACTATAGTTAGTTTTTGTTTCACATAGCCTGCATAGTTTCACAAATCTGTGAAATCTTGCGAAAGCAATTATACTTAGTCATAAATTGTGTGACACGCGAAAACGTAACAACTACCTACATATTTGGTCCAGTCTATCTGGCCCACTCATCGAAGCATAGCAAAGTGCCCAAAGTTTCAGGAAATTCATGAAAGTCGAATCCAGAAACCGTAAAGCGTTTCGTGGAACCGTATCGTTTACAAGGAACACACAATTGGAGCATCAGATCAGTAAGTTTCACAACGGAGACTGACTAAGGCATCTTATTCTTAGCACGTCTACAGCCCTCAGGCTTGGGTACCAGGCACCAGGTTGCACCTGTGAAAACCGATCTTAGAAAGTTGGTTGGCAGCAAGGTGTTGGCGGATACCTACGGGAAGCCGATCCGACCCCATTTCGGCCGAGGCAACAACCCGCTCCGAACCCAAGTCTTTGACACTTCTACTGAGAGTAGGCCATTTATTTTCGGTAATGTACTTTCGACAGAAATAAATCTAACAGTTCCTATAGCGATTGTTTGGTTCGAGCACCCGTTTGGTGTTCTGGAAACCGAATTTAAATAGAAGGCACGTATGTACGAAGGTTTGCGTCAGTAAATAGCGCGAAGTAACATTGTGAGACTAAGCGGTGACAAAACAAAACGGTGTCTACTATCTAGTCTTATTGTCCATTGGATGGCACATTTTAACTGTTCACTTTGTGCAAACTTACTCGGTTTGTTAGCTACAATTCAAAAATAAATTACGCCTTTTACATTAAATTTATTGTGTAAATATTCCATTTAGTACAGCAAAGTGTTTTTTATCTCGGCTGACGTGAAGAATGTGAGCGATGCATGAATTCAACGATTTTGTTTTCTCATCACATCTGTTCAACGAAAGTAAAGCTTTTAATTAGTCTATAAAAAAGTTCGAATAGTTCCTAATTTAGTTTTATTAATGGTTTTTTAGTTTTGATTTTAACATTTATTGAATAAAATATCAGTTGGTCCGAAAGAGGGACCCATCAGAAAAGTGTCAGAACCTCGTCAAAGAGTCCGCTCATATAATGTTTAAAATTTAAACAAAATATGAGCGGACTCTTTGGCGAAGTAAGAAGAATATTTAATATTATGAGACCCTTCATTGAAATATGAAACGTTACCTGATACTATCACATAAGCGATATATTTTCCCATGATGTTTCTTTATTTCTCTTTAATAAGACAAGATTTAAGTTAGTCGTTGTTCTACAAACATGCTCGACAACTTGCCAACTAGTTTTTTGTATGTAATGTGACAGATGAAATTGACTGGACCATGTAGTACCACTTTTTGTGTCGATAATGTGGTTCCATAGTGGTTCTCTGAGCGAAATCTTACCGTGAGAGTCAATTAATTGAAAAACTATTAATTATATCGGAGTAAGATTTTCTATTTTTATTTTTACTACCTACTGACTGCTGGGTCGATTGACTTATTGTCTAGTCTTTATGAGCTTATAAAGATGTGTGATAGAGATGTTTGGGTGCCCAACGATATTTGTACTATTAACATTGAAATCAAACTATTTAAATCGTCTGTTAGATTGAATCAAAAAATATTGGACACGTATTTGTGTTGTACCTACACGTGTATGACAATCAGGATCATACGTCGAGGCACTACACTTTTCACCTAGACGTGACGCAAGCCCACTCCCTAACTTTTTACTTTTGTTTTTATTGATTTGATTCAGAAAAAAATACGTTTCAATTTTTTTTAATCCTACTGACGGACGGTCTTAATACCTGACTGGATTTTTCCCCATATTTGACTGGTTTTTTTTATTACATTTCTCAAAACCTAGAGGACAGACAAAAGGGGCAGTAAATAATATTGCTTAAATATCACAAAAAATGGCAGAGACAGCACTCAATGCGTGTGATGTTACTCACAAATCCGGCCATATTGAATTGAAGCCATCCAGTTCAAATGATATTTTGTGAGACAAAGATAGAAAAATACCTTCAAAAGTGTAGAACTTCTCTGTTTTTCGACCATTTTTATTTATTTTTTCACAAATCGTAATGTTTTAATCTCATCTATTAATTAAGTATTCATTAATTTAGATTTTTTATACTAGTCAAAAACCCTATTGTTTTAATCAAGAAACATGCCTTTAACTAAACTAAACTTCAGATTAGTATTTACAAGTCCACTTAAAGAAATGCACTCCTACAAATCTTTGAACCATCACCATGATTCAACACACTGAAATACACACATATCTACCCTGACCATGCTTCCTAAACACCGATTATGTTTTGCAGCAATTGAGATCTCACGGACGTAGATCAAGCAGACAACAGGTCGCCGTAATGTGCTCAGGACACAAATAGCACTATCCTCACATTGCTGTTAAAATATTATGTAATTAGAGTCGCAGTCCGCTGGCCAGCATTTGTTTGAGATCTATGGCCATTGTCCCGACTTAGGGCTTTATTACCGGCCAGACATATTCTGCATTACTTAATCAGTATGCTCTTATTAGGTACTGAAATGGTGTGTGTATATTATGCAATACAATGGGGTTTTGTTTTTTTGAGCCGGAAAGTACTTTGCGGCACTTGTGTTGAAAATCTTGGTTATCGGGTCGATAATTAATGTTTCATTCAACGAAACAAATCGTTACAAATATTTTGGAAGTCTCCCATTTTCATTCTTTGAGATATATTTGATGATCATACTTAGACAAATAGAGTTTTTCTATATGTGTCACCGGAAAATTGCAGACTCCGTAAGATTGTTATAAATCTTAATTTTTGTTTTTTTAGTTTGTGGCTTGTAGATACTTATATAATGAAAAAAACGATTTGTAAACAATAAATCCCATCCAAATTCAATAGATTCCAATACATCCGTGCCTTATTAAGAAAAAGTAGTTTACAAATTCACGCGATATTTTACAATCTTACGGCGGCGTATGCAATTTTCCGGTGACATAATGCATTTATTAAAAAGTTATTTTTATACCAATTACAAACACTTGAATTTTATTTATTTGTACGAATGTATGTCGCGTCCAAAATTACATTTACAACTGGTATATTAAGTACCTACCTACAAACATAAACGTAAACCAAACATACAAGTAGACACTGAGTACGTAGTAGGTACCTACATATATTCGACTAAATAAACTAACATACAAAATAGATATGCACTTTGTTTAATAATACAAAGTTATTAAGACATCTCGGTGAGTTTATTGCCTCGTAATGGAGGTCGAACAAGCGATATACTTCTCACTATAAAGTCTTTTAATAATATACATATTAACATTTCGACAAATCTATGAACACATGTGGGATAAGTGATAGCATTGTTTACGGAAATATCACTAACAACTCTGCAACTGGATGGATATCTTCACGAAAATGTTAAAATACAACTAATCTTATAGATTTATCAAATCAAACAAAGATTCTCCCGTGAAATGAACAGCCCAACGGTACCCAACTATCCGATAATTTCCAGGCATTAGGTATTAATCAAAGAAACGATATTGATATCGTTTACCTTAGAAAAGAAAAAAAGCTCTTTGTCAGGTTCTCAGTCTCTTATTGCAATGCAATCTTATTGAACGTTTATTCTAGGCACTGGAATATCTTAGAATCTGAGGTAGGTAAACCATAAGTGGGGCAATAGAGCCAGACACTAGGAAGGTTTCGTCTATGGAGTTTTCTCTTCCTTTATATTCTTTATTTTTGTGATAGTTGTTGTTGTGTTGCGTTCATATCGAATAAACTTCTAATATATTCTATTCTACCATCATTCCACCGTCCATTTCTCCCCTACGGAGGCTGACGGAGAGTATCCATAAGGACTTCCCAACACAAAATATTAATAAAGCAGAGCCAGTTTTTCTAAAACAATCCTTAGGTAAGTACAGTGCAATGATTGAAAAACGATGCTTTGTAAACCAATAGATATTTATTACTGTAGTTATTCTTAGTTTTCATAAGAATCGTAATGAGACGTACAAACATGCAAATCGCTTGAAAACACGCGGAAATAAAAATTTACGGGTTTTAAGTGTGATGGCGATTGTCCAAACGCTATTTTATTTGTATTATTATCTTCAATACGAATACATAGAGGAAGTTACCGAGCAATTTGTTTTTCAGTCAGTTCAGTCATATTTATCGGGAACCTTTCCTAAAGACAAATAATATCCCTCAAGGACGTAAACGTGATATAAAGATATTTTCTCGATAGGTCATGGTCTACCCATGTCTCAAGCATCATCCTAATTTATTCAGCCATTGACGTTTGATTAATTTACAAGTATCCATCACTATGCTTTTTATTTATTTCTCCCTTTCTTTCTTTAACTTTCTGGTTTAGAATATAAGTAGGACGGAAGAGTTTTCTTAAAACTTATGAGTACCTGGAACAAGTCATTGAGTGGGTGCTGTCCGCGATACTTAATATATGTACGTCCGGTTCACGTTTAGTCACCTGTTTCCGCCTTGCTGACTAGTAATATTTTTAAGACGGCATACGCATAATAAAAACAAAATAAGTATCTAGTTCACGTGCAAGCAAGTGAAGGAGCCATCTGTTGATTTTAGCCGGAACACAACTAATGACCTGTGATGCCAACCAGGAACACAGTATCTATCTTATAAAACCGGCAATGTGACAATAATCCTATCATTTCCGCCACACATTTTTCGCTTTATTAAACAGCATTTGACTGTTTGCTACCTCTTTACGTCTTAGCTGCTGAACAGATTTGAATGAAACTTGGCTCACGGGTAGTTTATGTCCAAGGACTGGACATAAGACTCCTTTTAATCCAAGGTGCATGTTTATCCCGGAACCCGCCGTATTATTGTACAAACATTCCACGTTAAACTTGTAGATGGAAACGATGGAAATACCCTTGTGAAATCAACAATTACTTGAATACTACTGAAAATATTTACGTAGGCAGAACTTAGTCATGGCTCATGTTTACAATTTGAACCGTGAATAAGCTTTGAGTGTGCCGAGAATACTTACAAAGAATAATGAATTACAGCTAGGTACTCGGTGACAAAAAAGTGGCGGTTCTCGGATCTCCAGTGTTTGTGTAGCGTCGCGTCGCTCCGCAGTCCATGGCCCATCTCATGTGAGGACCTTATAGCTGCGTCAGCGAACGCCGTTGCTGAGTACTGGGCCAAACATAAAATTTGATAAGTGTATTTGCCACTGACACACTAAGAAGACCTTTGCTACTTGACACGTTTAGTAAATTTTTATTTATTTATGTAGGTACCGAAACACAAAATTAGACACTGAGAGAAGAGCACAAAAGTATCTACTGCTTATTTCTAGCAGACCTGCGACAGAAGAGTAGAATGAGAAACGTGATTATGTCACCGGATTATTGCAAACGCCGTAAGATTGTAATACATATATCGCGTATAATTATAAACTATTCTTTCTCAAAAAGACACTGATACATTGGAAACATATTTTTTTCAATTATTTATTAGTTTAGTATATTATGTCCAGAAATTATAATATAAAACATATTTATTACTATTTTACGGTGTTTACATTTATGCAGTGACACATTATTATACAATATACACGTGTGTTAATGGACAGAGAAAGAAAATTAAAATATAATGTACTAACTTAACTGAAACATATTATATTCTTATAAATCTTCATATAAATTACAATAGGTTCTCAATTTGTTTGAGATGTTTCTTTTTTTTGTATTTTTTACCTCATAAAACTCCGTCAAGTATGAACCAATTTGAAAAAATATTTTTTTATGTGAAAGGATATAGGTACTTCCGATTGGTCCCATAGAAGTTTCATCAAAATCGGTTTAGTAGTAAGGTTTTTAAATCAGAATTGCTGGAAAAAATATTTCATCCAATTAAACGAAATTGCGTATTTTGCTTTCCTGTGATTTTTTCTTTTTTTTAGGCGTAGGACACCACTAAACAGTGTAAAATAAAAACTTTGTACCAATAAATACAAGCAATTTCCAAAAAAAAAACACTACAGGATTGGAAGTCGGTTGCATTTTTTGTAAAAAAGATTTTTATTGTGTTACGTATATGTAGGTATGTCAAGTGAGTTCCATACCTACTGTGTTGAAAAGACAAGGCATAAGTTTGATAGCGATTAAAACATTTAAACAGAATAAATAATTTTTTTGTGAAAAGTTGGGCCGAAAACATAGGTCCAGGAAAATATAAGTAGCTAGTTGATTAAGTTTCGCATCAGAATAGCGCTCATTGCCTAAGATCTCTTCGTAGGAATTCGAACACCACACTAGTGTCATTTTTCGTTCAAGAAAAAACCGGTCAAGTGCGAGTCCGACTCGTGCACCGAGAGTTCTGAACATACTCGTATGTAGATAGTTCACGAGAATCGAGT
This sequence comes from Mamestra configurata, assembly GCA_002192655.3. NCBI lineage: Eukaryota > Metazoa > Arthropoda > Insecta > Lepidoptera > Noctuidae > Mamestra > Mamestra configurata. The sequence goes on along the minus strand of NDFZ01005224.1, from coordinate 155,167 downwards.
CTCAATTCTTCCGAGTACCTTAACATAATTATGTACATAAGTACCTTAAGTGTAGAGACTATGAAAGCACTCTCATTATTGTGACGAAAAGATAAGTAGCATTGAAGGACAAACTTCATTTTCTCCTATTAATCGATGTACGTGACGGTCAACACTTCTACTGCAAATGTGAGTTTTTAATATCAACAAAATTTATTTGTGTGATAAAACTACAAATTAAGAATTAGACGCTTGATTTTTAGAGCTACAATGACCCTATACCCACGTATTTGATATAAGTTTAACTCGATATCTCCACGCGTTCCTGATAAAAAGGACAACAACGGACAACTAAGTGATCGTATAAGGATCCGTTTTTCCATTTGAGATAGGCACGGATCCCTAAAAAAGTGGATTAGTACAATAGTTTTATGAATATTCTTGGCGGCTTGTGTATTTATATCCTTTTACAACATGAAGAGTGCAAAAAATGATGCATTGACCCCATGATAAAACAAAAATGGGGCCACCCCGCACGAAAATTCAATGCAATAACACAAAAACGTCAAGTAAACATCAAGGATAAACAAAATGCTACCCCGGAAACTCCGGGAATTTCCAAACTTTCACTACTACTGTTTTCACTACACCAGTACTGGTATATTTAGGTACAGTTTTATAGCAACACTACAATTAGGTACCTACGTAAATAAAAACAAGTCTCATCGTTGCATCTGTCAGTGTGATCTATATCTTAGTACACCAGAGGCGAAACATGGGCCAGAATAATTAGGAAACATCCACAAACGAATACCAACTTTCCCCTATAAACCATAAAGTTCAGAATCGTGGCGCAGAGCAAAATGCTAGGAACTTGACCATCCATCTTTTGTTCATTGACTCAATCGATATAGGTCAGTCCGGAAACTAAAAACGTTTCTATTTTGAAACTAAAAAGAAACTGGTATTTCTTACGTAGTCGGGGATCGGTATAGAATGGCTCTGTTGTTCGGTGCGTTTGCGCAAAGGATCTCAATGTGGTCTTATTGCTTTGACGTGTACTCGTGAACGCGTGGGCACACCGATGACGTTTTGTTCTGTCTTCACTAAAGAGGAGACGTTGACTATTTATAGGAAACTTGAGACTAAAAATATATCTTCGTTTCAATTAGTTGATGCCTATACATACCCAAACAGTTTTTGAATATGTCTACATCGGTTTAAGTTTGAATCTACCGGCTGCGTTTTTCATTAATTTTTTTGCAATCAATTTCAGCCCGCCTTTTTTGTCAACGTCTCAACTTGAAGACATTAGTCGAGTGAGCGTGAACTGTCATTACATCTTGTTTGTATAGATTGACAGCTCACTTCATGTTCACTTCTCCTAAGTTTACACGGTGAGATGTTTACAGAATCGCACTGCAGTACAGTTTTACCGGTTTTACCTCACTTACCAAGTTATGAATTCTAAACAATATGTGACCGACAACAAAAGATTCCAAGTCCTATTCCATTACATTTAGGAAGACTTCTTTAGGAAATAAAGCTTGTTCCTGTTAAGAAACTTAGTATGTTTACTTCAATTTTGCATACGTACACGCTTGAACATGCAAGATACTCGGCCTAGCACTACTCTTAAAATAAAACATATGGGTTTACTGTGGAATAGGAAATCGCCATCTATGTACATTCCATTTACTGAAACCGTTACTACACGCCAGTAAATTACGAATGTCTGTTAGCTCACGTTTGATACTGTGTCCAAATGAGCCCTCCTAATCACTCAAACTGTTCATCATGGAATTTATTTTACTATTTTTTGTCTTGTTCGAGTCCCAAATAAACATTTCTTTGACATTCGCTCGGACCACCATAGACCTCAGCTCAGTGGATGGGCCACTGGTAACCGTCTTGCTCGTTAAGAGCAGGGGACATTTAAGTAATATTTCATATTACTAATATTAAGTAAGTAGGTACTACATTTTACTGATACTTATAATAAAGCTGAAGAGTTTATTGTTTGTTTGAACGCGCTAATCTTTGGAACTACACGTCGGATTTGTAAAAACGGGAACGGGATATGGAGGAAAAAACGGGATATGCGTGTACGAAGCCGCGGGCAAACGCTAGTATGAAATAAAAAACCTCCCGACACTGTCCTGGACGACCTCAAAACTATAGTCTATCTGATGCTGCCAGCATCAGATAGACTATAGTTTTGATGTCGTCTCAGCCACATTGTATGGTCATAACGCATAGGTAATACCAACTCGGTAGACTAAGACGTAAATGAAGGAATTTCTTTGTAGATTTGCTCTTGTGACGGTAGTAATGGCCTCACTAGTATAGAGAATCTACCAGTAGTCAAGCTACCAGTGGGGTTAGCAGTTCATAGACAGGGCTTCAACAATTTCCAAAAAGGCCCACAAAATGCAAGAATGAAGACACACCAAAAGTTCCTAACATCATATCGGTCACTTGTGAATTAACGAGAAGATTAAGGGTGCTTTCCCACCAAAGATGTGTGAGTTAACGAGAAAAAATCCACCGATGAAATCACTTATTTCCCTAGCCTGGCTTAGTGCAGCTCTCGTGGAAAAGGGCATACAGAGCTCGGTATTATAAAACACGAAGAAGCGACAAATGTGTGGACACAGCTGAGCAGAGTCCGCTTTGCCTCCTCGCAAACTCGCAACACAATACCACAGCGTCGCCCCCACCGAGCAAGCTCCTCGCACAGCTTCGGTGGAAAAGCACACTTAATTGTGCGATCAATAGTATTACCCACAAACTTGCTGATTCTAACTACCTAATATAAAAAAAAAACTGGCCAAGTTCGACTCCGACTCGCATGCAAAGCGGAATCCGAACGAATTTCATTTTTGTAACATGTTATTTTAACAGTTCTTATAAGTTTTCCTGTAATCGGTAGGTCTAATTTGAAACCCTTACAATAAGCCTTTTCGTATATATATGATATGTCACTCGATATAGTTTGTTTCTTACAGTTTGATTCTTTTGAAATATGGTACCTACGCATTGTATACCTACCAAATTTCAACAGAATTGGTTCGGCAGGTTCGGAGAAAATTGACTGTGACAGACGGACAGACAGACACCCGAGTGATCCTATAAGAGTTCCTTTCTTACCGATGTTCGGAACCCTAAAAAGCAAGGTATCGGATTCCACGTCTTAGTTATTTGCGAACAGACCAATTACAAAGTTCGTTTAAATGCAATGATTATTCAGATGCTGCTGGTCACCTACTTATAATCCCTTCGTCGACAACACCCACCCACTATAAGAAATGAGATGGTCTAATTTTAGCCACGATCCACGATTCTCTCTATTTCTTAAATCTTAACCATATGACATCAAATAGTGTAATGCTAGTAGGTACGATATATTGTGTTGTAATATTAAAACAATGATTAATTTCATTGCAGAATTCACTCGAGTTGGATACATGCTACGCCCCGCCTAATGGAAGAGAGCTGATGTCTTGGCAACATGTCTTTTAGAAACTATGTAAGTATTTTTTATCTACCGTTCTCAATAAGACTACATAGCGAAAAAAATCTTTTGAAAAGCACTGTAATATGAGTTTTGTAGACATTTTTTTTTTAACAAATTCGTTTTGAAGTTTATTCTTTTTTCAAATGACTTGTATTGTGGGCCAGTGATCAGTAATAAAATACTTATAATATATAGCAAACATTCTTATCACTCCCACAACATTATTTTCAACATTACTGCAGACGAGCTATCGCTTTATTATAATCAGCCTGACTATGGCCGTCATCATCATCTACCACCAGACTCCACCCACTGTTGTGATAGGCCTTGCTTTCTTGTGCCAATCCCCACGCTCCTGTGCCTCCCGCATCCAAGTTGTACACGAGATGGCTAAAATGTCGTCTGTCCAACTCGCCGCAGTTACAAGTCGGCTCAATTAAAACTACACCCTGTCCTTTCCAAGCGAGCGGCTTAATAATATGATACGCAATAACGCAACATATTAATCGTTTATTTGCGAAGCGCAGAACATGCGCCAGCGCAAGTGAGTTGGCGGGCTAGACGTTAACGATAATTGCAGTGAAGGGCGCGAAAGGAGATACTCAGAGTAACTCGTTTTATTGTTCAAAACCTGTCTTTTTTATTTTCTTATTGAAACTGTTATAATTAAATGTTACTGTTTATAATATAACTTTATTATAAAAATAATTATCGTAATACGTTCTTAGGAGAATATTGTAAGCTATTTACTTGAAAACTTTTCAAGGTTCAACAAAGGTTCCGACAGAGAACATAAGCGATAAAAAACTCCTGGTGCCGCCCAAAAATCTAACATATCTCGTAAATCAAAGATTTTATCGTCAAGTCTTGAGAACATTCTGAAAAAAAAACTTTTGTAAGTCGATAAAGCTGCAAACCGCCTGCATAAAGTTGGAAGTTAAAGGAGTTAACCTTGGTAACGGTGTTTGTATTTGGCTGATTGCTTTCAAAGCTCATTAACTCATTGGTTTATTGGATGAAATTGTAAAAGTGATCTGATCTACTAAAAATCTAAAAAAAAAATATTAAAACAATCAAATCGTGTGAAACGAAATCTTTCAAAATCTTCCATGATAATCTTAATTTTATTGTGACACGATACAAGACGTGGAACGGAACGGTTCCGGGTACGTCAAGCAAGACTACTGTCAATTTGACAATGACAGCTCAGTCCAGATGTTATTTAATGACTTGTTGTCGTAAACAAAAAAGTTTATAGTTAAACTAAATACCGATACCATAATTATTAAGCAACACAAACTAGAATAAAAGTGAACCGGAAAAAAAATCAACAATGTACCGGATACTCGCAAATAAGAAGCAACATGCCGAACGGATAAACAGATAACAGTACCAACAAAAGTTACGCCGGCCGGCGGATCTTCCTTTGGCCTCTTGAAAGTGCAGCTGTAACCTCAATCAACCTCACATTCATTGGAGAAGGTTGTGCCATATTGTATACCGTTACTAAAGTCGCTAGAAGCCGTAGGAAACCTTCGCGGTTTCTACGGCTTCTAGCGGTCGAGAGCTTGAAATTCACTCGAAGTTTTAATCTTGTGTCGCTTCGTATCGGGTGTGACAATCACTATCCTGCCCTTCACCGACCCCCCAAAATGCTTGCGTGTCAGAATGTCGGAGTTAGTGGTACTAGTACCTTCTTAGCGTGATGGCAAATAGGGTTATTAAATTTTATATTTGGCCAGTACTCAGCAACAGTAACAGCATTTGCTGACGCAGCCATAAGGACCCTCACTACAGAAATAAACTGAGAGATTTTTCAACAAAAAGTTTACACATGAAATAACAAGCTTTACCACCCAATGGTGAACATTGGGCGTTAAAGCTTGTTTGGGGGGCTTACCCCCCATGTCCTGTGAATACTAGTACCTTTCGGTGATTTCTTGCTCAGCCAGATTTTTGTAGTTGTTACTCAGTGCTGTAGTATGGTCAGGAGAGGCTGAGCTTTGTTCAGTGTAGTACACTAAATGTATTGTAGTTGATGTCTGATGTTGGTTCATCGGTTGATTAATAACTGATGTTGGTTTATCAGTCAATTTAAGTCCGTGTTTTGGTTTGTTTCCTTACATCTGTAAGACATTTTCCTATAGAAGTATGCAAATAAAAACTGCACTAATTCATGGTTGCATTTACATTATTACATCATTATACAAAAAAAAAAATAACCAAAAGCAAAACCACTGTGAATCAATAAGGTAAGGGGTTACTTACTCTATTGATCAATCTCTATTGATCTGCATCAATAGTGTCCTATAGGACATCAACTTTTTAAAGATATTCATATGGTCAGATATTTAAAAAAGAAAAATACATAGAAAAGTTTTAAAATTATAATGGCACATATTTCTTCTTTTTTTATACTTTTTTTTTTTTTTTTATACGTCAATTTCTCATAATGTAGCCATTCTAAATATGTTTTCGTACCATCTTTAGTCTTAAAAACCCTGGTATCCTTTCTTCATAGAATGTGAAATCTTGATGGAAGCATCCTCTTTGCTAATTTCTTATGGGGTTTAAGCAAAAAAGCAATGCAAGTGGTTGTGTTAAAATGAATTGTTAAGGAAAAATATATATTATAGACCACTGTTTTATTGCTGTCCAAGAAGTTTTTAACTACAGCTTAAAGATAATAAAAATACCCGGCATCATTTTTTTAACTGATGTGACAGTCAAATTCCTTCCTTTGGTTTGGCCTCCATTACCAAACTAAAGAAAGTTTAACCTAAAGTTAATTATTAAAACCTGTTTAAAGGAAAAACAGTTTTTGTGAGACAATAATTACAGTTTGTGGCTTCATTTGTAGGTTCTCTCCTTGACCTCAATCATTGGAAATATTGGAAGTAGGTAGCCTTCTCTTTTCCCCCTTATTTTTTGTTTCATATGTTTTGTTTAAATAATTTTGCCTAAAATATTGCAAAACTTTTTTAGTCTTAATTTATTTTACATTAAAAACATTTTGAAACAAACACATAAACAACAATCTGTATAAGCACCATTAAACTATGAATGACAACTAGACAACAATAGCGCCGTTTTTTTATCTTCAAAGAATCATGTTGCGTCCCTTTCGGGTAAAAATAAAGATCGTGAAAATATGTCTTTTTTCACGAGTTGGCGCACCACCTCTTAGTATTCCTGGTCGGACTCGTCATCCAAAATATTATGAAGAGTCATTACTTTTTGAACGTTGAAGTTACATAAGACAAGACAACCCCCAAAATGTAGCGATTCGTCGTGTACTAGTGTGGAAGAAGTGTTTGCTTAACTATGGACGCAAGCAATCAGAGGGCCGATTCTACTCATTTTTAGGCAACGTTCGCATTCGCATCTCAGTAGGTACGATTACATCTTGTACGTTACGGCTTGATTGTTACGGTAGTTACATAAGACAACCCTCACAATGTAGCGATTCCACGTGTTTCAGATGGGAAGAAGTGTTTGCTCTGTGTGGAAGATTGCAAGCAATCAGTACGTTTTGAACGTCAAAGTTACATAAGACAACCCCCAAAATGTAGCGATTCCTCCTGTTCTTGATGGGAAGGAGTATTTGCTCTGTGCGGAAGATTGCGAGCAAGCAGTACGTGATGCACGTCAAAGTTACATAAGAGAATCCTCACAATTTAGCGATTCCACGTGTTTCAGATGGGAAGAAGTGTTCGCTCTGTGCGCAAGATTGCAAGCAATCAGTACGCTTTGAACGTAAAACGTTACATAAGAAAACCCCCAAAATGTAGCAATTACTTGATTTGTAATTAAATTAAATGCGCAACAATTGACCGGCTAAATAAATTCTTAATTAAGAATTCAAAATCAAGTTCAGTTGTATTGTTTTTTCACTTATTGAAAAGAAGCATTTCAATTTGTCTGTGTCTTCTTGGTTTTTTAGCTAAGTTTATTATTATTTAAAATTAAGATCTTGCTCTTGCTTTTATAGACTGAACATCCCCGCCGTTTTTCCGTTTATTAGTTTGATGTGAACTTTACCACATACATTGCACGTGTCTGCTTAGTATTTTTACTTTCATAAAGTTTCATTAATGTTTAAAAAAACTTAAACTCAGCGATAGCGACTACTAGTTTGTCTCTAGGCATATTTACCATGAACTGCAGATAAAGTCACCCCCAGGTTTGAAAAAAATGCCGAGGTTTTTAACCTGACGAAACATTCATAATCGGAGTGAATTATTAAATTCTTTTATTTCTTGTTAACGCACATCAGATCCTTCCTAGGTATTTTGTCCTTCCTTTTTTGAACCTCTGGTCTAGCAATGGTTTGCGCGATAGAATCTTATCCATCGCTGTTGAGTTTTTCAAAACATATCCCGGGAAAAATCATGAGTTTCTATTTTATATTTTCGTGAAAACTATTTTTTTATGAGCTATTCGCTTTTCACTTTCTTAAGAAGTACACATAGAAAAATTGTCTATGAATTGTTTCCAAAACTCCAGGACTCCAAAACTTTTCGTAAAAACGTATGCGTGTTTGGAAGGAAACTACTGTTATGCACGGTCTTTTTTTTTCATTTCCAAGTACTTAAAATCTATAAAGTTCTTGGTAATTTACGGCCAATTTAATGGTCTAGGTACATAATTATCGCGCATCTCTTCGTTGTATTGCTTGCCGGACTCATTATGCCAAATATGGTTAAGAATCATAACTTATTGAACGTCAAAAGTTACACAAGACAACACCCAAAAAGCATTTCGTGTTTTTTTCAACAAATCTCTTAGAATATTTTCTTTCTTCGCACAAATGTACAATAGCGTCCTATTGGGCGCTATCCTTAAAAAGGCAAATTGTACAAATAAAATTGCGCGCCCCCAACGCCAAGCCACAAATTCGCCGTACTTTTTGTCACATTTTTGTGACGTTTGGCGTACAGGGCACGCGCTTGCTTGTCATGTATATTTGACAATGGCGTTCAAAAAGTTAATTGTATGAGGTTGCAAGCAAGAGTTGCAACAAATAGATTAAGCTTCATCAATACGACTTAGGGATTCGTCAGCTTTAATCTTGACCTACGACAGCTGCGTTAATTCTGTGTCATTACCGTTTTGTCCCTCCAGGCAGGTCCCTGCAGGCTGGCGGTGGCGATTAGCTCCACAGACCTCTCCAATTCTTCTATCAACCACTAAATGCGTCAGGCAGCTTTTTCGGATTCGGTGACTTTTAGTGGAGCTGGAGATTTACAGTTATTGCTTAAGATCACATTACGATGTCTTACTATTTCGGGCACATGAACCATTGCCGATGCCCTATTCAAAGTCAAAGCATTTATTTCCAATAAACCATTATCAGGTACTTTTGAATTGTCAAAGTCAGTCCGTCAAAAACATGAAGCTATTTGCACGTTCGCAAGCGTAGATCTCTATGGAGAAGAACGTGCAAGAAACTCCACGGACACTCTTTTAAATCATTTTATGTTTACAAAAATCCTGGTTACATAAACCTTGTTGCTTCTATATATGAGAACAATGTAAAGAAAGAAAAAAAAACAATTTATAGTATGAAATATTAAAATGAGGCAGTGGCAACCAAGGGATGACCAGTCTCCACTGACGGCGCCCGTCATTATTGCAAGGCTTTTGCCTGGACACTCTTTTTGAAGACACTTCTTAACGATTACGTTCACATGCTTTACTTGTTGTGTTGCTACTTGACTTATTTTAGTTTCTTTCTTTGAAAAGTCTTAGTGCAAACCTAATTTTATTTCAAAGCGGCGGCGTCGGGATTCGGGTGAAATACATTAAGAAAGGGCTGCGTTTTTGTTGATGTGGAAATCTAATCTAATAGTAGTCTCTACCAAAGAAAATGGTACTTCCGAAACATCTGCACGTCTTCTTTTCCGGTTATTCCTGAGGTTCAAGTTCTTTATCCTCAAAATTTCTAATACGTTTCGTGTTTTTTCACTTGAATCTTTAAAGAAGTCAACGGTTTATGCAATAGTATTCGAGTTGAGGTCCGATGTCATTGATTCGGTTTATTTCCTTACATCTGTAAAACATTTTACAAATGCACTCATAGATTGCAGTCATATTGATTATTTTTCGGTATTGGAAGGGAACGGAGTTACATCTATATATATAAAAATCAATTGCTGTTCGTTAGTCTCGCTAAAACTCGAGAACGGCTTGACCGATTTGGCTAATTCTTTTTTTGTTTTGGTCGCCAGATTACAGGGAAGGTTTTAAAACAAAAAAAAGGGAAGTAGGGTAGGTATGTAGGGTAGGTATGTAGGGTAGGTATGTAGGGTAGGTATGTAGGGTAGGTTTGTAGGGTAGGTAGAGTAGGGTAGGTAACGGTTGACGGTTGTTGGTGAAGGGAGCGAAGCCGCGGGCACAGCTTGTCTTTCAATATAAAATTCCCAACGTCGATCGATATTTAATTTATCAAACCAGAATGCTGGTTACATCATTACGGTTATAGTTGGTGAGTTGGTTGCATGAGACCAATAGTTCAACTTACACATCATTCGTATTTGGATCTTCTCCGACTTCCTATCACTAGCACTACAGTGATTAGGATATTTTTTTGGCTCAGGGCTTTCCCACTTCCACGGCATTGTCAGTGGCAGAGGTCGCTTTGGCGGTATAATTAGGGCACAGTAGGCAGAATTAGTGATGGAGCAATTTGCGACTCGACTCCACATTCACACCCAACTGCCGTTCCGTCAAGCTAGCCCCACTTTGCAAGGTGGGAATAACACCTTCCTCTTGGACAGTGGCGTGCCCACAAAGGACGATATTAGACCATGCCTGCCCTACAAAGAACGCATTAATAAAACAACATGTAATAAAATAATACAACAAAAACAATATAAAAAAGTTAAAACTCCTGCTAAAATGTGAAGAGCAAAACATGTAGCAGCGCGGAGCGCTAGGCGCTCGCGTAACTCACTATACTACGTGGTTAGGCAAACGCGCTATAACCTTATTTCCATTCATAAATTTACGCTTGTGTAGCACACAGCTGCATAATTTCGTGTGTATGAACGGCACACATGTTTAGATTATGACTGAACCTATGCTTCAACTCCGACCACAGTAGTTGGTCTGATTGGCTAGTTAAAATTGAATGAATTATGTGGGGTTGCCAAGTTGTGATGATTTGAGGAATTGCTGGTAATTCTTGAAACAGACTACACACATACACGAAAGTTTCCTATAAGACTACTAAACACAATTAAAAAAACATGGTGGTATTGTTAAATTTATACTTTCCAAAAATTTTAAACTGTAAGGAATAGCAAAAACCCTAAAAAAATAATTAAAAACGGCAAGAATTACATTTTTTCCCCGAACGTGGGAAATTTCGCTTAGATTTTTGGGTTAAGATTTCTATGTTACGGCCACACTGCTAGGCAGTGATTGGTTGCGGCAATATGTAATGCGGCAAAATTAGAAATCTGCCATTTCAGAGCTTTCGTTAAACTAAAATAATGCTATTTTATTTGGTAGTGTTTAAGAAACCATATTGTTTCATGTGATCGCGATCTCAACTGTTTACCTTTTATAATATGTTATTGAGTTATAAGTAATTCATTTTGAAACTTACTGTAGTGCTAATATAAAAGTTTATTTAGTTAAAAATGGTAATCTGTGCTGACGATGTGTGTTTATTAGAAATTAAAAGATGTTTACTCGAATTACGAGAATTAATCCAAAAACATGGTGATTCATCATTTTAATCCTCAATCCTCCTTTTTTTTTATATGTCCGTTTGCCTACCCTTTCTTGAGACCCACCGCACGCCACTGCTCTTGGAGTGGACCACGGATGATAATCACTTTGCCACAGTTTACAACTGGCGTCGGCCGGGTTTCCTGACAGGGCCACTTCCAAATTAAGAGCTTCTCAGTGTAAGGGTTGGTAGTTATGCACCCAATAGTGAGTACATTTTGTCAGAATCCTGTTTTTGAGTATCGGCTTGTTTTAGGTTGGCAGAACGAAAACATCAGCGAAATGCGGATATGCTAAGTTCAACAGTACGTTGGTCGTTAGGAAAAAATTTAAGAACATGGGCGTCAGGACACTACCCTGGGGCAGGCCATTTTTATGATCTCTCTCATGAAATTGAAATATAAGATGATTCTTATTTTTCAATTTAATATGATTTAGTAACGTCTTGCAACTCATACAGTATCCGAATGAAACCTAGTCTCCAATAGTTTCTTTGACGTTGACAGTATCATATGTCCCTGACAGTGGTAAACCGTATTTGCTGGATCGCTAACATAATTATGATGTTTTCTCCTGCGTCTTGAGAGTCGAACGCTTTTGCAGAAATCAAAGTTGAGGTCGTCGCATAGCTTTCTGGTGTAAAAGCTGTGCTGAACAACATTATCTAAAAAAAACACATACCGACACATTAATGTGACGACACGATTGGCGCAGTGGTTGAGCGATTGACTGCTGCGGTGCGTGTCGCGTGTTCGATTCCCGCACGGAACAAATATTTGTATGGCCTACAGATAGTTGTTCCGGGTCTGGCTGTTTGTGTATGTGAATTTGTATGTTTGTAAACGCACCCACGATACAGGAAAAATTCCTAGTGTGGGGCAACCTTTAAAAACAAAATGTCTTCTATTTAATGACTGTACAGAGTATGAGGTCGAAAAAAATTATATGGAATAGAATATAGCGCTGAAAATAATTAAAATCAACAAAAAAAAAACTTCACAATAAAATACAACCGTAGTGTTTTTGTTTGGAAGTCGGTTGTACTTATTTGTAAAAAAGTTTTTTTTTTCACTTTTTGTGGTGAGTGGTTGTGCTATTTACCGATAAGGAGTTACTTTGTGTGCCTTCGTAGTCCAAGTCCAGACTCACAGTTACCTTAATATCTAAGTACTTTGCTTTGAGCTTTGCTTTTGGGAAGTTCACCGTCCAATGCAAATTGAATATATATAACTAAAATCAACGCAAAATAATCATCAAGACTATTCATAAACAATAAATTTATGCCCGAATAGATAACTCCAAAAACATGGTTGACTTGTACATATCTGCGTACTTCTTCACAGCGTACCGGCTAAACAATAAACAGACATGCGATTTCAGCTGTCCCGGAAGATTTGCTATCATTTATTGAAGAGTTATGCCTATCTCCGAAGTTGTTCATAAGATCTTCACCAAATAGAAATGGGCCCAATATGCAAAAAGAGTCTTCCAAACAAAAAAAGAATCATCCAAATCAGTGGACAATTGGCGAAAACATCGCTGAACAAACGTACAAAAAAAAAACGAATTGAGAACCCCTCCTTTTTTTGAATTCATTTAATAAGTTTTAAAAATGGATTCTTTATTTCCATACTAGACAGGTTAATGTCCTACCTATTTTAGAAGTTTTCTCAAAATCCCCACTAATAAACTGTCTGTAGATTCCGCACTTTAGCCCGCGATTAATCAGTTTCAAGCTCTTAAACATACTGAATAACGAAGGGCTCAATAAAATCCCTTGCCGTATATAATCTTCATATGTGTACACATACACGCATTCCCTTTGCTATTTATAAATCGGTGAAAGGAACGGCTTTATATGATAATGTTGAACGAAGAAAATGGATTTTATGTTTTGTTACAGCGGTGTACACATCGCTCTGTGCGTGATTTGCGAATACAATGCAACATGTTTGTTTTAATAATGACAAAAACAGTTCATTCTACTTAATAAGGATGTTAGTAACATTAAATTATTTTTTAATTTCAGTATGATACACCGTCATACGGTCGGAGTCGAGACTCCGGACGGAGTTCATCGAGTACCGCCGCGGAACGACCGACTACAGTTACAGCGAAGTACCTCAATACAACACCGTCTTACAAGTCATCGAGCATCCCTATCTTGTGCCCGGAACGCTCGGCTAAAGAAGAAACACCGATCTCAGCCATTGCTAACCGATATGCGAACTATAGTAAAACTGAGAAAACACCCACCAAATACGATGCTTATAACACAACTAAGACAGAAAAACCAGTAACAAAATATGATCCTTACAACACCAGTAAAACAGAAAAACCTGTATCTAAATATGATGCTTACAATACTAGTAAAACAGAAAAACCTGGAACGAAATATGATACCTACAATACTAGTAAAACCGATAAGACTTTATCTAAATATGATCCATATAGCGCGACAAAATCTGATAAAACAGCCTCAAAATATGACACATACAGTACAAACAAATCAGAAAAACCCACATCTAAATATGAAAAGAAAGACTATTCAAAACTTACCGTGCCATCAATTACCACGAACAAAAGTAGAGACGTAAGTCCCGTTTCGACATCGAAATACAGTCTGAGCCGACCTTCTCGGCACTTAAGCCCAGAGAGGAGAACAACGAAAACGTTCAAAGATAAAAGCCGAGATCCTAGCCCAGGGGATCACGACAAAGACATTCCAAGTAAGACTGACAAGTCTACAGGCTATAATAGCCTGTCGAGTTACAAATTATACCCTCGAACTTCAAATTACACACGACCTGCGTCAAGAGCAGAAGCTAAACCAGAAATTACAGTAAACAGATACGCTATAGCAAATAGATTGTCCTCCAATTATTTAAGAAGTCCTCCAACTATGAAAAGAGCATCGGTATCTCCAGTAAATCACACTGAGTGCAATAAAAGTGAGTCGGATAAATGTGTATCACAACCTGCTATAGTAGAAGAATTAAAACTACAAAATGAAACAGTCACCGAAAGTAGAGAAATTTTAAATTCAAATGAAACACAATCAGAAGAAAATGAGACTGAAACAGTTACTATAATAACCCGTCACACTTCACCTACCCCACCTGGTTCTTCTGCATACGTTCGAAGCAGAAGGGCGGACATGGCAAAAACTATAGAGAAATCGATAACCAGATCTAAAAAAAGGCCTGAAATGATAGATAAGGAAATTCAATCTGATAGATTAGATGATCCAACACGATCAAGCAGATTTGGAAGCACCGCAAGAACAAGTGTGACAAACTGGTCTTATTATACACCAAACTCGAGCAGCTATACAGGTTACGCTGGTAGATATTCTACGCAATACTCCAATTTAAGAGAAAATTCGGGTAGTAATTCTTATTCCCCCATTGAAAGGTCAGGTCGAAGTCAGAGTACAGAACCAGATAGAAGAGAAAGCTCTAGTTGTAACTCTTTTTCTGAAAATAACAATATAGATAACAATTTATCGAACCATGTAGCTGAAGCTGAGCAAGAAGTAATGGCATTGTATGCTACCGAACAAAATAAAGGCGATGATACATCGGAAATCATTATAAATGTCAATCTAAAATTAAAGAGAGCTAAAAGTCCAGTAGCGTCTACTGAACTAGTTTCGCCTGAAATCACAATAACAAATTGTCAGTTACCTCCACAAGCTCCGAAAACAGAGGCTACAAAGACAAAAAAAGTAAAAGTAAAGAAAACAAGCACAGATTCATCTTCAGATTCAGGTTCCAAAAAAAAGGTTATCAAGAGGAGAAGTAAATCAGTGAGCTCAACTGATTCAGATCAAGGAAGTGAAGTAAGTGAAAAAGGATCTCCAACAAAGAGTATACAAAAGAATTCATCAAGTAGTAATTTACAAAATGGTCTTTCAAAATTGAAACATTCCAAGTCGCGAGAGAGTGCCAGCCCAGAATCGAGTGTTAATTTATCGACTCAATCGTCTATCAGCGAAGATGAAACTGTTTCGAAGTCTAAAACAAATGAGGTTTCTAGGACTTCTGCTGACGAATTATCAATTCCAACTGACCGGTCCGGCAAACAACCATCACCTGTATCCCCGCAAAAAAATGAAACGGGAACGGAAGAGGCTAAATCATTCTTGATACGAGCACTGGCACCTGTTACTAATCTATTTAAAATGAGGCATCAAGAAAGTAGTGAAAATAGTCGGTGGCTAGAAAATTCCACTTCAGAATCAACCGGCAAAGATGTTTCAAATATTACCACAGAAAGTGATAGATCAAGTAAAGGTAAAATTGACACTACGAATATTATAGCATCTAACGATGACAATCTAGTAAAGCTCAAAGGAATAAGGCCCATAGAGTCTGGAGAAAGAGCGTGGTGGTTAGATTCTGAATCCGAGAAAAAAAATAGCGTGCAAAATAGTGAGAATCAAAGATCTCCGTCAGAAAAGAATATTCCTCGTAAGATAAGACATGTTGAATCCGGAGAAAAAGCGTGGTGGCTTGAATCTAGTAGCGAATGTAAACATGAAAATCAAATGCCACGTGGAAACTCATCAGAAACTTCGGATTCAAATAAACTTATTAAGAAATGTAAATTCGCTGATGATGATAAGCCGTGGTGGCTAGACAGTTGCGCAAATATCCCAGAAGGAATAGAACGACTCAGTCCGCCTAGAAAGTCGTCCAGTGACAGTGAAAAAAGCGATAAATTCAACTTTTTCAAAGTGCGCCATATTGAATCTGGAGATCAAAAAGATTGGTGGGTCACAAGTAATGAGAACTCAACTAATAACAATAAACCGGAACAAAGCCAAATGCTTAGTAAATCTGGTTCAGAACGCAGCTTCCCATTGAGGCGAATACGTCACATAGAATCTGGTGAGCGGCCTTGGTGGCTGGCAAGCGACAAGAACATTCCAGAAGGTATTGAAAAGTTGCCTACGCCTCCACCACCGGAAGAAAGTGACTCATCTGATTCAGAAGTCCAAGTTTATGTTCCTCCAACACACATCCCGCCGTTCCCGTTACATTTACCTGACGATGAACCTTTAGGAGCTAGAAGAAGTCCAGAGGGTTTGGAAACGCCAAAAGAAAATGAAGACTATAGAGGCCGTTCATCACCTTACGAAAATAATCGTCAATTCAGGAGACCTTCAACAAATTCTTATCAGAAAGGCGTAAACAAATACATTTCTCGTTACACTGATATTGACGATATACTCGGTACATCTGGTCAAATATACAGTCCGTTTATGGACTCAATACTGGCTAGGAGAACCGGACAGCTACCATTTGATGACGACGCTTGTGAAGAAATAGATCCAACGCAAGTAAGAATCCATGACAGTACGGCGCAGCGGCCTGTTATTAAGAAGATTCGTTCCAGGTAAGGCATTTTTAATACATTGAAATGATGCTATTTCTGTACTTTGATGAAAAAACGGTTTGTTTATGCTATGGCCTCGGTTGTGAATAAGTGGTTTTTTTTTCATGCTCATTATGTTTAACACATATCTATTTATTTGCGTAGATAAAAGTACATTAGTTTTGAGCCGGCCAAAACTGTCAGACTGGAAGTGATAATTACAATACCACCAAAGTACAGAATGGTTGTAGACGAAAATTGTGCCTATTTACACGTATTTCTTTGTCAAAATACCCTAATATACAACTTATTTACGAAAGGCTTGTGTTTAAACGCCTACCAGAAAAGTACCTATTTTACTACCAAAAAATTCGAATTATCTGTCAGAATGGATAAATGCTCACCAAAAGGCGAAGTCGGCGGAAGTATATGGTTTAAAAAAAAAATAACCACGAAGGGGATAGCGAGGTCTGATGACCCCGCCATCCTCTTCTAACCAAACCTGTCCGAGTCGGAGTGCCCCAAGTCCCCAGGTTCTCGTAGTAACAGAAGTAACATTGTATTTCAGGGAAACAAGATGGTGGTGGTTTGGTGAGAATTTATCAATTTTGGTAGGCAAAAAGAATATAAATACAACACGTACAATTATTCTGATGAGTGTATAATTATTTTGGAACTTAAAATGTTGTTCTTTTGGCACCTCGGTATAGAGTGGGTTTATTTTATTTGAAGTTAACATATTTTACTTGGACAAAAGTTTTGTTTTGGAAGGAAAAGTTTTGTTTTGGGAGATTCGGAAAGGCTACAATTAAAGGCGTATTAAATTGTAGCCTTTCCGAAACTCCCAAAACAAAACTTTTCTTTAGATAAATAAGACGAACACATAATTACCTAGACCTAAAGCTCTCCGCCTGCTCGAATATTGTGCTTGAAGAACTTTCACACGTAAGCTGTCGTCCGGTTCAATCTGGAACAAAAGATTCATTCTTAAGTTTTATTTATTATAACATAAGTAGGTGATTTAACATTTCTCATTTCTCAAAAACTAAAAACGTTACGTCAAGAAATGACGCTGAAAAAGATTGCAAATTGATTTTAAACGTTCAAGTAGAAGAATTGACTTTCAAATGCATTGATTGTTTGTCGCACGTGGATAGACCCGTCCTCAGGCACTATCTATTACAATTTTATGTAATGTATGTTTCTATACCTACTTTTAAAATCGTTTGTCCTGATCTGACTGAATATGTCAACACTCAGAATAGAATAGAATACTCTTTATTATGTACACCATAAAAGTTACAGAAAAGATAGATGAAGAAAAACATTACATAGGGGGACACAATGGACAGCCTTATCGCTAAAAGCGATCTTTTAAAGACAACCCTTGGATGGATTTTAAAGAGCGAAGTAACGACAGTGCTGTGGGTAGTCTTAGGTGTACTATTTATATAATATACAATAAATAAATTATTTTATTTTATTTTATCTTGTGTATGTTCTAAGTTATTAATTTGATTTTCACATTATATTCACTTATATTTTAATGAATCTATTGTAATTTAATTTAATAATTATAGGTTTACCACTGTTTTTTGTGCTAGCGGTGTTAACCTATAATTCATTGTTGCACCCGCAATTGTATTCTGTTACAAATAACAACCTGCTAATGTACTGCTGTAAACAATTGTTGGTTAACCTGAACAAAATTAATAAATAAATAATAGATAAATACATATATAAAATAATAATTATGAAACAAAAGCAGATAACCCAAGTAAGGACGACTAAGGAGAGAGAGAGTGATTTTTCACCATAGTTTTGATTTTGGTTTTTTTCCAAAAAGCTGAACTGTTGAATTTAGGTTTATTTTATTTGCATAAGGAGTGGAGTGGATAGTGGAGAGGAATATGAGGAGGAAGTTTGTATGAAAGTCTCTGTTCGTTGAAGTCGATATCTACGTGGAAGTCGCGGTAATCAGCGAATTATTCAATTTATTGATTAAATCGTATAGTCTAACATCTGCCAGCCCGCTCCTACCGACTTGACATTAAAAAATACAAAAGAAAATTTTTAAAGAAACTAAGTAATAAAATTATTTTTTCTTTTTCAGAAGCAGTATCATCGATTACCGGGACGAGGACCAAGTAAGTGTTTTTATTGATTGTTTAAAAAGTTCATTAATTACTTAAATTGAAAGACTGCATAACGAAAGACATTTAGCCAAATTTCACATTTATCACACAACCTTACCGAGGTTGTGTGTTCGGGTAACTTTTGGAGCGACACGAACAGTGAAGATAAAATGTGCATTGTTGCTCGAATATTTCGCGATGTGTTAATAGCAGAGATCGGAATAAGAAGACTATATATTTACCTAATTTTCGTGGAAAATCCCGGAATCATGACAATTAAAACCCGGGATTATAAAAACATGAACTGGACTTTGAGTATAGTTACAAATTATTGATTTGAAGAATCAAAAGAAGAAAGAGTTGTGCGAAAACAAAGCTATTTATTATAACAGTTTTAGTATGTACGGAAATCTAAAAACATAATAAGATTCTTCAATATAATAATTTTGTTCAAATTTATTCAAAGCACAATAAGTCATTTGCAATTTCTTAAATCCCGGGATACAATAGTCATGTTTATGATTCCGGGATTTTAGAGGAGGAATTATCAACTGTATGTTATTTACTTCCACGACCATAAGGTAAATATAGTCTACCTATTCCGATCTCTGGTTGTTAGATTGCTATAAAATGTAAGGTTCAGAAACAAAATTTATTTCGAGTACAATTAAGTTAATCAATAAACCTTGTAATTTCAAGAATTTAACCTACATGCAGATGACTCAGACTGGATATATCGTTCGGTCATAAACTCCTAAGGCTATTGTTCTTTCGTAACCAGCTGCCTTATTTATCTAATGACCTTCCTAACGGGACCTATGTGACACACGCCTTCAACTGCGGTCTCAATGAATCATAAATTGTCCCAAATCCTAATTTAGGATGTTTCACTACCTCGAATCAGCACGAACTCTACAGGTTGACAGTAGTCAAGAGTAGATCGCTTCGTCGAGATCAAAGTAAATAGTAGGCGTATTTGCGTTATCATATTTTTTTTTTTTTAAAGTATAACATCTCTGTATGTATATATTTTACAACGCGTATGACAGCCTACAGCTGTCTGTCTACTCTACATTTATATTATTTTTCTCTTTCGCAATTGGTACCGTTTTCGACAGTGCTCCTTAGTTATTCTTCCAAATACGAATTCCTGATTATCTTCATAATAAGCCATTAACTACTTAAATATGTATGGAGGCAAGTTGACCAGTACTGCGGTCCTATTTCTAGGCACTCAAATACAGAGCAATCTATTATACTTTAATATTATAAAAAAAATATAAATGCGAAAGTTTGGAAGGATGAATGTTTGTTACTCAATCACATCAAAACGGCTGAAGGAATCTTGATAAAATTTTTAATGAGGCAGATTATAGTCTGGAATAACACAAATGATATTTTTTTATCCAGGGAGTATGTTCCCTTCGGATAATTTTCGATCCTCGCGATGGCCGAGCCGCGGACGGCAGCTAGTATTGTATGTATAAACTTAATAATACTTACGTCATTGATAAAGATTGGGTTACTTTTACCAATAAAAAAATCTGGTCTTTTCCTGGCTTAGGGTTTTAGCCTGAAACCTTGCAACCTGAAACCTCGAAATTAGAGATGAATCCTTTGAGAACGTTGGACTTATTAAATTATTTGAATAGAGCCCAATTGTAATAGTAGCCGACGTATAAAATGTGCAGCAAAACGAAACAAAACATGTGAAATGTGCAGTGAAACCCGACCTACATAACCTGATCTAATCGGATAAAGTAAATTGAATCAGTGGCTGTAAAGTCATAAGCAGTCTGACATACAGAACAAGAACGGTGGTATTTTAAACAAAATAATTTTTCCCATTCCACTCAAAATATTTTATCCAGGACACAAATGATCTAATGTAAAAGGTTTCTTTAGGAGTTTTGGAATATTGAATATGGTAGTTATTGTAATATATATATATATATTTTTAATTTATTATAAATTGGAAATCTGCATGGCTGTCCACCATCACGCCTTTACAGCTTAACCTGCAATAGGACATGGGATACTCTATATCCCGGTAGTAAGTTCCTGTGGGAATGGGATTATTTCCGACTTCTTCACGGGTGAAGCCTTTGTCAATACGAAGCTTATTAGCTAAAAAAGTTATCGAATTCCTTCAAATGAGACCAAAGCCTCGTTTTACCTATCTTTCAAACTTCCATTCTTCTGGGTCTCTCGGTTAATGTTAAACAAAAAAAAACTTGCAATTTGCAGGTTGTAACCGGTTAAAAACCAAATTGTTTTATTACCTACATCAAAGGCTATCCTGTGGTTTATAATCTCCCATGTTATTCTTACACCGAAACATGAAAAGGAATTCAGCAGTAAGCTTAAAAAATATTACAAAAAAAATTATAACATGTGTGTAATTTATTAATTAAAACGCAAGAGCAATAAAAGCTTAATATTTACAGAAAAAAAAACAAAATGTTAAATTTTAAACGTACTTTTTAGTACATAATTTCAACCTTTTCATTCATAGAGCTTCTATTTTTAAATGAATAGGGACAAATATTTACACAGGCCATTAAAATAAATTGCGGTCGCCGCTAATAACGTCAGCTGGCTGTACAAAAACTTGTCCAAGTTAATAAAAAAAGAAGTGTGAGCGAGCAAAGTCGGTTATCGTTCTAATGAAGACGGACTTGCTCCTCGGGCCTGAGATCTTACCGTAATTAATATTTACCTATCCCAATTTCAATAACGTGTTACGACATTTTTTATTTCGTTTTATTCATTGCGATGATTAAGCATGAAGGTACATAACATTTATACAATATTAACAAATATACAACATGTTATGTTTTCTCTTATCTAAAAAGATATCGAATTCATTTTTTCTAATCAACATTAATCTAACTGAAAAATGAATAATGTTAAAAAAAACTGACTAAAATATTTATACGAGTTCGGGAAGTTAAAAAAACGGTCAGACACTCATGCGCAGGGTAAGGCTTCGACGCAAGAGCGGGAGCAGTGAACTGAGGAGTGCACTGTATCCTTGAAACGGTCCCGTATGGGAGCTTGGCGCCAGAGAGAGACGGCGATATGATGCGCGTTGCTTACATTTTACAATGATGACGTCAGTGTCAAAGAGTTGGAAATCGTAGACGGGGTGAGAATGTAAGGATACTAACCTAATACTTTAATGGATTTAAGTATAATTATCTATCAGAAACTATAAGGCAATGCCTATCACCACACACCACAGTTATAAATAACATTAAAACTAAAAAAAATAAGCTAAATTCCAAAAAATAAGTTGCGAAACTAAAAGCTCGTAAGTAAGAAAGCCTATCGATTTTAACAAATAGTACCAACAAAAAAATGCAAACATTTCCAAAATAAGAGTCTTCATAACAATTTTTAGTTAATTTATTAAAATAACGACTCAGGTAAAATGTCTATCTATGTTCTAAAAGATCTCTCATAGAGATTAAAATATTAAAATCGAAAAAAAACTAACATATCACAAGCAAGCAGCGCCATTATTTTAACAAACTCCTACGTTTTAACTTAACTGATTTTTAATACTGTAGAACATAATAGAAAAAAATCATTGCAGCATTCAAACTGATGTGCGATTGTCAAAATCCTCAAAAAAATTCTTCCAACTTTTACCAAATTGTTTGGCTCCTCTACGCGTAAACAGAGTTATTCTTTGCGAAAGTTCAGTCATTCACTTTTCATCTCTTTCTTCCACGCCGGACGATGTGATACAATGTTCTTTTCGGTACAACCTTACCATGTCTAGTAGGTGGCTTCGTGCCCACAGCGCTACTACAATGCCGGCCTGTTCAGATTAACCGGTTAATAAAGACGTGGATATTGTACCTGAGCTGCTGAGGCGAGTTGTCTCACAGGCTCTTCAGTAATACTTATGACTCGGTACCGGTATCTACTCGGTGTGCGGACAGTGCCTTCGCACCCTAAAACTTGGAAACAAACAATGCAGTGAATATTGTGATACAGACACCGTTTTCTGATCTCCAAAGGTAGTGTTTAATCCTCATTTATTTTCTCGTTAAATATACGCGCAAACTTTTGGTCTTGGAGCCGGTTTTTGAAACTTTTTTTCCCTTTTTATGCACGAGCTTTCTTACTGTATATCGTGGTAAAATATTTTGCTATTGTTTATGTGTGTTCTTTTAAGTTGTATTATTATCCTTGCGTTTGTTTTCTTTGAACGAAGGATTATATTCCCGCGTGGAAAGTAGCTTTAATAAAATTTTTGAAAGAATAATATTTTGATCATTATCTTGTTGTAGTCGTGTAATAATAATATCTAGTCATGATAACTTCGTCGGTGTTTATACTATTTTATTGATATTAAATTAATAATAAGAACATTCTTAGTACGAGTAAATTACCAAAATTTAACGAAAGCTTCAAAGAAAGCTCGAATATTTTTATGAATAGGTTAATGTGTGATAAAAAAACTTCGAGGATAGGACTACATCCAGCTCAGTTTTGTTACAAAAACTTTAACCATGGCTGCCTAAGCGGCCTAAACTTTAAAAAAACTTCCTTTATTATTTTTTTTATATTTTTACGCACGCCACATACACGATACAACACAAATGCACAATAGGTAGTCTGATAGCAAAGGGCGTAAGAAATGACATAATAGATTTTGGGCTGTCAGTGAACAAAAGTAACAAAAAAGAAAAATAAATCTTATTTATTTTATTTAAATTCAACTCTCAAGCAAGAAATTTGTTTCTCGGTACAATTTTTTCGTCTTTCAGTAAGTAAGAAAATACTCATCGTACCCATTGTTTCACATAATAATATGTAAAGTACCTATGTACCTACTATTTACGATTTAAAGAAGCGTATCTGTTTATTTGGACTTATTTTTTATTAATTGCTTGGTTTTATGTTTCGATAATCTCGAAAATCGTCATGTGTAGTTCTTTTTTCTTTTATAATTTTTTTTTTATTTTTATTCGTACGGTTATTTTTTAAAGTTCCTAACAAGATTTTAAATCGCAAGGCACAACCTGCTCTCAAAATCATTTGAGTCCAGCGTACATTAATTACCTACTAGTATCTATGTATGTATGAGAATAGAGTCATCACATCACATTTAAATGTTCAGCACAAAATTAAACAACGTTAAACCCTATCTGAAATCATTAATTTCCTTTTCAAATTAAAGCGATGAAGTTTGGACTATCGTTCCCTAGAGGGTGGCACAGGAAAAATTAAAAAAGCGCTTTGGTTTCGTTACTACAATCACAACCATTTAAAATTTTCACATCCGAACCTACAATTTCTGTTAAATTGCCAGTAAATACAGAGAAAACAATTAGTTTGAGGCTCCCTAGATGGCGTTACTGGAAAAAAAGTTCGCGCTATGGTTTCGTTAAAAAAAAAATATTTTCAATCCCACTAAATTCGCCATGGTTCGGACGTCATTACTCCTGGAAAGGGACTGTGATGCACAGACAGAAGGCTCGTCTTCCTGTACATCTTTTCATCTTGGACAATTTTGAATTCCGACACCGAGCGAATTCCGAAAAAAAATACACAAGCGCTGTCGTTGAAGACTGAAGTGATGTTTAGAGAACAACAATCCATTGTGTCCTTACAGTAAATATGCTTATTTTACAATATTGGCGTGTCTTAGAACTCTTCCCAGCCTTCGCACTGCAGTGCTTTTGCCAAACACGTTACACAATTAGGCCGCTGGAGACTATCTGCTTTGGCAAGTGGAGAATATCTTCTATGGCACCCCAATATTGTAAAATACTCTAATTACTTGTTCCAAAATACCCAGGTAAACAGATACTCTTATCTGTACATAGGAAGAACATTGTTCACTCATTCGGTTTTTAAGACGTCCGGTCTGTTCCGGACCTTGGGGCCCGATAAGAGGTTTATTGCTTTAACACCTTCGAACAAAGGATAACATTTTGAAGTAAGGGGAAATTCCTAGGCTCTAAAACTTTTTGTCTTTAAAAAGCAGGTGTGAGTTTATGATAACAAATATTATGATGTTGCGTATTTCATGGAAGAGTGTAAAACAGACCGCCCTATCTAATATTTAACGTAAAGCATGAGAAAAAAACTTGTTTTTTTTTTCAAATTATTTTAAGCCTGGCTTGTCCATGTGGGAGGCTTTATAGACGACCAGTTTGAGCTCAGAATATTCTAGACATCTATTTTTTTTGTCTTTGGATATACAATGCCAAAGTACCAGTTTCAGTTTACAAGCCCAAAAATAGAAAAGACCAGATTATGGGCGCGAGCAACTAGGTACCTACCTACATACTTGAATGTTTTAAATTCTTACAAGAGAAGAAGGCTCTACTCTAAAATAAATTATTGTGAATGGATAAGGCTGTACCTAGTTTCATGAAAATAATAAAGAAATCTTTACTACGAGAAGTTTTCACCACCGACATCTCAGTGCATCTTTGGTTAAAATTAATGTAGGTTTACTTTTTTCGCTGTACCGGAACCTGACCGGGCCCAAAACGGACAGGTTTCGTATCAACCGGTTACTAGGAACAATGTTCAGAGGACGTTACACCGACATTTACGATGTCTTATAAGTTAACGCTATCGATTTGGCCATTCATTTGTTGCTATTTTGTTCATATTATCCAATACATGTAACTTTTCCATTATAGCCGAAAGAACACCTTCTTGCCAATGTTGATCAACAAACTAAGTAACAACTTTCCTCTTCACGGTGTTTGTATGATATCCCCATACAAGACGATTGGAACAATCCGCTTAGCAATTAAAATATGACACGAGCTTTCCTAATGAATTAACAAAAGATTAGAAAGCCTTAGTTAAGACGGTTTCACTCGTCGCCGTGGAAAGTACAAAGGACGAATAATCAGATAGTCGCTAGCCACATTAATTCTTTTTTTAAAATTTAAACTGCATTTTAAATATTGTTGCAACCAGTCTTACTGGTGACGCACTATCACTCAGTTTAGTCGACTCGTTTAATAGTCGAGTAATTAATAAGTAGCAGTTGTACCTAACGCAGTTTTTAGGAACAAGGCCGAAACTATCTTGGTTAATTATAGAGTTTACTCTAAAAGTTGTTTCGGTTCAAATAGCTGACTATATTAGCTGGAAAAAGTATGATGGATATTAAACTTAAAATTGGCTTGTTGTAGGTACATAATTCATTGACGGTAAGAATATTTGTACCAACGAGAGTCCAGCATAGTTTACTATTCAACCACTAGTGAATATGAATGTAACGTTTCTATCAATATCAATTTATTCTCGTATAAAAGAAAGTGAACGATTGTTAGATTTATGAGGCTAAAGGCTATAATACTATACATTATTTTATTTTATAACAAACTTTTACCCACGACTTCTACTGCTGTAATGAACATATTGCTTTCGTGAAGCATAATTTGAGTTCTGTTTTTTAAACCATTGAGATTTATGACTTTATTTTAAGTGATAAGGTTTTCAGTAAAGTTGGAAACATAAACACACAGTTTTTTATCCCATCATCTTTTTTATTTTGGGTATTATATATATTGCTATGGATACAGCTTATAATAATGTTTTTTATTAAAATCAAATCGAAAGGTCTAGTAACCTACGTAGTGACTGCAACCTTGTAATGAAGACTAATCAGTTCTCACAAGTAGCCACGACCATTAAAAACTTCTTAAACATTCTTAACAAAATAATCTCAGGGAAAATGTAAAAGATAGCGACTTCAATATTAATTTCCAATATGTCTCATGTAACAAAATTAAAACCTTCCAGATCTTGAATGTTAGAAAAACTACGGATCTGTGGGTTAATTCATTAGGCCTTTTCAAGTCCATTATATTTTTTACCATGTAGCCCCTTATTGTCACCCTCTTTAGTATTTTTTTTGTATTGTATTTGGTGGAGTTACTTGACCTAATAAAAACGAGGAAACCAATACCAGAGCTGTTTTAATAGTGTCAGATCGTACTCATTATGGTCCTATCTCAGTGCTAAACTAACCCGGAACAGTTAATTTAAAATAAAAATTGGACAGCTGCACTTAAAGATTTTGAAAAATTTAAAATATTACTTACCAAACGGTTTTACAACTTTTAGGACGTCATTATAACTGCTAAGCCTGGGAAGAAAATGCGATGCTTTGAGCATCTTTTGCGATTCATTCAAGGCATTCGATTGCGTTATTCATAAAATATTAAGCTGGAAATTACACCACTACGGGTGGGTACTACAGAACGTTTTTGTGGTTTTTCTTACTTGAAAGATTAGTGAGGTGTGAACAGATTTAGTTTTCCCGGATTTCTATAAACAATGCGAGTCCTCGATACTTGGCCTATTCTTGTTCCTTATTCCAATAAATCGTTCGTGAAAACTCAGTATCCATATTTGAGCACAAAACAGATATTTTATAACAATAATGGCCAATGCGCCGAATTAATATGAGCTGGAAGAAATACTCAAAGAGATTATGAAAGGGGACTATTCGCTCCACCTAAAAAAAACAGTGATGGATACATGCATTCTACCGACTCTAACGTATGGTTGTCAAACGAGGACCTACAACACTAAAATAAAAACCAAATTAGTAAGCTGCCAGAAAGCAATGGAGAGGAGTCTTCAGAAAATAAGAAGAATGCAAAAAATAAGAAGCGAATTTATACGGAAGATGACAAAACTATTTGACGTCTTACACTACGGTCTAAGCTTAAAGTGACGATGAGCGGGTCATATATCAAGATATAGCGACAAGAGATAGACAGTAGAAGCGACGAGATGTAAAGGACCTATTAGAAAAAGACGAAAAGGACGACCTATAAAATGATGGAGCGACGACATCATAGCTACAGCAGGAAAAGAGTGGATTGAACAAGCAAAAGACAGAGAGAACTGGATCAAACTGGAGGAGGCCTATAGCCAAATAGGGGTTCCTATCCAAGAAAGTAGCCCAAGTAAATGACACAAACAACGGCAAAGAAAAATATCATGATACAAAATGTAAAAGTGTAAACAGTTTTTAAAGTAAAGTTAATATTCATACAACTATTTTAACACATAATATGTAAATTATAATACCTAGGTGAAGGAAAATAAAGGCATTATTATTATAATGGCCAATGCTCAGCTCGCCGGCAACGACAATCAAACTCACATCGAAATAATAATCGATTTTTAATACTGAGATCGGTTGCTGATACATTTTAAGTTTTTCTTTCGCCTTTATTCCGTTGTCATTTTATTACGTAGGTATAATATAATAGAGTTTCAGATGTGAACGGTCAAGACAGACGGACGGAAAGGCGTTGACCCCTTGATATTGCGACTTAAAATTTTGTATCGAATAATATCGATTCCTGACGCGCCGCCGGTAGTGTAATCGAGTGAGCATTGTGAGCCCATTAGATCCTCTTATTTTTTATTGCAAGCCCTACAGCTTATCGTTAGCTTAGTGTATTTTGCCGAACAATAACTAGTTTTCATCCCACGAATAATGTATCTAATTATATTATCTATCACTTATGTGGATCACAACTTAGTAATGCAGGATTATTTTCAAATGCTTTCTCTAACACTTAATTGTATTGCTAGATATGCAAACGAAGATTCGTAAAGATTGATATCTACTTTCAAATACTGTTATGTATCTTCAATCGTATATGTGGTCTCAAGATACGAAACACTCTGATAATGACAGGAAATTCAAATACCTAAAGCTGGGAACTGACCGGTGTTATGGGGCGTAATGTAACATTCGCAGCGAGCATGTTATGTTACGCCATGTTCTAAAATTCATGTAAAACAAAACACATACGCATTATGTTCGTGCTCGTTTCCACGTACTGACTGCACGAATGCTGCAAAAACAAAAGCCGACTTAGAAAACCCCTTAGAGAAGCCAAGATAGAAATGGTGACTTAATACGTTTATAATACAACAGCTTCTCAATTTGACGATTGAGTAAGTATAAATATTGAAATCAACGACAAAGATTAAAGCTATGATATAACACCATTTAAGGCAAAAGCCAAAGCGATTATCAACAAAGAAGACTGTGTTAAAGCAAATGTAAGCCAGCTTGAGGAAACTTGTTCTGCTAAGTAATGAACTAACGAGATGACTGCTATTATAAATCGATTTATTGGTAAGAAAGCGAGGAGTTAGTTAGTCGTTCGCATATATTTAGGACAAAAATGTTAATCTTGTTGGAGATTAATTCCCATGCAGCTAGTATTATACATTATTTTCTTAAATGGCTAATGCACTTTTTTTATGTGCGCGTGGATTGAGTGATCTTTTTAAAAAGTTTGTTTAATCTCTACAAAAAACGGAAGGGTTTTAGTAAATAATTGTACAAACATGAAGTTGACTTAAAAAATTGTAAATCTGCTCGCCTCAAGAAAAGTCCATGACATATATTTCCAAATTCTCAGCCTTCCTGGTCTTCATCGAATCTTCCCAGTCCACATGGATTGGCACGAGGTGGCAAATCGGAATAAAATCCCCAGTTCGCACCGGGTGGCTACTGGGAAGTTATTGCCCCCACTTCAAATCGCTGTACACGGCGGCGTGGATCGCCAACTGCTGTCGCAAGCTGTCTGTCTTACGGCCGCGATGAGGGGGTTGGCGGTCAGGCTTTCCCAATGTGGTTTATTAGTAGAAAAGGGACTAATTATTATTATTAATCGTAACAAATAATAAGTGATTAAAAGCAACTACGATGAAGAAAATTTTGTTTGTATGTCCCTGGGAATATTCGACATTTCTATGAAATATTGTATTTAATATTTAGATTGAACTTGTAAAATCGCGACACTAAACGAACTGGTTAAAGAGCAAACGAAAGTTGAAAATTTGTAGAAATGGCGATCTGAGTGATCCATGTTTTGGTCTATATTTTCTAAATGCAACATCGCAGAAAAGCGAAAAAAAATGTGCTGTTCAGTACATTTTGTCGAGTTATATAAATAAATATGGGGCAGTCGATTTTTTTTTCGCGATATCAGTGTTGGTTCCATAGTGAAAGTTGTTTATAATGATGAGTACACCTCTTTGAACCCTTAAGAGGTATTTCTTTTATTCTGTTACAGGTTGTATTAATAAATTATTTGTTTGTTTGTAGTAATTTTTTATTCACCGACAGTACTGCCATCATCGGGTCGGATGGGTTTACTGGCGTAAAAATAGCTGTCCGTGGTCCATACATGAGGTATGTTGTAATCCGAAAATGGAATTACCTACTCGCAATTCAAGATGTAAACACGAAAAGATAAAGTTGGTAAACAATGTCGATGATGTTCAGTTGTTAATTTATCGATGATTTCAGAGACAGAAATAGAATCAGCTGACATAGTGCTAACCGTAGTTATGTCAACTTGTAGAAGTATCAATCACATGATTGAGTATGAGGTTATAACCGGATAAAGTTCCCAATCTTAGCACAGAAGCATTATTTCGATGATCAAGATGATAACGGGGATCTATAGCAGGTGGTTCAAACCCAAAATATGATCATCATTCTGTAGTCCCAGTATGTAGTATTGTAGTCACCCTATTTCCAGACATATCATCAACATCTTTCACACTATTTATATAAATTTTAAGGTTCTTGTCTTGTTAGTGTTGTGACTCTTTAACATCATTAAAATATTCGACATAAAATAACCACGCATCCCACCTCTTAGGTGATTCACCTTGTCTCATGTAATTAATCAACTTAATGTAGTATATAATAATCCAGTTCAGTCTATCTGAAATTCGTTCTAGATTTTATGCAAATTGGAGAAGTAACTGTTGATTATAATGGCTAAAACTAAAATAGTGGGCCGACAATGAGATATTTGTGCAATAACAATTTATCTTTTTAGGCACCGGTTCTTAAAACATGAAAATTACTAGAGGCAATTATAAAATACATAACGCTTCGTAAAGAAAATAAATATATTACGGTGAATACTAAGTAGATTCTTAACGTTGTGATGGTATTTGAAGTTAACGTAACAACCAGATGTAAACATATTAACAAACTAAAAGACGCCTTTAAAAGCAACGAACAAATAAAGATATGTATGTCACTGGAAAATTACACACGCCGTAAGACTGTTAACTATTTTTCTTAATAAGACACGGATATATTGGAAACTTTGAATTTGGGTGGGATTTATTGTAACAAAACCATTTTCCAATATATATCGAGAAATTATAATCTAATAAAGATTTATTACAATCTTACGGACTCAGCAATTTTCCGGTGACATATACATATGTACGAGTATTAGTGAGATACGATGTTACGAGTACTGCTCATGATATACAACGATATATGTATAGAGATGCTACAAGCGCTAAAGCTAGCCTCAATCCGTTTACAACAATGGAACTGCAGATGAACGTTTTTGTTGCGTCTTGCCAATGATGTCACTGTCATATTTGTCTAAATGCTTATCTTGTTAACTTAAACGTTTCTTGAGCCTGAAAACTATGTGTTTTCCTTATTAGGTTTAATCTAGAAATAAAACATACGACTTTTCTAAGTGCTCTATGCTCAAAATATTTGAAGAATTGATGGGTCATTCCGTAAACCGACATAGGTGACGTAATTTAACGATCATCATTAGTCTTAGTTAAATTAGTTTTACTTAGAATCTCTTTAATATCAAGTGCATGTAGACTAGTTAGATTCACTCTCAGGGCGAATGCACAGTAGCCTTATTGCTAAGTCGCTGGATGCGTAAGCGCATTTTATCTAAAAGTCTTGAAGGAAAATCAGTTATCTCCAGTTTGAAATAAAAAGGTTATGTTGTTGGTCAAACATTGCTGTTTAATGATTTATTTTAGTTGAGTAGAACCGATATCACTTATTTCAGGTTGTAGGTTCTGGGAACTGTAGAGAGGACTACTTTTTCATGATAGGATGTACCAACGAATTTTATCTACTCTCAATACTAAGTCCAGCTGGCATTCATTTTATTCATCGCGCTACAAAATCGATTTAATTTCAGTTATTTACCAAACCACCCCTCCATTAGATAATTAACTGCGAATCAAATGAACCTAGATAATCCATTCGAATAGGCCTTGGATACTCTCGATGATGGAAACTATTTGAATATTGAATGCGGAGAGGTTACGGATAATGTTACCGGGAGTAAAATCGAGTTGCACCTGTTCAATTTCACACGATCAATGTTGCCAAGTAAGTAAGGATCGGTATATGATAAGCAACCGATAAACGGCGTTGCCCTGCTGCATTTCAATGGTTCTTAGTATCCGATGGTATTATTCATGAGCGCAAAGTGTGTCATATTCTTATTCATGTAGTTCCGTCGTGTTTTTAAGATCTCTGTAAAGGAATGTGTAGTTGCAATGTTATTGATCTTGAGCTGCTTGAATAGGGGATCAGTTTGACTGTTTCTGTGTTGATAAGGATGGCGTTTCAGCTGTTATTTTAGTTGTAAACAGTAAAACTGCATGGTTTTGATTCAACGATGCAGTTATTATTTAATATTTGTGATAATGAATTTTTACATAGTACTGGTACTTCGCCCGCGACTTCGTCCGCGTGGATTTAGTACTTTCCTTTACAAACCTTCAAATCCGTCTATAGAGAGGTAGTTTATGAAAGATTTTTTTTAGAACAAAAAAATACAACCGAAGGCGGTCGGTGTTTTTGGTTTTATTTCTACGTCGTTTGACACCGACTTCTGAAATTAAATTTATTTAATACTTTGTAGTGTTTTTATTAGGAAGTCGGTTGTATTTTTTGTAAAAATGTTTTTTATTTATCACTTTTAGTAATGATACCCCATAACTAAATTAACATTATACCCTTTTTGTATAAGTCTACAAATTTGCGGTTATGGAGTTCCTTTGTCCGTTTGCCCTCGCAGTTCAATTTATACAAATGCATTATAGCTATAACTGACGCCAAAAAGAAAGAATCTTCGAGATCGGTTCATAAGCAGCAAATTACGAATAGATAATACCTAAAACATTATTCTTCATGCCGAGTTTTGTCTTTATCGAACCAAGCGTTTAGAGTCTCCCATACAAACTTTATTACCCGCTAAACCCCCATACATCGTAGTTTTGAATAACTAATGATGTCGTTATTTATTATTTATTTAGTCCAGTATTCGTGTCAAGTTTCTAGTTTATAAACTCGAGGAATAAGATTCTTCCATACAAACTTTAACACCCCATAAATCGTATTTTGTGTATTTGAGAATTACGAATAATGACATTATAATGTATTTATACCAAGTTTTTCCATATAAACTTCCACCCCTTATTTCAGCCCTTTATGGCGGAAGTTTTCAAAATTATTTTTTAAATGCTAGTTTTTGCTCATAATCTACCTCCGTGACCATATTTATAAGTCAAGCAGTTTTGGAAAATTTTGATTTTTCTTAGGGATGGAATTTCCAAAATCGACGAAATATGTATTCATTTATTTTTGCTCAGAAGCTTTAATATTAGATTTCATTCTTCTCACTTCAAAAATGTCGGACTCCCCATATAAACTTTCAAACCCTGTTTTCCCTCTCAGAGGGTAGATTTTCAAAAACTATTATTTCTTATTTATTTCCAACCAGAAGCTTGTTTATGAAATTTCATGCCTCTAATTTTTAAAATGTAGTTTTTCCATACAACTGTTCATCCCTTGTTCCTATTTAGGGGAGGAATTTTCAAAAATCCTTAGTAGATGTTTTCATCATTAAATGCATCAACTGCCAAAATTTCAAGTTTCTAGCCCTTGTAGATTTCCCAGATATGCATAACTATGAATTCGGAGAATGTCTCCCTAATATTCATATCTTGTGAGTAACAGATAATATTGTGATATTTTTTACTACTGAGTAGAGTAAAAATACTCTTGCGAACCGTTTATGAATGAGTGAATAATGTTTTGACATAACTGGTATATTAAAATGTTGGCTACATTATACTAGTATCGCCAGGTCATAAAATGCGCAGTGAGTCCTAGGGGAGTGACCGCGCATACAAAAACGGGCCACGTCCCAAATATACACAGAGTTCGCTATCCTTCTCAGACCAAGTATAAAAGAAGAAGACAGGAAAACATTCTCGAATTCCTATGCATAAATAGGCAAACGTGGGAAAATAACACTTGAAGTTCTGTGGGCGTCGTGCTAACTATATTAGGACGAGAATACACAGACAGACAGAGAAAAGGAATTTGTAGCAAAAAAAAAATTTGTAAAAATATTACTCGAAAATCAGTAAAAAGACCAGGTAAATAAAGCTCAAAAAATTCACCACAATTATTAAGACGAAAAAAGTATGGTAGAAAGAGACACGTTAATTATAAATTAAGAAATTGGAAAAGTAAAGGGTGATAATGATTAAAGATCAAAAACTGTCGAACAAAAAAAAAAAATTGTACCTAGGGTATCAACAAGCAGAGCCACAGAACTTCAATTTAAGCAAACAAGCTACGTAAACGAAATACAGAACAAACAATATTAAAGCGCTTTACACGCCATTATCAAACGGTTTAAACAAGTACTCATTATGTATTGCAGTAGTCCATTACAGAGCTAAACGAAGACAGACACATAATGTTATGTATACAATAGCGTATCACAAATGTATTACGTCTATTACATACAATCTTCGCACAATGATCAAATATGGGACGTCGTCACAAAACACTGACAACTGGGTCTAGGTTAAGTGGACTGTGACAGACAGACTCTATTCATAAACGATTCAATGCTAAGTTGCATCGTAACTGGATGCAATTATATTTTTGTGGTTATAGTTTTGTAGGTCAGGAATTATTGACCTATCGTGTCTACCACTGTAGAGCATTATCTCACGGAATTGGCATTTCTCGAACGCCCATATTTTCTTAGAGAATATTGTCATATACAGCAATTTGGATATGGGGCAAGTGGCACTAGAAAGGGATGATCCACGGACACCAAATGAATTTTCATCAAATTCCGAATCAACGAAATTTTAAATACAGAAGCGCAGTTAGATCCCGTAAGAAGAATCGACTCAGCTCCGAAAAAAAAAACAATCAGCAGTCAGTCAGTAGGCAACTTTGATCGGGTTTATCCTTCTAATAGCACAGTTTTATAGAAATGACGTAAACGCATCACAAATATGCGATAGATTGCAATTTACAACTTTTTTCATCTACTGCTCATAGCACATCTAAAAACCTCGACTTCCGTACACAGCTAAGTTTTTTGAGTTACTAAATTCGTTTCATCCAAAATCAAGTGTGAAATATATTTTGACTTGTTCTGGTCACGATTCTTATGAAAAAGATTTATGACACAACTCAGAGGCACGAATAAGGAATATTAGAATTTTATATTCTCCTGTTTTCGTGACCCTTAGACTGCGGTGGCCGTATTCGTTCCCAAGTCTGAATATACTTTGTGCGTGTCATTTGCGTTTGTAATGGCACTCACGACAGAAGCGAACCAGGGAACTCTGCGTGTCTAGCATATTTACTAAAGCTATTTCATAACAAGCTGCCGTACTAGGACAAATTCAACTAAAACATTTTTTGGTTGAAGTTGTTTGGTTTTTACATAAATTTGGAAGCACGTTCCCAACAAGTTTTCCTGTGTTTGTTTCGATCGACACTGGCCTAGCCTGTAGCATAGCCGCTTGAAGATGTTTTAATATATCAAGAAGCGTCTTCATTTTTTATAGAGATGTTGACAAGAAAATTACCGAGTTCGTTTTTATTTGAAAGGAGAGCTTTGAGCATTCTTCACACATGTCAGCATTGTTCGATTGAAAGCCAAAATAAACGTAAACGTACTCGGAAACATTATTAAGATCTGCGTGAGCTAGAATCGTTTTGTTACAAATTGCATATAGAAACAAAACAAAGTTATAGTAAAATTATTATGCTCGTGACGTCTGGAACGACTGTCAAAGATGCACAAATGACAGCCGAGCATCGTTTTCCGAGGCACAGAGGAGGTAATGGATGGACACCATTCAAACACCACCCTCGGCAAGCGTTGCTTAACCTCGAAGATCGATTCCTGGGCTGTTATTATTTAGCCACGAGCTCTTCTAACAGTAAAAACATAGCAAGCCCTTTAATAACACATCATAACAACGTAGTCATTGTAACAGATTTTTTGCGGCTGCTTTATCAATTAAAATAGTCAGGGCTATCACTCATCATTATTATATTCGTCCTCGTGTTAATTACACCAGTTTTTTTTGTTCCTACATATTAACCCAGTGACTCGTGGGTTATTTTTTAACGACAAACTGACGGATCGCAGGGATTTCATTAATTGGTTGACAATCAACCAATTTGTAGGGACGCTGTGACCCAATTTCCACAAATGAGTTGATTCATGTTTTTTTTTTTAATATTTGGTATCTATCCCCAAACCATATTCATTAACATGTGGGATTGTATAGTTTCGAATGGGCCATGACCTCTGAAGAAACTTACTTAGAAATACCTTAGAAAATACCTCCGAGAAAACCGTAGGTAATTGCAAATATTTATTCCAAATCCTACTTTCTTTAGAAACTGACAACTCGTAAATACTAAGCATCTCATTAACTGGATCACTGGACTAGAAGAAGTATCTTCAAATCGACCACTTTTCAAAATAAGGACAGCAGCTCAGAATAAATAAACTACTTTGTCATACCAATTTCAACTTAAAACTGTAATCATAAAGCCAATAATTATATAAACACTTATAAAATACAGTAGCGTTACGCCGTCCTCTGATTACAACCTGTCAATGGGTTCCTGAATGGAACATTTTTCCTGTTAATTTCTCGTGTGACTACTTGCCAATCAAGTTCGAACCTTTGTCCCTAAAGTTAAGGTTGACGAAAGAATCTCTAAGGTTCAAAAAAGAGGGTTAGTATTGTGATGCGTAATAATCGGTTTACGGACAAGGTTCTGTCTCAACATTCTAAAGTTTTTTATTAAGAAGGAATGGTCACGGGAAATGCCCACAGTAACGGCGCGCGCAGTGCAGCAAGGAACGCATCAGCCGTAAAACAAAACATTAAATCGAACGACAAAACGCATTGGGTTGAGTATTATACTTATTACTAACCGCTTTCCCTTGTGTGGTCAAACCGAATTCCAAATGTTCAGTGAATTTATTAAAATGATTGGGTTAAAAATTTGACACAAAAATAATTTTATACCACAGCTCACAGTGACAATGAAGTGGTAAGGATAAAAGACCCTAAACAAAGTGGCATCAATTCATCGAAAACAATCATCGAGAAGTACAAAATGGCGATCGACATGTTCCGCTGTCAATTCCATATAATTTATTTTTTCCTCATTTTTTTTACCTTTTCTTCCTTTTTTTCCTTAAGCATGGGTTTTTTTCCTTAAGATTAAGGAATTTAAAAAAAAAGTTTTTTTTTTGTAATGTAAAAGATATTATCATCTTCCACAAAGTCCGTCTATCGTTTGTTCCAAATTCATACTCAAAACCAACACATACAATTTATAAAACACTTGTAATAACCTCTAAAATACTGCCGATGTGTCTT
This sequence comes from Mamestra configurata, assembly GCA_002192655.3. NCBI lineage: Eukaryota > Metazoa > Arthropoda > Insecta > Lepidoptera > Noctuidae > Mamestra > Mamestra configurata. Next base: position 117,874 of record NDFZ01005224.1, on the reverse strand, counting down.
CGTAAAACCAACTAGGTAGCATATCTCCAACAGTCCAAATGTTTAACACGAGGTGACATCAGCCGCCATGGTCTCCACAAATCACTCTGTCCTTAGCCTACTCGTCAACGATATGATAGAGTTAAATAGAAGGTAGATGTAGAAATGTCAATCTAAAAGGCGAAATACACGCCACGCCATGCCACGCTGTTTTAAGTCGTCATATGGGATTCTTTTATCGTTCGATGCAGTAGGTACCTATACTTGAAATTTGGTCCCGAAAAAATAAATATTCAGTTTGGCGCAGCAATTTTTATCTTATGAGCATTTTGCTTAATTGGTGCTCTACGTCGACTAACTCGTCGACTCTACGTCGTCTACGATGTAACTACGTCTTCCAATAAAGCAAAATGACGTCGGGTAATTAGTATCACAACTAAAAAGTGAAAAAATAAACTTTTTTACACTAAAAAACAACCGAATTCCAAGTAAAAACACTGCAAAGTCCAAATAACTTTAATTTTGAAAGTATCAAAAACGAAGGAACAAAACTAAAAACACCGATTAGAATTCAGTTACGGTTAATGATAGCGGTATTAAAGGTAAAAGATAATGTGTAAGATGTGATGCTAATTTAGAAATATTCTGGCCCAATCGCATTATTTTCTTTTCTTTTCCTAACTTTGCAGTATTATAAGCCTCGGTTTATTTTCAGTAACAGTTAAAAATAAACAGGATATTTAAAATTCTGTTGAATCTTCAATTTAATCATAAATGTTCAACTCGTAGTCTATAAAGCTCAAAAATTAATTATTTCATATACATATCTTGCCCCTTTGTGACTTTTGTCCATATTGTGTCTTGGGACGAGTTCTTTTATCCGTACTCGATCAATATTTAACTTGACCAATGGTAAAATAAAAACTATAACTTAATAAGGAAGAAACGAATTTTAACTTTTCAAACCATTGGTTGAGTTAACTAAGTAGGAAAACTGTTAAATAATAAATATTATAAGTATATTCATTAGGCAAGCGGTAATAAATCAAAATGTAATCAGACTAGTATTTACAGCACAATTCCGTAATTGCATTTAGCAATAACAAAAACGGTACAGGTTGCATCATATAACGTTTTATTCTAATTAACATGCGCAGTACATCTGCAATCGTGGCGTTAAAGAATTTGCGTTACCTTCAGATGCCTATCTCCTTGCTTCAGTAAGTTTTACAAAATTTTACATTTGCAATAGACTCCGGGGTAAAAGTAACAACAATGAGGTCAGGATGCAAACAATGTACTCGTTATTATAATAACAGAATCAAATCGATGAATGTTAAAAAACCTGAAATAACTGCAACGTAAAAATGCGTAGTTTCCAAAAAAAAAACTAAAAAACCTTCAGTTTCGGATGTCGGTTTGTGGTGTGTGTGGTTTTGTTTGGAAGTCGGTATATTTATATTTTATTTTTCAAGTTTTAATTGGTATATTTTTTTAGTAGGGTTGTATAAAAGATGGATGCGGAGACAGAAATACTTAGTCACTAGCCAATTGACAAAGAAATCGCTAAACATACATGAAAAAATAAACAGGCGAGAATAGAACCCCCTCCTTTTAAATATGCGGAAGACTAAAGGAATTCAAGAACAAATCAATTAACCTAAATCGGTTCAGCAATTTTCGAGACGGCTACTCACCAAATAAGCTCACACATAAAATCGTCCAACCGGAACCTGTCCAGTGTTGCTGTCGTTCAAATACCGATTTATAGCATATCAAAGAATACGGTATAAAGAAATATCTGATCACTTGAGTCACGGCAGGTAAGCTATTAACGTCACTCTTTCTATTATTATTTTACCGTTTCTATTAATTCGCGAGCATTGTCACATATGGCTTATCAATGTACTTGGGCTGAATTTCGACGATCCTATTAATAGTTTTGAGTGTTTTCTTTCTGGGAACATCCTGGGAATGAACTAATACATAACAGTATAATCCGTTAATTATATGACTCCGCCAATATTGACAACAAAGTTTGGTTTTCTTATCAAATCCATCCATATATATATACTAATATAAATGTGAAAGTAACTCTGTCTGTCTGCTACCATTTCACGCCTTAACGGCTGAAGGGATTCGGATGAAACTTGGCACACAAGTAGATCATGTCCCGAAATAGGACAAGGGATATATTTGTGCGTAATAGGACACATTTGTATGACGTCCGCTTATTATGGCGTTTTTTGTCACTTCCCTTCGATGTCATTATAAGCGGATTCTTCTGTAGGTATTAAATCTTGGAATTCCGTATTATGAAAATTGTGTAGCAAGTGAAGTGTATTAAAAAAATGGTGTTCTGGAAGTATCATATTCTTCATATATGTTAATCTGATAGTGACATATAAAGCAGTTTAAACCCGCGGAGCAATTGGCAAAACTAGCTGTAGAGCAACATATTTCACGAATCACGTAATATTACAAAACGGTCGATAATGCTTTAAGAAAAGACGGTATAATAGCCCTAAATTCAAATCATTCCTATAATAAAGTATAACTACTTGGAATATGCAAAAAAAAATGAAAAACAAACAAAGAATGTGTTGCTAGAGTCATCTAGATCTTCAGAAAGTGTTGAAAATAACAAGAACAGGAAAAAATGACAAACAGTGTAGATAAAAAACAAAACAAAGTCGAGTTTAACGGGACTCAAAAACAAAGCTACAAAAACCGTAGGAAGTGACACCTGACGTCTACATCTGTCACTTTGCTTTGAATTTGAATACATTCATAATCCATAGATTACGGCTTGTAATGAGATAATCGTTAAGCATTGACACATCAAGGTTTTTTTCTTGGCTCATAGCGGTGCGAAGAATATTAACATCACGATTGAGTTCCGTGACTTTCTGTTACTCATTTATTCCAGATAATAAATATCCATACACGCTCCTTAAATGAAATAATCCTAGACTGAGGAAAATTTTTAAATTACCAGGGTAGTTATTGCTCAGCCTTGTTTACTCCAGGTAAAATAACGGCTTCGCTTATAAAATACTAGCGGACGTCACGCAGTTCCACCCGCTTAGTTCCCGTTCCCGTGGGAGTACGGGGTTAAATATAGCTTATGTTACTCGCTGATAATGTAGCTATCCATTGCTGAAAGAATTTTTCAAATCGGTCCAGTAGTTTTTAAGTTAATCGTTACATATAAAAATACAAATCTTTCCTCTTTATAATATTATAGTATAGAAGTAAGATCTAACCATATATACCAAGTTCTCCCGATGTTCCTTAACTCGTAGCTCATGTGGTTTGGTAAGGTAGCAACGGTGTTCAAGTGGTTGAAATAGTTTGTGTAATAGGTATAACCTGTGTCGCCCTTTTGCTTTGCGAACTTAGTCGACACACGGTCGTGTGTTTGGATATCACAAAGTCAATCATGCATTCAACATTGATGCGATTAAAAAGAAGCGGCAGTCACTGACTACTACGAAATCAATAAAATCGAACGATGATATCATACATAATTGCAATTAATGTAGTCTGCACTATTGTTTGTATTTCCCATGATCCGTTGTTCTAAGGTAAACCGGTATGGCGTTGTTTTTAACATATTCTGCGAAATGAAGAATAACCCGGGGGTCGCGGCGTGTAAAACGTGTCATTGTACGGGACTTAGACTGTGATGTCTAGAAACGTACATAAATGTACGGGAAAACGCCAAGTTACGACTTGTGACCTAGCTGTACTCAGCGTCTGGATTGGAAACTGCATAGCTTTTGTCCATACAATTTATTCAGACACTTTAAACATAATAGTAAAGATAGACGGTACTAAAGCACTACAACTTAAAACTATTAAAGATACTTACTAAATTCTACATTAAAAAAAAAAAAACTAGCAAAAAAGTTCACGTCAAGATAGAAACGATATAAAAATCGATAGCAATCACTGCGAGCATTCGATGCTCAACAAAATATTCTCGTTTGTCTGGCTTTGCATTTCGTATACCTCGCGTTAAGCACGGCTTACACATTGACCTGCGACCTTGGTTAGGTATTATTTGAGAGACAAGTAATTAAACTTGAGCGATCAAAGTACTGCACATTATTCAAAATGTATCCTTTTGTCCAAGGTATTGTACTTCATTTAAGGCATTCGATTATTTCTCAGTGATACATTAGTCAGGAATAATTCGCATTACTATGGCGCCGGAAATACTACCCTAGATCTTCATTTCTTTTGTCCAACAGATCCAAACAGTGGACTGTTTGGATCATACTGTTCAACGTTAATGCCAAGTGGTCTCCCGAATCTTCACTAAGGGAAGTTCCACAAGGCTCATTTGTAAGCCCGTTATATTTTCGAAATATGAATCACCTTATCGCATAACAGACATTTACTGACGATGTAATCGCTCACTCTAACATAGTAGATATGTTTTGTGTAATTATTGAACGTGAAAAAGACAAAAAGTATGAGAATAAAAATAAAGACAACATTTTTTTAAATCTAATGTAACAGTAGGACAATAACAGTTACACAATAATAGTACAGTAGTCAACAAATATTGATAACGCAGTTAAAATAACTTCAAAGTCCATCAATCGCTGTCGCCTATCACTTGTGGCCCTGCGCGAAGTCACGGCCAATCTCGTTAGTAAGAAACTCGGCACACGTGGAATAGTGACGTTAACGGAATCCTCTTTGTTGTGTTTACTTTTACCGTGAACTATCTCTCCCCTATCGTAGAAATGGTACATTTTACTTATTTATCAAAGTGCTATAAAATCAAGGAAAGTTTAAATACATTTCAGGCACATTCAATATTAATTTCCATCTCAGACAGGTATAATATTATTATTTTATTTATGTTAGTAGTGGTATTATTATTTCCATGTTTTTCCTGCAGTTTTATATTTAGTATACTATAATGAACACATTTCGACGTGGTTTTTATTTAAAAAAGGCTCTTGCGAGATTGTTTTTAGCCATATTGGGTCTGACCTAGCCTTCTATTGCCTTATTATTTTTTCTTTCTTATACTGTTTGCTTGTTCAATTAGCTATACCTCGACTTGAATACTACAAGTCCTTGAATCGATACGATCAGTTAAATTCAACCAGAAGTGCAATTGTCTGCTTAAATCGCATAATGAATCGATTTTACGTCCATCCAATTAGTAATCGATAAACTGCAAAGATTTACCGATAGTGAGTGGAAGCGATGACCCTGACTATGTTAGGATTATCATGGACCTTGTACATCGTTATACACAATAAAACTTCTGAGCTGTAGTTATTATTAACACTACAATTTCTTTGCTTTCATCTTTTTGGAGCTCGGAAATCTAACTGACTATGAATTGCTCATCACATTTCCCTCTGTACGCTCGTGTATAATTGTGGTTTTTTGGTGAAAATTACACAAAATGATTTCAGTCAGTCGTCAGGAATACATCATGTATATCCGGCGTCATAATAACAGGTTAATATTTTAGGAGGTTCTCTTGTTCTGTGTATCTGACTACAGATGCTTTGATGAAGTAGAAAAAAATCTTTTGAAAATACGAACATACCGACATCATTCTACTGAAGTATCCAGTGATTTAATCTTATTAGTTAGAACGCAGCGCAACCTGGCTCTGGCTCTTATATTAAAACCCATTCAACTAACATTAATGACAGTCGATAATTTTAATGATCTTCTGGACTTTATTTTCAACGGTACGAAATGAAACGGTAGATTTTTTGTTACAATATTAATTTGTCTTATAATTTGGTGGCTCAATAAAAGTGTCAGTTATGTGTACCAGATTTGTTTGTGATTTTTACTGAGCTTCAGTATTTCAGCTGACGTTCACCTGCGGTGTGGTAAATTGCATTACCTTCATTACAGTGCAGTGCAAAAAAGAACAGAGTTCATATCATGTGTTCTGTTTATTATATCTGATGTGATGGTTGGAAGTGTCCGTTCCTTTCTTAGCACCGTCTCATGTGATGGAACCATTAACTGAAGCAGTGAACTCAGTCTTCTTTAGGATCTCTTCCACACCTTTTTCAAACGCAGCTACGGTATATTTAGGCTTCATAAAACGAATTCCTCTAAGTTTATCTTTTATTTTTGGAAATAAATAAAAATCACAAGGTGTCAGGTCTGTAAGGAGGGTGACTCAGTAACTCCACAACTTCGATAGACAATTATTGCGTTGTCGTGGTGGAGGAGGATCCTGCTTCTTGGGCGCTGCTGTCTAACATTTTCCAAGACGGCTGGTAAACAATGACTGACATAGCAATCTGCAATCACAGTCCTTTTATCTTCTAGGACAATTGTTGCAAAATAACGCGTCAGTCTGAAGAATGAGGCAATCATATTTTTCCCTTGGCTAAGACACTAAAGTAAAGAAGGTCAGACCTTCTTTACTTTAGTGTCTTTTGGTTTCGGGTTCGTGACAATATATCCAGCTTTTATCACCTGTGACGATGTCATATACAGCATTCGAGTCACCTCCATCATATTTTTCAAGCATTGAGCGTCACCAATCAAAACGACGCACGGTTTTTTTTATCTTCCGTCATATTATTATCATCTAGTACAAATCTTTCTGACTTCATTCTTACCAATGCCTTAAGCTGCCCGAATCTGTTGATATGCATTAGCCGCAAAGCACTCACGTTATCTTCAGTAGTTGCCGTAGAAGAAAACTCCTTAAAACCGTTGCAAACAGTGGCTAATAATGCTAATCGAAGTCTATCGTAACATTGTTGTTGAGTAAGACCGCAAAGAAAATCGTAATTATCATTGAGCGATGTTCTCTAGTCAAATCCATTTCGACGCACGACACATGATGATACGACACAACAAATGACCATTACACGTCTACAGATTCCCAAAGAGTTCTTAATCCAAAATTTAAATACATTTTCCAACGGCTGCTTTTCTTACTGGCCTATTCTAAAAACTTTCTGTGTGACCCCTGTATTGGCGGTAGATGTGAAACTGTCCACACAAAATGAAAGAACTGGTCATGCAGTCGCTAATGGCCGCACGACTTTTAGCGGACCTTCGCAAACCGCTGCAGAAGATGTTAGAATACAGATGATTTTCTTAGAACAAGCCATTAACACATCACACACAGCTGATAAACGAATGTTTGTCTATAAACTAAGACCGCAAATCACTGTTATGCAAAAAATATTTGGAAGTTTTTTGCATGGATTAAGTAACATCTTAACACTTAATAGCAATGATGACATCTCCATAAAGTTTCTGATGTAACCTTAGGTTGAAGCTAACTGCATCACTGCCTAAAATAGCCAGTGACGTCATAGGCGGTATACCGGAAGTATGGACGTCTGTTGTAAGCAGAAAGTCGTGTAGATATTCTGATCACGCCAACATTGCGCTATCGACGTTTGGTGATGCCAATTGTAGGAGCTGATTATGTATTACCTGTTAAGTAGAAAGTTATTTGTATATCTGGATTGGATTTTGATAAAGCGTCCAATAGTTTCAAACAAGTTCACATCATCGGAAGAAAATATAAATAACATACGGTCGACAAGCTAAACTCGTAGTAGCCTACACAAATACTATAATTAGTCCTGCCTATTATGGAATCGCATTCCAGAATAAAAAGTGTCATTCGACAAGAAACCCCAAGCGACAAAACTCGGAGTTCCCCAGGGAACTAGCTTGGGACCCGTAAACAAATTAAGCAAAAAGAAAACAAGAGTTTACTCATGATAATTATTATGTCGTGAAATATTTTCGCGTTCATAAAGTTTATTAACAAGGTACGTACCGGCTAAGAACGCCGGTTTGCCATACAATTTACACCTGTCTGTCAAGTGGTATGTTCTCACGAGACGACTCGGATGCTTTGTGTTAATTACTTACCGAGAGGGTTCGAACACACGATCATCTACTGTTAATATTCGAAATAGCAACACTTACAGGCATCTGGTGTAAATACACTTTGTGGAAACATTTGTGAGAAACATCATTAAAATACTAGTTTATAGATAATTCGATCATTTTACCAGCAGCTGGTTTAAATTAAATCAATTCTTAGGCAGTCTCAGCTTATTTTGTATATCTAGGTGATTAGAAGGATAAAATATGCAGCCACTTAGTGACCAGGCGCCTTCAAAGTAAAATACTCCGGTGTGTTCTCAGCCTTATTGAGGATAGTAAACAACTCGTACGTCCCTAAGCCAATGTCAAGTTAAGGACTTTATTGGACCTAATTAACAATCCGATAGTATTGGAAGAGAAGTTTTTGTTACTAATAATTATATTTTAATCTTGAAATAAACTAGATAATGATCAAGAATTTTAGTGTGTTTAGAAAGATAGTTGAATGAGTTAAGTGAGCCGTCTTCTAATTTGATGGTTGCCCGTCTATGAAGTTCAAAAATTTCCGAAAATTTTCAAAACTAGATATCTACACTTTCACCAAATTCCATTTAAAAACTAGGATTAGGAAGTGGTTATAGCAGTTAACATATGAAGCGACTGAAGATCTTCTTACTGTTATCAAGTAACTTCATCGCTGTTTTGCTGTAAATTTTATAGAATTTAAATAAGAATGGCATTAGTACGAAGTTTAAGATCCAACTTGTAACAATATACCGAATGTTGTAAATTAGTGTAAGTAAAGCATCGCCATTTAGGAGGAATCAATAGACTCCCAAAATACAGGCATTCCTTGCCTAGTTAGGGGTTCTGAGGTCTCAAAGTCACAAGATTTTGATCACAGATTAACTACGTACCTATAATTCTAAATTGTTTAGCTGTTGTGTGTAATTTGAAGTAATTGGATCAACAAACATTATTATTATTTATTATCTTTGTATGCCTTTGACAATCTCAGGACCCTAAGGTTCCAGTTCTTTGGTAGGCGTACAAGGGACCGAAGCCAACTCGCAGAGGCCCCGTTAGACATTTCAAATGGAATGGGGCACCAACCGACAATTTTCCCTGTATGCACAATGAAAGTATACCCCAAGGACAATCCCCGGTTGGTGCAGGGCTATTGCATAATATGGAAACAGAAGATGAGACTCTATGGGTTTGGGTGGTTTGGTGGACAGAACCGTATCCTATGGAAGAACTATTGGCCCCTCCCTGCCTACTGACAATATACATGACTTTAAATGGCAGGGGGTGACTTGCACACTCAATAAATGGGCCCCCTAAAAACGGTCGCTAGCACAAAGTGACGTAGCGCCAAGGGGGCAACATATCTTGAAGTGCTAGAGGAGTGGAGAGGTATACCACGGCTATCAGGAAAATCCCGGAAGTACGGTCAAGATCCCTAACAGCATCTTACTGGATTATAAATCCTTCCCCCGAGCACGTTTGCTCTTGCGAATCTCACTCAGACCGGCCAATAAAGGCAAGAAAGTTTCTTTTTTGTTCTCCAGTTTACCCACGTACAGTTCCATGCGCCTTTTTGGGGTTTTTGGTCCATTTAGTTGCCAAGACCTAACCATCTTTTGCTGTTTTGCATTCAATAATTATAACCGCCTGGTATGTCCCATTAGGTACACGTTCACTTACGATGATTTCATACTTCATACGACTGGTATAACAATCTTATTATGTTTTTATACTCACAGTTCATTGTCCGTTGATATTTAAACTACTTGTTTTACTTTGCCTTCCTGTATCTTTCTATCAAAAGGTAACAAAGTTAGTAAAATAGAACGTGCAGGTATTTCATATTAATTGTTAACAGTCCCATGTTGAATAATAATGTACGAAATCGACTATCTGTTTTAAAATAACGTGCGTACGAAGCACACGCTGATCGTGAACGTGATTTGACAATAGAAATGTGAACACTGCATGGGTTTTGTAATATTTGACACTATATTTTAGATTTGGTGTTGCCCTCGTGAATATCTGTAATTTTCCTGCAGCCTTTAAAACGTCATGAATTATCGTGTGTCGTGGTTGAGAACATCTTAAAGCATTCTGATTTCCATCACATAATTAATAAGAAGTAGGATTGGAAGTAGAATAAAGAAGTTACGGCTAAATAGTAGAAGCACGATTCAATTTTCCAGAATTAGCAATGCTTCCTAAGATGCGTGAATGGTTGGCCTCCCTCCATATACCGAGTCTCCGCCGTGCCTCAAAGAGCTCGCTAAGCCGTTGATCACCGCTGTTTGACAGTCGTTATCTGACACCAGTCCTGCCAAGAGGTACCTTTTTACCATGGTTACTCAGTTAATGGGTTGCGGAGGTCAGATCGGCAGTCGCTCCATGTAAATACTGGTGCTCAGCATCCCCCTGAACTAAAAGCCGACCGACCCTGTTTGGAAAAAGATTGTGTTTTGGAAGTAGAACATCATTTTGCTGCCAAAAGCCAAAAATACAGGCGAGAATGAGTTATGCTTATGAGACAGTACGTAAAACCATTTCGGTTTGAACTATAAAGTACCCAAAGAAACCCAATACATTTTCCCCACCAAAGTTTTAAAGACTTCAACCTAATACTCATTTTATTCCGTAGCCAACTCCTTTTCAATGGGTTGCATAGCAATGTCGATAATGCCAATTGCATACAAATAGTCGAAAATTGGATATATAGGATTTATTGCATTTGACGTCCGTTTTGTTATGATAATATGAAAGAGCTTACAAATTGCAAATACGAATAGATGCCATTGTTCATCCAGGATGGTAATTCTGATGGCGAGCAACATACCATACCTACATTGTTAAAAAGAACAAAACCTAGTAACCGGGTCCCACTCAGGGTACAGGTACACAAATACCCTGAGTGTGAGAAATCACCATATCGTACATGCCTCTTGGCAGGTTTCTGAATTGTGTATCCGTTGTTAAGAACACGTCAAACATTTTTTGAAAGCCAAATTTTGACTGGTTTTCATTCTAAAGTATATTTGAAATATGTTCTTAATTCAGAAATCGGGGGTCTGAATCGATAGATTGAATGAAGTCCATATCGATTACAAAATAAACAAGCATCTAAATGCAAAATAGATCCAATAAGTTATTCAGTATGGGTTGAACGATCCAGCACGCTTTTTCGATTGTCGAATTCGTTAATTATACGAATCTAGTTAAGTCCAGTTTCTCTTCTTTGTTTAGATTTTAATATTAATTTTATGTGAGTTTGGTTCTGGCTGATTGATGTCTTAAGTTCATTGCGTAAGAAGAATGTCACGATTTATACAAGGTTGAATTGCTTTTACCACCTACAATTCTTTATCGGAAGGAAATTCAGTTAGACATTTTTTCTGTTTTCTTAAATAACTTATCATCATGACCATCACTGAATCCTATGAAGGCGTCATCTTCAGCATGATACGAATTTTAATAGTTCCCCCCATTTCTGACTTAAGATCTTGAAGTTGAGTATGAGTCAAAATCTACTTTAGCCTGAGTGCCAATTCTACTAGTTTTAAAGCCACGTTCGCATTCACATCACCTTCGCAATTTTTCAAAAAAGCCTCAATTTCCATATATTTTTGACAGATCTTTACTTAAAAACTTAGTTGAATTGGCATTCGGAAAACTTGACAAAACTCGGTTTAAAAGTAGAGCTTGAAACGTTCTTAACTCCAAATACTCAATTTAAAATAACCGGCGCCTTGTGTACAATTTCTTAACTTTATCACTCATTGATGATTCCCGTGAAAAGACTATTTTCTACCATCAAAACGGTTATATTCTTCATAATTAAAATCACAAGTCGCTCCACATAATTCGAGCACTTCCTAATAGTTAACACCTCGTTATTAAATGTGGTCTCATTTTATAATTACAGACGCTTACTCAAAGCTGACCTTTCACTTTCATAAATAGAATCCCAACTTGCATTCTTTAGTATAAAGGTTGTGAAATTAGCCAATATTATAATTAAGAGATAGCTAATCTTTGTAGAACAAAGAGGTTTCAATCCCAATAAGACTTTCGATGGTAAGGAGGCTGAGACTACTCAGAACGTAACTGATAGAGACAGTCAAACAAAATTGCTCTCCATAAAAGCACAAAAGCTCTTCCTTGTCGCCGCTTTTCTGTAAAACGAGACGACAACACAGTTAGGCCTACTTGTGAACTAAGAATAAAGGAGATAGATGATACTTATGATATAAAGCCATTGGAACAATAACAGCCGCGATGGCCCAGTGTCCACATTTTCGCGTATTGCTCAACTGTTACCTACATTCGTCCCTGCCCACGCGCACGTTACGTAACCGCGTCGAAATTAGAATAGAATACCGCCTAATGACGGCTTGTAGCGCTTGTCAAAGTAATGCCACCTGTCAAATCAAGCTTTTAAATGCAAGAATAGGTGCTAAACATGATTTATATTGATTTGTTAACGTTTATGATTGTGTTGGGCCGATGTTTGTTTGTAAACTTGACGTCAAAGTTTATCAACACCGTCTTGTTTTTTTTTTATATGGGTAACCGGTTTCCCAGGCTGGTCTGAGGTTGAGATATTTATCAAATGCAAATAACCGAAACCTGTCAATTTAAAATGCCGATTTGATAGAAATACGGTCTCCGTTTTCCGCGATATGCATCTTTCTGGGAAACCACGGGTAAATGTTGAATGTAAGCTGTCAAGGTATTCGTGCGATTGCCAACTATTCAAGTGTTTTGGAAAATATTAGCGAAGTCCTTTTGATGTGGTAATTTTTTCTCACTAAAAACATGACCGTAAAAATATTTTAAGTTATTTTGTTTTTATGGTTAAGATTCCCAATCCCACGGCACAATATATGGGCTACAGAATTAAAAACTGCAATAAAGTCAAGATTCCTTTTAGCAACAATAAAGAGAGCCAGCCTACTTTTTTTGAAAGATCGGAAATCATCAATTAAAGACTCCATCCACTCTGCGCGGAGCGAAAAGGAGTGTCAGACTCTTACTGACTAAAACCCATCCGTGTTCCTCCTAACGCCCTTTGCGTTTCAGACTCTTCCGAACAAATTCTGCAACCCTGGCAGACATACCCTAGCGGACCCTATCTGTTATGCTGACATCCCTTTGGGGCGCGCGTGGCCGCCAAGTTAATACAAAACCGATAGAAAACCCCAAACATGCAAATACTTAAATAAATTTGAAAAATTGATATTCAAGAACGTGTCCCACAAAAGTCAACGCAGAAACATCGAAAAAGATAATGTAGTCAGAGCCTTAAGCAAATAATACCTGGTAACAGTGGTAACCCAATCACGACTTCGGCCAGAAAGTTCACGTCGCAGGTCACAGACCATCACGACACTGCCGATGGTCACTGAGCATCGCACAAATATTATAATTAATATCATTGAACACGAAATTGTTAATAAAAGAGAAAGGGACACGACAAGCCTTGGACTGTTGAGTTCATTTTTTTAATAAAGAATATTTATTGGGTGTCTTAAAATTGTTCGCGTATATGGTGAACTAAAAGATGATGGGATTGTGGCAGCATAGGAGAGTTTATTATTATAAAACTTTTTTTTGTTAACATTTCGTCCAACTACTGAGCAAAGAATTCCCCTTTCTCCTTTCTTCTTGGGCGAATTTGACCATATTGTTAATATTACCCAAAAATTCTAAAAACGTTAGCTTGACTACCTGTTCCCACGTAGATTCTGGCATCATCAACATCGAAGCAACACCAAAAACTGTGTTTAGAAAAAAAATACAACATTTTCTATGGCTATATTGTTTTAGTAATAAATATAAACAATTCATTTCAAATAAAAGAGTTCTCAACACAAGTATCTAAATTGGAAGGAATCATTTAAAGCCGTGCGTGAACCATTTCAAGATTATGTCATCTGGCATAATTATTTATGTAAAATACATCCAAAGGATTTCTACGACTTCCTCTAGTTCTCATATAATGGTCGCATCAAAGCTCTGCTTTTCCGGCTGTCCCAGAATATGTGGCCCATAATGTAGAGAGAGATATTGCGGATCAAATGACACGCAATCCTCTTTTGCACATAATCCTAAAAAAATAATTTACCTATTTTTGTAAATGTGGAGAATTTTTTCCCAGTGTCCAACTGATTGGAATGATATATAGCCATTGCAATCCACAAAACAGAAATGTATTACAAATAAATTTACCTGATTTTCATTTCATTTAAAATGTTCAGACAAAGAGCTGAGCTGAGGCTAATACATGTAATTCAATTCAATTTTATTTTTAAGTAACTAACTTTTTAGTAAAAAAACGTATCCCATGTTAGTATTAAGATAATTTTATCTTCATCCTAAACAAATTCCTGTATAATATACACAGCGGCAATCGTGAATCACCGCTCATCCTTGGAAGGATCCTCAGCAAAACAAAAAGTTCGCAAATAAAAAACAATAGCGCAACCTGTCCGACGCTTCACCACGGCTGCACCATTCTATGGGAAACGACGCAGCAGCGATTTACGTACGGACAGTCCAGCCTGCTGGAAATCAGAGACGGGATACTGTTGCTACTGCCTCACACCCCACGCACCAGGGACGCACAGCACTTACGCATTGGCAAAGAAACAATCCTCATATGCGTCCGCGAACATGCCTGACGCGCTGCAACAGCGGGGCAGCCTCAACAGCACCCTGAACGCGTTTTGTATTGCAATACAAAAACAAAAAAGTCGTACAATGCCCTCCGGTATTGTACGATTTTCGAGTATATCTAGCCCACAGGCTGCTCGTGTAAAACGTAGTGCAGTACGCTCTGAAAAGAGTTATTTTACATTCTATTCTTTATTTTCGCATACGAGTATGACTGTATGTAATGCTCATACAGTCATACTCGTATACGATAGTCAAAATTTAACTAGTGCACAGTCACAAAATATTAAAGTTAGGCAAGAATCTCTGTCATGATAAGAAAGTAGTAGAAAAAAATCTAAACAGATTTGGCCTTCTAGCGCAGTATTACGTAACGATTCTATCCGGAATCAGTAGTATATAAATATTTTTTTTATTTGAGTCCCCAATCACAGGCATGATGAATCGTAGAAACAGAGCGAGCGGCGCGTGCGCCGGGATCATTGACCTCACGTGAAACAATTTCCCGAACAAAAAGTTTAGGAACAGATACTTAGAGCATTTTTCTTAAGAAATAATGTAAAACAGTTTAGTGAAGTTAAGTAAGTTGACTCAGACACACATAATAGTGAGAAAGCAACCAGACTTATGAAGGAACAGTTAAGGACTAATGATGTACAAAGGTACTACTTGAAATGCAGGATATAACAAACTGCACAGCAGGGAATGGTCGGCGATTGCCATTTATTAGAGGGTTATGATGACATTACAACCCTTAGTAGTTACTGGGGAATTCCTAAAGCCACCTGATATTATGAATGTAATAAATGTCCTAGACATTATCGATTAACTGGAAGCAATGTGAGGTACTAATTTAGTTTTTCTGTTGGCTTAAAATGTAGTAGACAAAGCTGTCAAACTTTATAAAGTTGGGCTCTGACGTTCGAGTGACGTAACAAGACTGGTAATAGGCACGCACCATGACCGTTCACGGTCATGATCACGCCCCGATTTTGGGCAACGATCACCTGATCATAGGTAACGCGGAGACCCAAATGTTCAAGATACAAATGACGAAAGAGCGATAGTTTTATTCAGTGGTCTATTGAAGCCAATGATTTCGCTTAGACTTCCCAATTATGACAAATTGAAAAGAGTACATTTTCAATAAGTGGACACAGGTTTCAAATAATATTAAGTAAAGAAAATAAATAAGTCATATAATTTCTGCAAATGGTGCAATAAGTTTTCAACTGTGAAATTAAAAAAATATATTCGGTGGACGTATGATTTTCCAAGCGCTGAATAACGTCACTTTATTACAATTGATAGATATATCCGTAACGTTGTATTACAGGTTTTAATGGAAAATCGATATTTCGACGTGACACTAGTGATAACAGTTAAAGATCTTCTAGTCTAGCATTAGAATGTTACGTGCAGGAAAATCCTATGCTAATAGGATTTCGCTTTTCTCCTTTGTAAGTGTTAGCACCATCAGCATAATGTAGATGCCATCATCTATGACGAGACTTTCTATTAGTTCGTCGTTACACTTTCGTCTTCCTTATCTTAAGATGTGACGTCATTTAACTAGTGGGAACTAACTTGAAGCAGTATCCTTTCAATAATATTCTTCAGTAGCATCTTTCTCTCAAGATTCGGAAGTGAATCTGTTATTATATTATTTAAATTATGCAGAACCTCGTGGCATCATTTACCACTATCTTGTTTGACTTCGCAACCACTGGCAGAGCCTTTTTTTATTTATTCTGCATCTTTGCGTTTTCCTACAGAATAAACAAGCCTCGAACCTCGTGATATCCATTTATTTCGCCTTCTTTTTTCGTTTGGTTTTCCGGTGCCTCTGCCAAATATTCTTTCCTTCCTAATATATACTATCTCTGCTTAATATTATTTTGATAGAATATCTTCAGTAAGTTGTTATTAAAAACATAATAAGTTACTGACACGATCGCGAAAAAGTAAAAATTGACAATACAATTCCAATAATTATTGGGGTCCCACTTTTCTAAATAAAGATGGATGTATCATTCAAATAGTCAATGCAATCAGTCGAATGTGAATTGAATTGATTTCAATTTGTATATTATAATGCTTCGAACGACACTGGCCATAGCCGAGAACATGACCTCGTGTCAATATTGGTGTTATTAAGAGGACTTCACATTGAATATCTAATGTCAAGAACCATTAGAAAAGTTGTCTTTACCTTGGCAACACTGGGAATATAACATGTAAAAACGAAAATCTAAATATCCATATAGATTTGCTTTTTTACATGTTATATTCGTAGTCTTTGATCCTGTTGGTTTAACTTTATGTCTCGCTTCTTCTTTAAATCTACTTCCATGTCTTACTTACGTCAATAATTATTTGTCTCAGTGGTGAAGTCAACGTTTCTGCCTGCCTTGTCTTCTTCGAGAAGTTTTTTTTTGTATTGGTCCTATCGTAGTTTAATACGACTCCATGGTCGGAGATAAAAAAAGTGGGTGCAGTGGTAACATTTAGGTACCTTGCACGATAAGCTTAGCCTTCTGAACCAGGACTTAACATAGGTACGACCACACGTGGTGTTTTATTATATAAATTGGATTCTATAGATGAGCAAAACAAAGAATCAATAAGTTACATAGTACCTTTACCGATTATTAGTAGAAATTAACAAATCTATTTGCATTCTCATGTGGTGTGATGAAGTATGAAATTGTTTACTTTGTCTTTGTTTTCCATTACTACTACAAACAGCAACGTTGTAAAATAGACTCCGTTTCGTATTTATATTTATATTACATTGTTTAGAATCTCGAAAAACCTTGAAGTGAAAATGTTTATTTACTGGCTAGCATCTAAAGAGCATACTTTAATTTTTTACCTGTCATTTCGCAATAACGGTGCCTTTCGCAAAGGGAATGAACTTCGTTAGCGTTTGCACCAAACGGACCAAACCACATCCTTACTCGTGCTGTTGAAAAAACTTAATCAAAACATCTGGCGCGCTTATCGCGGCACTACCATCAGACGGGCGTGAGCTCCGCAGCGCCAAACACACCGCGAGTGCAGTCGCCGCGCGCACGCCTTACCTTACACACTGGAAAAGATAAACTTGCGCGGAAATATTTAAAATCAAACACCGGCTCCAAAAACATTTCTCCTTCAAATTCTAAATTACTCTTATTACAACAGCTTCGTTTCAGTGTAAAATGTGATTGAAACTGTGATTATATCTTATAAAATAGTGCATGACAACATGATTGAACTTTTAAAAGTGAATGACAACAGGGTAAACGGAACAATGAGAGATATCGGATCTGATTCGTTCGTATGCCGGGTTCAGTATCTGGACGACCTGGATCCTTTTATGGAGTACAACGTGCGGGAGCCCCCGCGGCCGCTCTACCACACGTTCAACACCACCATACCCCTGTCCTACCAAATAGCTGCCGTGCATCGCTTGCTGCAGGCCCCACACCGGGTGAGTGTTACCTGTTATATAACAATTTAACTACATTTTAAATACCGTAAATAGTTTTTATTGCTTGAAATAATACGCATATACGACCTCCTTCGTTAATTAAAAAAACAATCGCCGATTATTTCGCGTGTTTGCGCTCACGCACCACGCCAACACGTAAATATTGACAATAAAATCCGTCACTGATAATCGCTTGTTATCTACAAATGACTGATTTAAAAGAAAATAGGTGACAATCAGTAAGGACGTTGATAATAATTAATTTGTCACAAAATAATACAACGCTGTTATTTTGTTAATAGATTAGACGTAGAGTATTTGTTTTGATAGACAAATAAAAACAATACACCTTTGTGTATCATTCTTTGCATTCATACACATAGTCATTCGGTAAATAAGACAAAGATCAAGTAAGCGATAAGATCACCATAATATAATCTTCCGTTAAACTGAAGAAATTTTACATAAGCTGCGCTACTAATGCTATAATTATACAGTAAACTAATTTGGTGTTTATTCAGTCAATCTGCGATCTGCCTTTCCTTTTCCCATCTATGTTAGGGTCTGCTTCCAGTTTAACCGTGGCAGCTCAAGAACCTAGCAACTGAGTAATACGATACCCGTTGGCAAGACTAATGTCAGATTTTCTGGTTTCTGACTATTCTTACTGTCAAAGAGGTTGAAATGACAGCAGGGACCAACAACGTCAAATTATATGCTATGCAAACCTAACCTAAAGTACGTCATTGTAGCCCGCGAGCAGGGCCCGTCGGCCTCCGCTGCTGGGTGCAACTGACGCGATCAAAATGAGGTTCCAAATTCAAACCACATTATTGGGTTATAATGCAATTCAGTACAATATTATTGCTTTTATTGGTGGACGGGGGCACAGCTTCGGACGCGCGACCTGTTCCTAGCAGTGGAGGCCGACGCGGGCCGCTCACGGTGATCAGCCTCTCTTCATGGTGCGAGCACAATTTTCTCGCAGTAGATGTGAAAAGTAGAGTATGCTCCTCGGGGATAAAGGTGTCTTTACCTTGGGCTAGCTTAAATCTCTCGCTGCATTCAGGATTCTTGTCCTTGTATCTAGTTTAACTCCCTCGCTTCGCTCGTAAGTTAAACTCTAAACTCTCTATCCTTCATTGCGTTCGGGATAGTGTTGTAACGAATGTTGGATTTTTCACATTCGCGAATGCGAATGTCACTTTCAAATAAAAAGCGTGCAAAATGTTAGAGCGGTTTGAGTTTTCGTATAGGCCCTGTTTAAACCGTGCCGAGCCGAACATAGCTGATCCGATACAGAGTGAATGAACGACGTTTGGACAAAAAAATATAAATATTTTGTTTCGATTTTATTGTTTTCTGTAAAAAGATTTTATAAACTTTACTTAAAAATGATAGTTATAACCTGATGAATAAGTAGTAAGTATAAATCATACATGATTGTTTCAAATTTCATTATTATTGGATTATTAACTTGATTAAACCTCACAAGTTCTTTTTTACCAAAGATAGAATTATTTCTTTTTTAATCTAAGTCATATTATGTTGTTTTTTTTTTAGTTTAGTTTTAGACATATAAAAACAAAAGAGAAATTCTTACTCATTTAGTTGCCTAGTTCAAGACTGCTCCGTGATAATTTTTATTCAAATATGAGTAAATAGGAAAATATAAATCTTATCAGTTGTAGAATCATTTCATATCCTCCAGTACAGATTTCATTTCCTTTTTGTTTGTCAAATACATTATTCGTATTCGCGAACATTCGTATCTTTTCTTGTGAATATTGAGAAAGATTTGCGATTATTCGCGAAGGCCAATATTTGTTACATCTACTAATTCGGGATTCAATATGACGCCCGTGACTTAAGACACTGCTTTATCACCTTGATGCATAAACCACTATTACGAGATATAAGGGAACTCGGTATGTATTGGATAGCTCAACCTCGAAATTCTACTCGTGCGGCTGTCATTATGTAGGAGTATCATGAAAAAAATATAGGTAAGGTAAATGCAGCCACTTTTCGTGCTCCTAATAAGACAACACACATCAACGTCAACTGTACATTCGATACGAAGGCTTCAACGACGCCAGCCACTTACTTATTAACGAAGAACGTCGAGCATTTTACAGAAAAAGAAACAGGTACACAGTGCACCATTACCCCAAGAGTTGCAGGAATATTATATCGATCGAAATTGCTTCGATACACGAAAGTTCTTTTAAAATTCATTAGTTTAAAGGCTAGCTGCGGTCAGAAGCAAATCGATAGGGAAGCACTTTCCATGCTACACATTACAGTAAAGAGCCAACCTAATAATAGTCCAGTGCGTTATAAATGTGATGGAAGTAAACACTATTACTAATACCAGTGTTACTCATCGCGGTATTTGGCTAAAATTATACCTACGTTCTAAATTCTCTCGCTACCTCGCTCAGGTGTTGCTATGACATAATGTCACTTATTACTGTAGCTGTGCTTGTTTCGACAGCATTCTATAGGTCGTGGATGGTAATAGACCACCCCGTGTTGTATTCCTGCGTTGTTTTGAGTCATAGACGTCAGATGTGACTTGGATACCACCCACGGTTATAAAACTGGAAATAATGATGATATCTGAAACTGAAGACTCGCTCTCATTTATGAAGTTGAAGTCCACAAACATCAACAGCTACATGGACCTTCCAATGACCGCTACGATGAGTGGTTGGTCTAAAAGGAAATGGTCATAATCATATAACACTGAGCTCGTTGACGCTTGTAGCAGACAGGATGACGCTACACTGTCGTCAATACAAGTGTGATGTCATATCTTAGTCACTCTTCATTTCAATTACACCATCGTCGGTTTTCTGTGGACAGCATGCTTTTATAAATATGAAGGCATGCTGATGTGCATAAAAATGACCCTGCAGTTGTAGTCCGTTGCAACATGACTTTCATAACCTATTGCCAACAGAGTGGTCATTTGCTTGGCTGATATTTTTTCCACCCCACAATAAACTACAACTCTTAAGAGAACCCTGGTTACTCAGAAAGGCTTTTAAAATACTCCGTACAGCTCCCCCATTCCAGTAATTGATTTGCAGCAAGTCAAAAAGAAATGCCCATATTAATCCGGAGTAGAAACATCGACTTAGCCACAACTAGCTCAATAATACCTAGCACTTGAATCTGAAGTGAAACATTCATTACCTTTAGACCCAGTCCCGGTATAGAACCAGTTTCCATTGTCATAACATCTGTCCGAACTCGTTCACAGCGCATTCTCAATTACACAGATTAGCAAAATTACAGACTTAACTACGATTAAATATACTGACGGAAGTCGCAGGATGTGTAGTCGAAAGAACGGGAGCACAGAAAATTTATCAATTAAAATCATTATTTTGTGTGCGGTTAAGTATCATAGGTAAATTGGGCAATTTAACGTTAATCTTTGTCGGTGCACGCTATCGCATGTTCTAGTTCTAGCTAAAAGGAAGTTTCTTTTATTTCTTTAGTGCTATTGCAGCGGCTAGCTGGCCCTTTAATTACCTACATGTCCATCACGTCAATCTAAGTTAACCTTTTCGGAATTACGGTCGCCCTTTAGTATTTTCGAGTTTAAAATAACAAAAGTATACCTAGAAGGAATCTGAATATTTTATGACTAAATTACACACTAGTTTAATCTTTCTTTTCCTCGTTGAGTTAGTCGAAAGTTTATTCATCATGTCGAAATGTACGTAAAACTTTATCTAGGTTTATATGAACACAAATGATACTTGAGAAAATTCTGCGGAGAGCATTGTAAAGATTCCACAATATCCTTGAAAACTTTACTTTCATATTGCGTTTAAAAAGGTGTAAATATGCTAATAGCTTTGGAGAAGTGTTGGGTTATGAAAAGAAAAGGCTAAGTGGAGATAATATATACACTCAGCAGGTAACGACACGACCGTTTCCTACTGAGCCTATAAGTAATAAAATGTTGAGTTTATAAATACTATATTTAAACCCTCGTTCAATATTGAAAGGACTCTGGAGATCATTCTAGAAAACAGCAACACAAACGATAATTTCTTCACAATACTGTAAATACTAGCGCAGTAGTCCAAGCCAAACTTCGCACAGTCTTGTCCCTCTGATCCCTCTGACCTTACTTCCTCTGCTGTGACATAATATGTGTGTCATCGCATTACTAGATCTGCCAAAAATAATGTGGACTGCGTGTTCCAGGAAACGATCTGTGAACGCGCTTGAGATGGTGCACTGTGAACATACGATGCGTCAAATGTGGGTCGAGCAGGCGCGGATCATTTCAACTTATTTCTACATTTTTGCTTTTTTATTTGTCATTCTGCTGGAAGCTTATGAAATAGGAAGTCTTTTAAATTATTACCGCTATCATTGTTTTTCTTCAATCTTTTTTATCAAACAATTTCAGACTTATAGACAAAATCTAAGCATATAATTAGTTTAAATACTGATTAGTAGATTCAAATTCTGTAATATACAATTTGCTCATTACTATTTCAAATAATAAGTATGTGGCTTTTTTATAAAAATGCCTATTTGTCTGGTCACAAGCAACATATAGCTAGTAACTTTAATGTATCCACAATAGATAGCAATTTGAGATAAGTGCAACGTTATCAGTTCATAACGAAGGTATTAATAAACTGATATAAATCAAAGTCGGTTCTTTCACGATGACCTGGCCCGGGGGAAATGTAGTGATAAGTGGATTATGGGTGTCAATATATTAGTTATATTATCATGCTGAGCTATCACGTTAACGGTCGTATTGATTAAGGCGAAAGGTTAGTGTTGCATATATATGATACTAATTAATAATAATCACGAGGTTAATGCAGTTGGTAGCTACTGAATTATTGCGATGAGAATTGATTAACTCAAAATGCATTTGCCTCCCCAAAAATAAGGTAAACTTGATGGAAAATTATGGAACATATTTAGAAAAATTATAAAATCAGATTTGATGAGGGCTATAAGCTATTATTATATAAATTAAGTCGTCCCGAAGACATCGGTTCAGGATAACAATACTATGTTATTTCTCGAATATATGCAAGCAGATATAATTAGGGACGGCAATGACTAGTATTCCATATTCGTGCGTGATCATGACCTTTAAACGATCAAATGCGCAAATGCTTTTGCTACTGTTGTGTGACCTTGGCGCTACTGATAAGCTATCACACTCAGCACCCACTTACATTCCGGACAATGGACTCTTCGTCCTTTATGCCAACAAATCCGAAGTTTACATAAGCCACTCTCGTTTTTTGTATCAATAATTCTTAATATTGACTGGCTGATCCGATCGCTGACTGGTGGCATTTACCCGATCGGTAAAGCCTGGAACACAGAAGCTACCCATATTGAGTGTATGAATGGTCTATAATTTCCCATTTAGCCAAATTATATCTGATTGGTACGGTGGTCGTTCTTCTAATAACTAAGTTCCTTCCAATCAAAGTTCCAAAAACTGTCCTTATATGTTGAAGATAACCAATTAGGGTGACTCCAATAATATGCATCCGTTTTCCTCAGAAAAAACTACTGCTTTCCGTTACAGAATAATCGGGGAATACCACTTCGAATATGCAAAGACACTTATTCATAAAATGTATTGAAATGATGTTAGTACGAACTGAGTCACATCGCCTAATGAAGTTGAGACAAACCAGTGATAAATTCTGGCTGGTGAATTATGAATTAAAACCTAGTTTTCTTCCTTCTTTTTTAGAACATATAGTACAGGGAAATTGGGTACCTCTATCAAGGGCTATCCTAAACTTTTGTTGCTGCAGGAGAACTTGCTAAGGGTGTGTCCACATCTGGCGAATGCGCCACGAATGTGCCGCTCACGAGCTGCGACCGTGTTGTGTGTACAGGCATTTTCTGGACACGGTCGATTCATCGTAGACGTCTTCCATCGCGGCGGGATTAAATCAGGCTCATAGCAAAATCAAAGTTAAATATCAAAAGATCGAGTCGGACTCGCACACGAAGGTTTGCTTACCATAAACCCCAATAGAAATACACACTCTGTGAAAATTTCAAGTGCCCTACCCATTAGCAGACAGAGATTGGGCCCGATGGCAGACGGACAGACGAACCCTTCGGGTGGAAAACCCTTGAAGAAAACATTATATTCTATCTATTCCATTCGAATTGGGTAAAATCACTTAGTGTTTTCATTATACTCAATAGCTACTTGAGTATTATCAGTTTCAACAATCCTCTTGCAAGTATGTAGGTACATATATTTTAAGGATTGACGTCAATGTGATTTCAGTAATCATTATAGGTACCTACATACTATGTATAATTTGCATTTAATATCTTAATTTTATAATACTGTGCATTATATTTAGCTATGGACTGTTAGATAATATAACAGCTCTTATCATTTTTTTCGTCCAACCGGTTCGGTCATGATAAGTATGTGCAAATTAATTTTTATTTATGATTTCGCCATAGCTACTAAATAGTGGGGATTTTCCAATTTTTTTTTCTTGTTAATATATTTATCTAAGAAACTCGTGAATCACGTGAGGTATGAAAATAAAAAGTGCATGTATTTATTGCTGGTTTTTCTCGTAAAATCATTGAATTACATTTCATCAAAATCTTTTAATAAAAATAAGCTAAAAGTAAGTAGTCTACTGCCCTTATCCATATTTACTGTTACCATGCCAATTCATGCTTAATACTATCGTCACGACATGCGACATGTTCCTCATTCCTTTGCATTACATCCATACCCTTACCGTGGCAAGTGTGACAACCGATTTCCACACGTTTAGGTGACTTAGGTATACGAGACAGGTATATTTATAGTCACAGCGGAACTCTGTTTTAAAATTCCTTAACCGATTGTTACGGAATTTATATAATAATGAAGGATGATAATATTGGTAATGCAAACAGCCAACTTTACAGTAAATTTGTCACCAGCCTAGCCGATACATTGACTATTTAGAGAAAAACTTTAAAATTCTGTTTAACTAATCCTAAAGTTGCACCTGCCATGTTCAATACTCAATACTTTATTTGCATTCCATACTGTTCTGACTATGAACCACCCTAAGATTAACTAGAAGAATATGCCTAAGGCATTAAATCCGCCTTTATACAGTTTTTTCTGTATTTGTAACAATATAATTAATCGATAAATTGATAATATAATAAATATATAATGAATAACTTTGTTCTTTAAAAACGTATTCGTATAGTTCGGGCGCTTTTCCGGTAGCTGTTCATAGCGAGCAACAGTTTAGTAATCTTTAGTACATTTTTATAACTTTGAGATTATTTCTACAGCCCATTCGGGTTCCTCACACCTACCAACAGGTAGGTACGTTCTGGAAGGCTGCCAAATAACACAGTGTGGAAATGTAGATGTCTGTAAACACGATATCTAGGAATTGATATTGATATGTCAATTTGTGTGTTATTTTAGGCTAAGTTTAGATTTGTTAAATATAGATTCGACAGTCGACATTGAAAATCAGCGTTTGCAAACATATGTAGTAGTAGAGGTAGGTATATGTATGTACGTCAGAAAATGAAAAGGTTGCGTTACTGTGAATTTGTAGCTAAGGTCAAAACGAAAAAGTAGCAGATGTTGCTTGATAGTTCTTATTATAATCTAATGAACCTGCAAAGCTTGAAACAAAATACCTATATAATAATTTTAAACATGCATTAATATACTTTTCAAATAATCGCTAAGTAATTCAAACAAATATTGACGGGAAAAGCAATATTTCATAAAAAATGGCGGAAAAAGATTTTCAGTTTATTAAAAGAAAGACCTACAACCCATTCCATTCATTCATTTTTCTCTTTTTATTTTTTATACTTCCGGGAAACTTCCTATATCATCTATAGATA
Organism: Mamestra configurata; assembly: GCA_002192655.3. Taxonomy (NCBI): domain Eukaryota; kingdom Metazoa; phylum Arthropoda; class Insecta; order Lepidoptera; family Noctuidae; genus Mamestra; species Mamestra configurata. The sequence goes on along the minus strand of NDFZ01005224.1, from coordinate 91,950 downwards.
ACAGACGTTTCATATTCAAGACGGTAAACATAAGGTACTTTGATATTAACAAGATAAACTAATTAACTATTCATTAATAAACATGCACATTTCAAATTTTAAATACTAATCTCACTATATACACTTAAAATTAAAATAAAAACTCCTAACTAAAATATGGCGTCAAAAAATTCGTCCGCATCGCTATCGACTGGAAGTGATCCCAAAGACTGGCGGCATTGCCACGTTATATGGCAATGCCTCTGTCCGAGGTAAAAGCCAGCCCTTGGGTCACGCGAAGTGTCAACTAAGCGTTCAGCAAGTTCTTTATGTAACGCATGAGCACTCGGACCCCACGATCCAAGAGTTTCATCCCCAAACGGCTCGAAAATATTATTGCCAACTAGGTTTATATATTAATTGATTAATATTACAAATATCTAACTAATTGAGGGAGTTACTCAGGGCGGCTTTTTGAGTTAAAAACGTGTCTTTATTGCCAAATTTTGACAGGCTTTCAGGTTAGAATAAAGTTTGAAAATAACTCTACTTCGAATGCTTAGTTCAGAAATGGGAGGTAAGAATGAATGTTTCGTAATTAATTAACTATTTTACCTGACAAATAACTGCAGATCAAGCATGACTGATAGGGATAGATAGGTACTACCTACCCCAGTTTCCATTATACAGTGGGCTTCGATGGTCTTTATTTGTGATTATTTGACGTGTGTAATCCAAATCAGTCTATTTTAAAATCATCTACTGATCTGACATAAGTCGGTTAGTCTCATTCCAATTTTCCCCTGAATTAGAACGTTCATTCCATTTAGACACAGTTTCAATGAAATTACATGTTTTTTGTGATATCACGCGTACAGCGAGCGAGTCAAATGCGCGTAACGCCAACATTTCGCGACTAACATCATGAAATAAAGACAAGGAAACCATACAACTGTGATTCAACAAAACTGACCTCGAAACAAAATGGGTCAAATAGTTCAAAATGTTACAAATCGTATACAATAACGAACCAGAAAGAAATATTGCTTTTATATTATGTTTATATAACAAATAACTGACAGTTATTTATGATCGTTAACATATTTAGAATAATATGAAACAGTTTTTTGCTCTGCTTATGCATAATAAATAAGCTTTTCAACGTAGCAAAATCATCAATCGCCAGATATTGGCTCGGTCACCAAGAAGTTTGAAATTGTATGCTATGGGATATAATTGCTTTTTCCACGGTACATTATAAGTAATCAATATCCATTCTTAACTCTTCACGTCTCGACGGAGTCTCACGAGTAGACCATGTCCTGAAATATGACATAGGGTCGTTTTCAGCCTGGGTGTACCTAGCTGTGTTACCTTGTGATAACCTTTGGGCTAATCCTCGGGCAGGAGCTAGTTTACATATTATTTAGGTATGCATTCTAAATTCTAATAAGCCTAAATCTTTCAGAAGAGACATCTCTATATAAACCCTTTATAACTCGATAAGTTTATGAAAATGTACGTTTGTGTAAAGGACAAAGTTTTGATGTTTCAGCAGAACTTTTAATCATAAAACAAACAGCGAGATTTTCCAAATCATCATAGCTGGAACATGGTTCTTATCAAAATTAAATTGCAGTAGTTGCTGCCTCGTTAAAAACAAGTTGTAAATCCCAATAAAGCGTGGAATGTGCCCAATACACTTTGATAATTTCAACGAAAATTATTTAATTTGGTATTTGATATATGTAGTTGGTCCTACCTGTATTCCATATTCTCGTTACAAATAAAAAACACTTAAAATTGGCATCAAAAGGTGTGAACTTTGCAAATAACCATGCACTTTTTTATCACAAAGATAACGTAGTTTTGATTAAAAATGACTTGTAAACCTAGGTTATTTTAGATTTTAATCCATATTAAACGCCATCTTTTAGCTGTATGAGTAACTAAATGAACTGCACGTGACAGGCGACTAAAGTGATGTTCATAACGCTGCATAGGTGGCTGCATGGTTGACATAAATATATGAAACAAAGTTTGTCGCCCGCATTCCACAAAAAGGTATCTAAGCAGTTTCTTTTGTTTGATATTTCGCGCCGCGTCCGTTTCCGCGCTAGCTCCTCACTCTGTTGGCGGCCAAGGGTAGGCAACATGGATTCTAGGTCAAATTCTCACCTCATAAATTCAAGTCTCATTTAACATGAGACAAGAGTATCCTAATGAAATAACACCGATTATTCTGAACTGGTTGCCATGAAAATTGTAATAAAAAATAAGAAAACTCGTCCAGTGAATATAATAATAACCAGAATCAGCATCAACAGTATGGTGGTACATATGGATTAAATTAGTTTGTACCAAGTAAAAATATTCCATATATGGTTGCAGTTGTCTGCTATACTAGTACACTGGTCGTGTACCCTGACTATACCCACTAACCGTGTTTCAGTCGAACGAGCTGGGTAGCAGACCCGCCTGATTGTCAGAATTTTAACAAAACGTTCACCTGACCGCGGCCAACCCTGCTCAAAACGGTTATCCGATAATTACCCGGACTGAATGCCCCAGCCGATAATCTCGATCTATCAGGACCATATCATACCTTAAAATAAATGCCATATTCGTATTAAATCCTTCAAAGACTTAACACAACAAGTAACTAAACTCATTTAACTCTTAACGAATTTTATTTTATCGGTATAAATATAATTATATACTCGTATATCGCTCAGTCAATCCTTTGAAGATGACAGAGACAGTATGATTTCTTAAATACTTTTAGCGTTAAATGCATCTATTTAGTACAACTAACACTTCGGCTAACTAGCGTCCGCGCGGATTTAGTAAGTACTCCACGAACTTCAACGCCCCTTTTACCCCTTTAAGGGTTGTTTTGAAAATTTAATCACAAATATTTATTATTAATTAGCCAGGCTGTGCCTTTGAGACCACAGGATCAGCACTGCACTTTAGGTCAACATTAAAGAACTTTCTTTTTGTTACAGCTTGATGACGCGACGCTACAGGTGTTCAAAGATGGCGACTATGGATCATACCTGGACCTGGACTCCACACTCGGCGAGCAAGATGAAGAGCTCGAGGGTCTTCAAGACAGGTACCTACCAACTAACATCTTCGTCATTATTTTTATAATGCTACGCTATAGGTATATATCTTGGGACAACTCACACACGGTCATCCGATCCCATACTAGGCAGAGCCTGTGCTATGGCAACCAGACAACTGATAAACATACTTATATATTTCACCCAGACAATTTATATTATTAATTACACCCAGACACAGAACAAATGATCATGCTCATCACACAAAGATTTGTCCTGGGTGGGAATCGAACCCACGACCTCCAGCTTAGCAGTCAGGGTCACTAACCACTCAACCAACAGGCCAGTCATATAACACTTCAGCATAGCTAATAAATATGAAGTTCTGGTAACGTCACGTAAGTCACTATGGGCAAGGCAAATTGCTCGCAGAACAGATAGTCGATGGGGTCGAAGGTTCTGGAGTGGGGACCGCGTACCGAAACACGCAGCTTAAGAAGGGAGCGGGAAGCCGCTGCATGTGAGACGCGCCGTCTGGTCGATGAGGCGACACTTGGTGGAGGCCTATATCGGCAGTAACGTTTTTGACTGAAATGATGATGAAGATAAAGGTAGATATTGACAAGCAGGTCGCATTCTGTAAGAAGAAGTACATATTATCTACCTGATTAGGATAAAGAATTGACCAAGAGCGCCCTTTATCCTTCCGAGATTTTTCCGGAGAGACAATGACAAAGCTTCAAACTAAAATATAAGAGCGTCCTCTTCAAAAAGGGCAGGCAATACCCTTGTGGTAAACCCGGGTATTGCAGATATCCAATGGCGGTAATAACCACTTACCGTCAGTGTCAGGTGGCTGCTTGTTTGCTACTCAACGGCAAAAAAGAAAGATACCAACCTACACAAGATTTGAAACGAATTACAAAATCCATGGCCAAAGTAGGCCGCCCTAACGTTGATCGATAGATTTATCCTTTTGATTTATAACCACGTCCACACTGCAGTTTTTTTACTCACAACCAGTTTATTAAAATACTTTGTTCAAGAGTCATAAGCATGGAATTACGAAGCAGCTACGTTTAACTGTTACAAAACTTTTCTTCTTTAAAAGTATCGCGCGATCCAATCCATGAACGTAGGTTGGGGATGCAATCCCGTAAAAATAATTCAGTCTCGGTATTTGCGGTAGGTACTGCACATTCTGACTGCCGTAGGATCCAAATATTTGCTTCACGCATGGCCAACTTTATATAATGTTTTTCAAAGACTTATACTGTATACTTATACTTACTTTTTAGACGCAAAAACGTTAGAGTGGGTAATTATTGTTTCGTCAGCAAAATGGCTTCTGAATATATTCTATCCCGCGTGGGACCCGGTTCAACTTACGACCGGGATTAGTCTTGCACATTGCAAGAGGGATCCCGGTATTTCGCGATCCCGGTATTCCTTTATTGCATTACCTATATGTAGGTAATTAGCAACAAATTGCCTGTATCACTTGCCTACCAGCACGTTTTATCTTCTACTGGAACTCAGGCCTACTCTCTGTGGGAGGAAGTGAACCATAATCTACCATGCGGGTCTAGTACAGATTGTCAAAGTCATATCCACGAATTGTTGGCGCTTTAATATTCATGCTAATTCCTTAATATACCTAGATATTCCTGACAATAAGAGCAGTCAGTGTGGGTGTTGACACTAATCTAATCATGTCAAGAACACGTCTGCCAGTTTAACTTGATTATAATGCTAAGCAGTGTATATTATTATGCGATATGTATATTGTATATTTAGGGTCCCAATGAATACGCGTCACTGGTCCCTCACTACCGCTTATTGCTTCGTTCCGGCACTGGTCCCCTTCAGTTCCCCATATGAATGCGAACCTAGCCTAGCATCCACTGGGAAAAATACTCGCGTTTAACAAATGCATTCACGAGATGACAAGAATGAAGATGAGAAGAAACTGATAATTGCCAGTCCTTTAAACAACACCAAGCTGTCAAACTTTTGCACTATGAATGTCATAAACACGTCGTAAACAAAACAGTCATAGGTACTATTAAAATACTGAGATACTTGTGTTTATTTCCTTTTGCCTTCTGTAAAGATTGCTTCCTCAACGAAAAGTAAAAAGGCCCCCAAAAATGTGCATATTAAATTGTTTACACCTCTTTGCAAAGGTGACGTCAACCTAAAGGTATTCCTAAACTCACCCTGACTAATTAACTTTTATCACACATTCATGTAATAATGATACTCGGATTGAAAGTTGAACGGCGGCACGGCATAAAATTAAAAAAGCATAAAATATTTTTTCGACCTGATTGGGGCCTATATCCTGCATGTTGATTATGCAACTGCAAATGCTGGGGGCTACTAAATGGATGATGACAAATGATTTGTGGCAAAGACTCCAATAGCCAGTTGGCTTTTTGCGTGCAAAATGATTGATTGCGCATCCATTTGATAGAGACATGCAAAGCCTCTTAGCGCCCTGGATGGCCTGGATTGGAAAATTGTCGTCTACTTACGCCTGATTTTACCAATAAGAACCAATATTGTAAATTATGAAATTTTGATATCAATAATAAAAGCTCGCTTAATCGGCTTTCCTCGCTCAGATAAAATTAATTAAGCTCCTCGCAGACCAATAGTTAATTTATCATAATACTGTGGAACTAAGACTGTTCATTTTTTAGGGTTACGCACGTCTAAAGGAATAAGGAACCCTTTTATCTAGAGTCAATAATATTTCCTATTTCTCAGGAATCCGTGGTGGTATAAAATTGAAATGTGACAAATGAATTGTGGCGTGGTGCATAAGTTATATTCTATCTATCATCAAATACCAGTTAGGACTAGTGTAGTTGTAAAAAAATCAAGCATCTTCTAATCCAACGCATTCAAAATTCAGTAATCGCATCTATTGACACTTGCAATCAAAATGTAGGTTATTCCCGGTGACCTAAAATCACAAGAAAATGCAAATAACAGATACGGTTTAAGAAAGAGAAAGAATAATCCAAAAACCGTTAATTCGTAGTTTTACCTAATCGGGATATGCGCGTAGGAAGTCGCGTGCAAAAGCTAGTAAATTACTATATTATTTCCCGTTCCCGTAGGAATTTTGGGAAATCCTTAGTGCTCTCTACACTTCCACAGGAACCTACATGCCAAATTTCAGCTTTCTACGACCAGTAGTTTCGGCTGTACGTTGTCTGTCAGTCACTCAATCAATAACGGATTTTTTTTACATATTAAGACTATCGACATATTTTTTCCTTTGCCCATTCCTTGAATACGTGTGGCGGACAGTTGGAACAATGGTGATCGTGAATAGATATATCAGTCCATACTGATTTTACTATTAATATACACCTGCTACACAGTTTTTAACATCCCATGCTAAAGGGGTATTAAGGGTTTTAATCTCGGGCTTTTGTCGTTGTGTCGTATCTCCCAAGCAAATCGTTCGATTTTAATGCGATTTTCTACACTAGGTTTTGCTTCTTTTCTATGACTGAGGGAGCTTTGTTATCACAGATGAAAAAAGTGCCTCAATTATTGTTATTATTTTTAGGGGCAAGGTGTCAGCTTTATTTCATTATGTTCTTTTTTAATTATTTTTCAAATCAGTTAGGGCCCATGTTGCGACTTCCAAAGGTCGTCGTCCGTTTTCCATGTGATCAGAAATAGATCAGTACCGGATTCGACACATGTAGATTATTTGGGTTAATGTTACACTAGTAACCGGGTAAACGCGTAGATTCGCGGTTTTATATGTACGAGATTTTGATACAGATCATTTGTTCATTACATTTGTCCAATTACTTCTTAATTTAACAAAGTCAGAATGAGGATGTATATTTTTATTAAATTTCACATTTCTCAACTCATTCGTCGTTCTCTTGAGTAGAATCTACTATATAGTATGTAAGACTGTCAGGTTCTGTATATAAATTATACAGAACCTGATAATCTGATACACTTGTTGCTTTTCCTACACCATGGACCCTATCCCTTACAAACTTCTTACCACATTATTAGGTTCAATACTGATTCTTTACTAAAATCTTTTTTTCTAAGAAATTAAAATTTGAATTTAGAATCTGCTTAACGTATTAACCAATCATATGGTTAGCTGTTGTATGATCAAGCCGGCCTATGTTTAATTAAGTCATATTAATATCACCATAAATTCTTTTTGGTTGATACATTTCTCGTCATCGCAAGACGTCACTTAATACCGTCATGGTAGAAAGTATGGGTATCAGTGAGCGAAACCGACTATGTTTTGTTCGGTAAAGTTTTTTCAAAACTGTTTCAATCGCATGAAGTCGAACGTTAACAAAAACCTAGTCGCCGTTTAAACAATGAACTTACACTGCGAAAACATACACAGGCTGCGGTTACTTCAGAGGGTGAAAATGTAACTAATTAAGCGCTGTTAGCTTTTTAGGGATACAGAAACACACATCTTCACTTTTTGTTTTGTTGCTATTTTTGGACAGTGTTATAAAAAGTAGATCATTGTGCTAAAATAGGGGATATAAAGATCATGTTTTGAAACGTGACACAAAAACAAGAAAAACTCGCATAATCTACTGAATGACACAATTTGGCTCAAGATCACAGATCAGACAACACGATAATCCTAAATACGGAAGTCAGAACAGAATCCTGAAGTGGAATCATGCAATAATTGAAAATTACCGGACACTGCATCCGTGTGTGCCGTACTTTATACCATGTAGGTACGCTTGTCGAGAAAATTATATTATCAACGCAGTACCCTCAGTCCGCAGCAGGGAGCGATGGGAGACGCAAGTCCCGCATCATGCCGACCTAAAAACTTGATACCGTGATTAAAAATAAATATTCCGAAGAGAATAATGTCGCGTTCGAATTAAAACAAATTCAGTGGACTATTTGTAAAAAAAAAACAGTGGATAAATAATTTGTAGAACTTTTTGCTTTTTCATAAGATCTTGAAAATTGAAGACTCATCGTCTTTTAAAAATTGCAAGTTCTAAAAACCAACGCGCTTAATCTCAACTAAGGAAAAGTTGACAAACTCAACAGTTACACTTGACAACAGCCTGTATACAATTAGTGGGAGAAAAATGGAAGATGACATGCGAAACTTCACACGATCTGACTTGGCCGAGGGAAATGCATATCCCCAGCGATCAGTACCGAACAGAAAATTCAGACAAGCATCACTAGATTCTGGCATAGCTGATGAAGACGACGGCCTTGTGAAAGTGAGTTTTGAATTTAACCTGGATCTGGACTTTTCCATGTCGGATGATGAAGACGAAGATGAAGACCTCCTTGATGAAGAATTGTGAGTCGTTAACTATTATTTTATTTAGTTAAAAGTTGCTCCGCCGCAGTCGGTTAAAACCGAGATATTTTTTGCAATAATAAATTTAGTCATTCAATTGCTATGGAACTGTAATGATTTGCCATTTCGAAAAAGGAATCAATTTAGATCAGTGCAATAAAACAGATTGCACTTTCAGCCCTAATTTTACTCTTTTTAAATATTTGTTTAGTTTGAATACTGATTTGCAGTCTTTATTTTTTTCTATAGAGAATTTTAATTTACAATCAGGATTTAAACTAGTTATAAATACAAATTAATAACTCATTATAATAAAAAAATGGTATTGAAATTAAATAAATAAACAGGAGCAAGTATTCGAAACTGAATCAGATTAGTTTTCGAAAAATGATAAATGGGTACAAAATTTTTATTTTCCTAGAAAATATCACTAAGCCATATTTTAAAATGTGGTTATAAAACTGAAATCATATAATTTTAGTGACTAGGAAACGTACTTCTGTTTGGTAATACTTCGTGAGCATTTTTAGTTCAGGTATTTTTTTAATTTTTTATTAAAGTTATAATGTTTCATATAGTAAATAGCTTGTCGTGTCTGTCAGTTGAGTGGCGTTGTTTTACTAAACTATGCAACGGATTTTGATGCCGTTTTCATATCCTAGAAAATATATTCCTGTAGGATGTTTGTGTTATTTTGTATGTAACAATAATACGAGGATTTAACTTATATTTGGTAAGAAGCAGAAGTGTGTCGCTTTGAAAATAGATAATTTTGTGTGACCTTTAGCCAGCAGCGGGACAGTACTGATTGGCAAAAAATATTTTAAATATTATTTATGTATTTTGAGATTTAAGATGTTTAAAGAAAGAGCAACATCACTCTTTTGGATTCCGTAGTCAACAAGGAAGCCTTATAATTTCGCCATGTCCGTCTGTCTGTTTGTCTGTCCGTCCGCGGTTTAGCTCAGAGACGCTTAGCCCTAGAAAGTTGAAATTTGGTATGGGTATACCTACATATTAATCACGACGACGACTTCGTCGGTTAAATAAAATCTTAACATATTTTTTTACAGGTACAGGTTAAGTGGCGATTATTTTTTTTATCGTCTACCCCATAATGTGGGGTGTTGTTTAAACATATTGATTTCATTCATTTTTCCATCCAAGGACCCGTTTACGAAATATTTAGCTTCAAAGTGCAAATATTTGTTAGAGCCAAGTGTCCCCCTTCTGTCAACTAAACGGTTGTTTTTGGAGACGTGTCTCAAATCATAGTAGTAGCATATTATATATATACTTAATATATCTAACGAATTTAAAAGGAAAACTATCACCGCTACCTAGCCTTAACGAGTTAATGAGGAATAGTTGACCAACTTATAAAATTGAACTGGGTAATTAAAAAAATCCTAATAATTCTCTAGAAAATGTGCTTAAAACCAAGTTCATTTGTAACTTTGTCATGTGATAATAGTTAAGTACTTTTACTATTTTTCTGACATAGTTTAGGAGACAGGTAACTACGGAACCCTTTTTTTTTTAGGACGGGAATTCATCAAATGACTTCTTCCGCTCTGGGTGGAGCGGATGGGCGTGTCAGACTCTTACTGACTAAAACCCATCCGTGTTCCTTCTAAAGCCCTTTACGTTCCAGGGCCGCAGTGACTCTTTCGAACAAATTCCGCAACCCTGGCAGGCTCTGGCCCTAGCGGGCCCCGTCTTTTATAACTACGGAACCCTACACTGTGCGTGGCCCGCATACACACGCACTTTGCCGGTTTTTCAGAAACAAATGGACATCTCAAAAATAGGAATAATCCAGACAGTCAAAAGGCGTTTTCAATTAATTTACGATATGGCCAAAGCTGACGAGTGTCATCATCCCTATGCGAGGGATGTGTTTGTTAAGAAGCAATAGTATCGCTTTATTTCCCTAGCCTGTAGCGAGCCTAGGTAAATGAAGGGAGTCTATTAGTTTCCACTAACACATCCCTCGCTACGCATCCTTGCACATTTCTAGTAGCAACCTAAGCCGGGAGCTAGTCAAGAAACGTCCTCTGCTGGCTATAGACTACACAAAGTGTCGTCGCCACATCGGCCGGCAATATATCAACTTCATCATCATTATCATATAAGGCTTAGACGTCCACTACTGGACATAGGCCTCCTCCAAGCGACGCCACATCGACCGGTCCTGTGCTTCTGCCATCGAGCTAAACACCTGCGCAAAATCTCCGCCTTGCAGTCCTAAAATAAAAATTAAACACATCTACTTAATTGCTCTATATTAGCTTTTACCAATTATTTTATGGAGTCGGCTTCCAGTGTAACCTGATGCAGCCAAGTACCAGTATTTTACATGGAGCGCCTGCCTATCAGACCTCCACAGCACAGTAACTGTGAACACGATACTCCTTCGCAAGACTGCAACTGGTGTAAATTTAATCCGTAACGAACATTAAGGGTCTTCAAATGGCAGACGGGACCAACGCCTTTACGTGCTTTCCGAGACACGGTGGAGTCGCGGTATATAATGGATGATCATCCATCCATGTGACGACCTCGGCAAGCGTCGCTTAACCTCGAAGATCGACCAACGAGCTCCTCACAGCTCCTTTTTATTTATTTTTTAATTAATTTCCATTATTTTTCTTCCAGCCGCAAGAATGCTTTGGTCCTACGCACCCAGCTTTCTGTGCGCGTCCACGCCATCATTGGTAAGTTATCCTGTCAATATTAAACTGTCTTGTTTTTTTGTGTCGGTTTCTTTTGCCGGATAACTTTTAGATAATTAATAAATCCTTTGAATGGCTTTCAATTTGCTGCTATGATTTATGAATAAGTAATTCTGATTTAAAATCGTCAAATGTTGCGTACCTGATGGGTCAATAGCCACTTTTGTCATAGAAGTAACACTATTAATTTGGCACATAACTTCGAAGGATTTCAAAAACCGTTAACCCGGATAGTCCAGTAATCCATCTACATAATAGTTACGTTGTAAATTTGATCATAAATGTAGTACCAGCACATACCTGCAACCTCTGACTTAGTTTGTAGTTATTGCGAGATTTCATGAAGTTTTATTCGTAAAATTTAGGAGCCCTTTTATAACAATGTTATTCTATTTGAAGATTTTGGACATAATCGGGATGGAAAGTGCAAAAATATATTCCCGTGCAAAACATCGCGGCTTTTTAGAATATTTGTAAGGTAGTACCTTACAAATATTCTAAAAAGCCGCGATGAAAAATAGAACTGCGCTATCATTCGAGTTACCATGACAAATGCAGCTTATTTATTCTCTAAAATCAAAAGATCTATCGCAGACATTTTTTTTTGTTATAAAGCCAAAAACACTCTAATTGAGGACATCCCGTAAGAATAAGCGTTACGTCAACGGGCAACACTAGCCTGGGGTGTTACCATAGCCACCGCTTGACATCCGGATTAGTTACCGGAGCATGTTGATATTGACATACAAACACTGGCCCACGTTTATAACCAAGCTGCTAAAGAGCCGGTAAAGTATCAGTAATATAATCCCCACAAAATGTTCTTTTATATATGTCACCGGAAAATAGCAAACTCCATAAGATTGTAAAATAACTTGAGAGATTGTAAACCTCGATAAATGGTCAACTGAACTGAAAAAAGTATTCCAAATGTTCAGTTGACAATTTGATAGTATATAATCTCGCGAGGTGTTCGAGAAATTGTGGATTATAATAAAATGGCGACCAATCAGTGCACAAGTCTACAATTTATCTGTTTCCGTGTGATAGTAAACCTGGAAACAAAGCTTTCATTGGCCTTTTCAGAGAAAACAAAGACCAATGAGGGGCCAAGTTTCCAATTTAACTATCACACCAAAACAGATAAATTGTAGACCAGACAGTTCATTGGTCACTAGTTTATGTCAGTGCGCAATTTCTCGGAATGACTTCAAGAGATTATAGAATATCAAATTTTGATGCGTAAAACGTATTTCAAATGTTCAGTTGACAATTTATCGAGAGTTTACAATCTCTCAAGTTATTTTACAACCTTACGGAGTTTGCTATTTTCTCGTGACATATATAAAAGTGAAACTGACTGACTGACATATCAACGCACAGCCAAAACTACAGAGACTAGGAACATGAAATTTTGCACAAGGCTTCCTTTTGTGATGTAGGTGAGCACTAAGGGATTCTTGAAAAATCACCGTTAAGGGGGGTGAAAAGGGGAATTTTTTTCTCTTGTCGAGCGTTGGAGTGTGCGGACGCGTGTTAAGACTTGCTACGAAAAATATCGTGAATACAGTAATAAAGCTATACTAAATCAACTTCTGTGAAGCTACAAATAAAGTGTATTTTAAAAAACTATGTAAATCGTACGAGCAGTTTATCTTCGGTCGATAAAGATAAGAAGCCGTAACCGGTTCTGTGAGCCTAGTTCGAGAGCTAGGTAGCATGAATTTACCGCGAACTCCAACAAAACACAAATTTTTGGCGGGAGCGCGAGTGGTGAATCCACCTCTAATTTGTCTAATTTTGAAGATGATGAAGGTCGAGTTAACAAAGACTCAAGAAAGAGAAAAGCACACACTCTGGAATATGATTTCAAACGAGATTTAGCACAATTTCGTTGCGAAATATGGGCTGTATAAAATAAGCTATGAACGACCAAATTGAAAATATAATACAAATGCGGAACGAAATAAGGCAAGATATTCAAGATCTGAAACTAACAACTGATAAACTAACCGAAGAATATAAGAAACTGCATAAATCCGGGGAAAATATTACAACTGAACATAAAATTACACAAAATAAAATTATTACAATTGAGAATGAGCTACATCAACTAAAAAGTGAAAACCGAAAATCTGAGTAAAATTTTGGAGCACAGCACGAGTTTTTTGTCGAAATGCAAGATAGACTTCAAAGAGAGAAAAACATAATATTAGTGGGTCTGAATGAACAAGATGTCATAGGTCTCTCCTCAGGCAACAACTGCGACACTGAAGAAGTTCACAAGATCTTAACACAAGCTTATCAAGATTGCCCTAAGGCCTTAATATCTACAAGATTAGGCAAATATAATGCAGATAAACCCCGTCCTATAAAAATTGTATTTGAATCTCAAATACACCAAAATATTTACTGAAGAATCGCTCAAAATGACCTAAGACTATAAAAATATATTCGGACCAAACACCAGCTCAAAGGACTTATATGCAAAATCTTCAAACTGAGCTTAAAGAGCGTGAGCCAAAAGGGGAAACCAATCTAATAATTAAATATATCAAAGGAGTACCTACTATAACCAAAAACAACAACAACTCTAAAAACTAAACGAGGTTAGCACCAGTGGTTCCAATAATATTAGCCCAGGAAATATTACATACCAAAGAATTCACAGGTATATAGACTTGCCCTCAAAGTCATCTTTCCTCAAAACCTCCTATGCTAATGTAAGAAGTATCCGCACTCCAGGAAAACTTGAAGAACTACAATGCATCCTAAAAGCAATTCCTTCTACAGTGCATATCGTAATTCTAACTGAGACTTGGATAACATCAGAACAAGATGCAAAATTGTACGATCTACCTAACTACAAGCATATTTACAATTATAGACATGACAGGGAGGGGGTGTATCGATCTACATTCATGAAGGCATTCCCTTCGAAATAACAAAAGACATCTACAAGGATAGCAACCATTTCCTATGGATATACCTTCCCAAATATGCGCTGCATGTTGGTGGTATCTACAAACCAGGCCAAACAACCATTAAAGAGTTGCTCGAAAGATATACCTTGCAACTGGAAGCTAGAAAGAGATCGATCGTATTTGGTGATTTTAACTTAGACCTACTGAATCCAATACATGTGTCACTCAATACCTATCAAAACTAGAAGAAAGTGGCTACGACGTTTTGAATAAAATAGATAAGGACTACTTCACGAGGCAAACTCAAACAACAAACACCATCTTAGATCATGTTGCAACCGACCTAAAAAAACAGTCCTTCCATTTTGTTATTCTGGAGTCTGCTATGTCTGACCATAAACAGATTTATCTTGAAATTTTTAAATGCAAACCAAAAATTTGACAAAAAGTCCAAAATGAGACTTTGAAAACTTATACTAAAGTATTAGCAAAACTTCATACACAGGCATAGATGATGATTATAAATGTCTGGAAGCCTTCGTTACGTCACACATACTAAAAAATCTAAAATAATGATCTTACCAAGGGATAACTGGATTAACAAAGAAGTTAAGATGATCGATATCATAAATACCTTATGGCAACAGTTAAAAAATGAAGAAGCAAATAATATCTTGAAAATAAAGTTTTTAGCGGAACGAAATAAAGTAAGAAAGAAGATAAATAATGATAAAAACAGTTACTACTACAACAAATTCCAAAAATATAAAAATGATCCGAAGAAGATGTGGAAAACTATCAATTCTCTAGCTATGAATAAGACTAAAACGAATATTTTACCTCCAAAACTTATAGTAAATTCACAAAGTGTAACAGATGGCGAAGAAGAAGAAATCTGTGATATACTAAATGTTTATTTCGCCACTATTGGTACAGAGTTGGCTAATAGGATACACTTTACGCAGATGATACTAGTCTATTTTACTTCGGTCAATCCATTCACGATATAATTCGCGAGCTCTTCGCAAAATGGGAATCTGCTTACCACCTAGGATAAAACGCACTATCTATAATTCATTATTAAAATCTAATCTAGAATACCTGATCGAGATCTGGGATCAGCATCCAACACTAACCTGAATTACCTACAGAGGGCCCAAAACAAAATTATAAAACGGTTATATTGTTATGACTTCTTAACACCTACCAAACAACTATATGAAAAAAACATTTTTTTTTAATCTTCGTCAACTGTACAATTAGGTACTACATATACATATTTATATATTATTAAAAAAGATTTTAGAAAACACTACACAAACCAACATCAAACTTACAAAAAGACATACACACATAACCTAAGAAATAGAAACGAATTAGTTCTGCGTTTTCCTAGAACAGTAAAATATGGAAAAAATAACTTTTTATATGAAGGGGTCCAATTATATAATAAATTGCCAAATGAAATCAAGGAGTGCAAAAGTATTAATATTTACAAAAGAAAACTAAAGGATTATATTATGCAAAAAGTTATTTCTGCATAAATACTTGTAGGTACTTTGTACTACCCTGACAAAAAGGAACGCAATATAAAATACTCAAATTAAGAAAAATACATAAATATACTATAACGGTTGAAGTGTGATCTTACTAAAAATAGCTTAACGTTTGAGTAAATATTACATATATTATTATTATTATAGATATTATTACTATAATATAAGTTAAGAACGAATAAAACCAGACAACATAAGAAAAAGAAAAAAAATGCATAAAATAAACTATACATATACGCAATAACTATAATTTAAATCAATATTACGTTGCATTTAAAACTATAAATTAAGAACACATAAAACAAAACAAATAGGTAACAAAAATAAAATAAAATAAAAAAAAAACATAAATGATCAGCGGTCTCCGAGACTATAATAGGTAAACACAAACAAACGTACGCGTGCACGCACTATGCTAGCACACAAAAACATTCGCACAATAGGTCGCTTCTTAATCGGTATTTGTGTTCCTCACAAATTAAATAATCAGTAGTTATGAGGGTACCTTGGTGTCAAATTGGCAAGCTGTATTAACTTGTTTTATATGTAACTACCGACACTTTTGTTTTGTTTACGATTAATCTCATACCTTGTTATTATACTTATTTAGACATTAGACGACGATAAATTTATGTTAAAATTTAAACCTCATGTAAAAGAACTGTGTCATGTTCTCATGAGAAATGAAGATTCTTTAAACCTAAACCTAAATCTGCGCGGGCGAAGTGCTAGTAATTAGTTTAATATTTCTCCTTTTTTAATGTCCACAGAGAGACTACTTCACTCTCAAGGTCGCGAGCTCCGCAGGGCGCTGTTCACCCTCAAGCAGATCCTGCAATCCGACAAGGACCTCGTGCATGAGTTTGTCGCCAACAAAGGCTTGGACTGCCTTATGCAAGTCGGGAATATGGCCGACCATAACTATCTGGATTACATACTTCGAGCTCTGGGACAGGTAATAATCGATTCTTTAAAAATTGGTAAAATACTCTTCCAAACAATAAAAAGAATCATCCAAATCGGTTTGACAATTGGAGAAAATATCGCTGAACAAACATTTGTCCTGGGATCCCAGCATCATGTGATCCTAACTTATTCCGTCCATCATCAGCTCAGCAAGATGAGATGTTGATTATCAGGCACAATTATCTGAATTGCGTTAGAAAGTATATGAAAAACATTGTATGTGCCTTTAAAATTTGAGGGTTACTATCGATTTCCCTTGGATCCCATCATCAGATTCCACTTCAGGAGTAGAGGCTTTCGAATAAAAAAAGAATCATCAAAATCAATTCATAATTGATGGAATGATCGCATAACAAACGTTTCCAATATATCCGTGTCTTTATTAAGACAAATTGTTTACTATTTCACGCGATATTTCACAATCTTAAGGCGTTTGCAATTTTCCGGTGACATTGAGAATGTTGATATTAAGTCAAATCAGTTCAAAAGGACTCACTTCTATTGTTTAAATAACTATTTTATATTTATTAACATACAAGTACCTTTTAGTTATTAAACAAACCGTCTTCCCTCACTTTCAGATCCTCCTATACGTCGACGGAATGCACGGTGTGATGGCTCACAAACGTTGCGTCCAGTGGCTGTACTCTCTCATCGCCAGCAAATTCCGCCACGTCGTTAAAACCGCTCTCAAACTTCTTCTAGTCTTCGTCGAATACACTGACAAGAATTGTCTGCTTCTCATCGACGCCATTGTTTCTGTGGACGGGTCTAATGGCCGACAGCCTTGGTACAACATCATGAAGATCTTGCAAGACTTCGACGCATCAGACACCGAACTGTTAATCTACGCTACTACTTTGATAAATAGGTGTCTGAATAATGTTCCTGATAGAGACACTTACTATGATCAAGTGGATGCCCTGCAGGATCAGGGGATAGATGACATCATCCAACTGTATATGTCGAAGCAGGGAACAGACTTGGATTTATTGAGACAGCTTCAGATCTTCGAAGCAGTTTTGCTGTATGAGGATGGTGATGAGAGTGGAACGGCACTAAAGTGAGTATATGAAACATGAATATCTGTTTTTCTTACGAGTACGGGTTTTGCTACTGGAATATTTAAACTAAGAAAATTGCTTTATATTTTTATAAATAGACCTTACTTGTAGGTACAGCTTACTTTTAGGGTCTATAAACGGAAATTGATTTAAAAACGACCAAACCTTCTCTTTTGGTCTTTACGATTTTAACCATAAAATATATTATTTCAGGCAATTAGACGACTCGGTGATAACTGCAATTCGCCGCAGAAGCATTAATCTGAGTACGGACAGAAGGAAGTCCAAAAAACAACAATGCAAAGAAAAAGGTACGCCACTGCATTTTTTTGCGTTTAAAGACTTCCCAGTGTGCTTTATTTATTTTTACCCATTATTTACATCGTTTTCTGCATGGTATGTCAATCCATACCTTAAATATACTAAGAATTTTACTATCACATTTAAATTTACATATTAATGTTTTTTTTTCTTTTTGAGCCTGATGTTTATTGTTTGCCAAATTTTAATCAACAATGTTGTTTAAAAAGCATAATTCGACATACCGTTTCTTGTTCGTATAATTTATATTAACATCCGGTAACGGTTTCAACTATTACCCAAATCATAGACCAAGTGCATTTTAAACAACATTCATTTAATCCAGATTATTTATTTTGTATCGTTTTTCACTAACAACAGCAAAACCAGCCATCAGTCATACTGAAACAGACAGCATTACGAAAATAACAAATAACAATCGCCCAAAATTCTTACCGCCAATCACTGACCATATTAAGGAGAACAAGGAACTGAGCTCAGCCTTGAGAAGACGACGAGACAGATACGCCAGGCAAGCTCACCATATCATCCAGCAACAAGAGATGTTGAATCATTCCAGTGACGTCTACAGCGGACTATTTCCCAACCTTAACGACAGCTTCACCAGCACCAATGGCAGTTTCACTAGTGTAACTGGCACAAATGGAAACTCAACACCCAATGGCAGCATATCGAGTGCTAATGGCAGTTTCACCAGCCCCAACGGCAGCTTCTCAACTTTGAATGGAAGTTTCGCGACTGCTAATGGAAGCTTTACAAGCTCTAATGTGAGTTTCCCGAGCCTTATTGGGAATTACACAAATACCAATGGGAATTTCACTACTACGATTGGGAACTATACCAATGGTACATATACGAATAATAAGAGCTACTCGGGAGCCAATGGCAACGTCAATGGTTCGAGCTTATTGAATGGAGTCAACGGACATCAGGAGGAAGATGAAAAATTTGTTAATAGAACGAAGAATTTTAACCTAGCAGACGTTTTAAAGAGTGGTTTGTGCTTTGAACTAACCCACCACTAATTCTTTTGTCACCCGCTTTATTCTGCTTCTGTTTTGCTCGTAATTCTTGAGATTCTTATTATTTTATATTTATTTACGATTGATTTTATATTAAATGCAAAACTTTATTATTGACAGGAAACCAAAGATACACATCAGGTCTGAAACAGAGGATCCAAAATGGAACTCTAGGACATAGTGTGAATGCTGTTGATGCGATAACCGTGATGCGGCAAAAACAGACTGATCCCATCCCTGAGGTGAAAGATGACCGGGGTATCCTGCTGAATAGAGAACACAGCATCAAAGATCTGGCACAAAGGTTGACTAGCCCAGTCAGCCCTACCACTGAGGATAAACCTCTAAGGGTTTCTGATATGGCAGGAATTGTGTCTAAGGCCAAAGAAGAATTAGCAAAATCTCAATCAAAAGGTAAGGAACTTTTCTTACTATTAATCAATTAACTTCGTCTGAAGTTCTGGAGACATCGTAATAATATATATTTTTTTGCAGAAATTATTAAGAGTCCAACAATAGAGAAATCACCAAAATTGCACGAAATAAAAGTGTCGGAGAACGACTTGCATTGGGAAGAACTGAGGAAGGGGTGTCTTCACAGAGAATTTCATTTGTGTGACCTAGACTTTTCCGAGCTCCGCGACGACTCCGATGATGATATGTCATCGCCTGCAGTGAACGCTGCGAGCGGTCCACCGCCACCGCCTCCAACAATGTTCCCACCAATAGGAATACCTCCTCCCTTGCCTGGCTGTTTCCCAATGATGAACAAAAATAATGTACCTGCTCCACCCAAACCAGCTCTATCTTCGGAGATGTCAAATGATTCTGATAGTTCCACAATAAAGAAGAACAAGAAGACTGTGAAGCTCTTTTGGAGGGAGATACAAGAGAACCCAACGCCAGTGGCAATCAGGCCGAAGGTCGGAGGGTTCATATGGGATGACTTGCCTGATGTCAGGGTAGACACTGCTATGTTGGAACACCTGTTTGAGTCCAGGACAAATGACTTGATTATCAAAGTGAGTTTTTGTATTCTTTACAACTTTTGGCTTAGTTATTGAAAATAATGTTAGGCCTAGCTTTTTATTGGATGGGAAACCATCAAATTACTCGATGAAAAATATAGTGTCTCTTACTGACTAAAACCCACCCGTGTTCCTCCAAATCCCCTTTCCGTTCCAGAGGAGGTTACTCTTTCAAATAATTTCGCAACCCCGACAGGTACTTGCCCTAGTGGGTCCCGTCAATTATGCTGACATATCTTTGAGGCGCGCGTGGAACACAACGCGCCATCGACCCGGGCCTGGTCCTTATCAGACGGCGAGCCACTCAACGCTCGCCGTCCGCAGACCCGCGCCTACGGTGGCCGGGAATCGCCCCGCGACCCCGGGGCGTCTTCGTTGTTGCGGCGGCTGGGGCATGAGGTTTGCCCCTCCCTCACACGGCCCGCCTCCTCCTTCGTTCCAATACTGCTTCCCACCCCTCGCTCCGGACCATGGATTGAACCAGAGCCGGATGCGAGACGTCGCCGCCGCCGATCGCCTTGACAAGGACACGGCGGTGCTCCAAGAAGGCTCCACCGTATGCTCAACCGTGTCCTCCGGGCGAAACAGACAGTGGTGAAACCCGGGCGTGTCCTCCCGCCAAATGTAAGGACTAGCTAGGCCTACATTAAGAATAGATCTAATCTATATTCTGGGTTTTTTATTTTCCCTCTTCAAACAATTTTTCACTAGACCTAAATTATTAGGTGTCTATGACATTTTATATATATTTGAAACGTATGAACTACCTACATATTGTAAAGTGTATTATATTTCTTTACTAATTAGATTTACTTTATTTTTTTCATGCACTCCTTCGGATATCTTCAGGAAGTAAGTATCATGGTTTTTTAGAACATTACCTTCCCACAATTCTCAATTTCGTACTTTTTTAAATTATTATTCTGGAACTTAAATCTATAGAAAAATCTATTCTTTAAAACTACGATTTGATACCTTTCAAATGAAGTCATGTTTTTAACTTTCCTTTTTCCATTTCCAGAAACTAATGGAACCAAAGAGAAACCTTATTTTAGATGCAAAAAGATCTAACGCTATCAATATAGCAATGAAGAAACTACCCACGCCTCAGACCATAAAGGCAGCTATAATGAAAATGGATGCTACCGTCATTGGCAGAGAGGGCATTGAAAAGCTGCTGACTATGTTACCTACTGAAGAAGAAAAAATTAAAATTCAAGAAGCACAGGTACATAATGTAACAATAGAACAACCAAAAGTAAAAACAGAGACCTTATATGTATCAAGGTAGCAGGCTCAATAACGTAGTTTAATTCACACTCACTTAGTCTAATTCATTAGAAAACCAGCGTCAAACAGCATCGGTTTGTCTGACATACTGCTGAAATGGACATTTTTAGCGAGACACACACTTAATTTTTGGCGTATCCGTTTGAAATATTTCTATGAACCGTGCGTATTTTATGTACTTAGGTACATGTTAAATATATTTTATTCTTTCTTTATTTCTAACTTTGCCTAACTATGATTTTCAGTACGCTCACCCAGACTTGCCTCTGGGCAGTGCTGAGCAGTTCCTACTTACCTTGGCTTCTATCAACGAACTCTCGTCCCGACTCAAACTTTGGGTATTCAAATTGGATTTTGACAATTTAGAGGTAAGGGAGATCCTTTGATCTTTAAAACTCATGAATATGTCACCGGATAATTCCAAACTACGTAACAATGCAAAATATCTTGCGAGATTGTTAACTGTCACAACAACTCGATAAATTGTCAAATGAACATTTGTTCTGCAGTTATACGAAGCAAAATCTTCTATTCTATAATATCTCCATGCGTCCCGAGAAATTGTGGCCTGACATAAACTGGCTCTCTGGTCTACAATTTATCTGTTTTGGTGTGATAGTTAAATTGGAAACTTGGCCCCTCATTGGTCCTTGCTTTCTCTGAATAGACCAATGGGAGCCTTGTTTCCAGGTTTACCATCACATGATAACGAACAAATTGTAAATTGGTCGCCATTTTATGTCTGTCTACATTTTCTCGGAATTACTTCGGAGAGGTTATAGACTATCAAAATTTGATGCGTAAAAAAAGTATTCCAAATGTTCAGTTGACCATTTATCGAGAGTTTACAATCTCTCAAGACATTTCATATTCTTACAGATTTTTCCATTTTCCGGTGACACATAACGTGTAACAAACTGAACGCAATACCTGAAAAGGGTTATTGTGCTCATCATAATGAACAACTTTTACTATGGGACACCACCAACACCTGATTTATTTGGAATAAATCAGGTGTACAGTACAATTTGAAGTTATACACCCTCAAAACCTATACCCATACCTCTTAAAATTGCAGAAAGAAATCGCTGAACCACTTATGGATCTGAAGCAAGGTATCGAATTGTTGAAAGTGAACAGGACCTTCAAAGTCATCCTCTCAACTCTGAGAACCGTTGGAAACTACCTGAATGGCAACTACGCCAAAGGCTTCCGGCTGGAGTACTTGTCTAAGGTCGTGGAGGTCAAGGACACAGTGCACAAGCATCCGTTGTTGTACCATATCTGCGAAATGATTATCGAGATGTTTCCGGATAGCTCCGACTTTTTCAGTGAAGTTAGTACACAGTTTGTATGTTGAAAATGTATATTTTACTTGTTGGTGATGGGCAAAACATTCCTTTAAATGTTCCGAATTTCTTTATTAAGTACGAGGCCTGTAAAACCATGTTTTATAATGTACTGCAAAAGAAAACAGTTAAACTAGTAACCAAAGTGGAAATAGTACAGTCATATTACCTAGACAACCCAAAGAATTATTTTTACAACAAAACTATTCTGATATTTCAGGTTGGTCCCGTCATCCGAGCCTCCAAAGTAGACTTCGACGTCCTCTCAGCCAATCTCCAGAAGCTAGAGTCTGATTGCAAAGCGTCCTGGGACCACATGAAACGCGTCGCCAAACACGACGGCTCGCAGATATTCAAGACGAAAATCAACGAGTTCCTCACTGATGCTGCTGAGAGGATCATCTTATTGTCAGTCATCAAGAAGAGGGTGATGAGCAGGTAATACGCTTGAAACATGCAGCAAAATTTGTTATTTTTTTTAAAATGTTCACATTGTCCTCTATGTTACAATATCATATATTGCAGAAACTATTGAGAATTTGATTTGTTTGAAAACTTTGAATACATACATTGCAATGAATGCCTATGCAGTTGTGATAAAATTAAGTGTACAGCGCAATGCGAATAAGCCCCCGGCGAATTAAGTATCAATGACTTGCGATAAACATGAGATAGAGAGAACAAAGAGGCTTTTGCTTGTTACAGATTCAACAAGTTCTTGCTGTTCCTGGGAGTCCCGCCCTGCGACATACACAAGACCAAGCCAGCAGAATTCTTGAAGGTCATAGCAGAGTTTTCTCTGGAGTATAGAACTACTAGGGAAAGGGTGCTGCAACAGCTAGAGAAGAAAGCGAATCACAGAGAGAGAAATAAGACTAGGGGCAAAATGATTATTGACGTAAGTCACACATATATCGTAAAAATAA
This sequence comes from Mamestra configurata, assembly GCA_002192655.3. Taxonomy (NCBI): domain Eukaryota; kingdom Metazoa; phylum Arthropoda; class Insecta; order Lepidoptera; family Noctuidae; genus Mamestra; species Mamestra configurata. Next base: position 68,369 of record NDFZ01005224.1, on the reverse strand, counting down.
ATAATCAGTAAATATTGCACTTGAATAAGGATGAAAGTACTTATACGAGGTTCAATAATGTTTTAGGTGGGCAACTATTCACACAAAAATGGTGACCACACCGCAGACAATGCTCTGAAGGAACTGTTGAAGACCGATGCTGACACCGATAGTCTTACAGACGGCAGGAGGAAGAGCCAGCCGAACAACAGGAGAATTCTAGTCAAGTGAGGAAACTGTCTTTACTTTTTTTGCCGATGAAAATAAAAGTACGATTACGAACAAGGCTGTGTAACGTTAAAACGCCACGATCGTCCTATAAAAAACCATACTTGTTAACTATATTAACTCTAGACTGTCGATGCGCAGCAAATTAATGCGTTTATTGCGATCAGCCTAACGCCGACGGGGCCGCGGCGGTTTTAACTTCATTTCGAATTTTCGGTTGACCCATTTTTGGATAATTTATTTCTGACTAGTTTTGACATTTTTGATTGACATTCATGGCCTGTGCTAAAAAAGCGTTCACTTGTCTTACACGACTTTCCAAGGCTCGTTCCTCGAATCAAAACAACAGAAAAAGATAACCACTAACAGAACATTGTATGTATATTATTTGTAGTGGAGACTTATCAGCGGATGATGAGATATTAGAGAGCCTGGTGAGATCAGCCACATCTAAACGCAAGCCAGTCACTAGGGAGCGCAGAAGGAACCGAATCTCTGACAGGAAGAACTGTAAGTAACTTAATAAGTTTAACTATATCATGCTCGGCTATATCAGATATTGCGATGCTACTGTAAAATATAAACTGATGCAACACTTGTGGTGGAAAAAATGAGTCAGTTGAAACACCAGCGATAATGAGTATAATAAACAAATGAGTGAACAAACGAATAAAACTCAAATGGTAGGCACTTGATTTTCATTTGTTTTATCATTCATTTATTTATCTGTCTCAAATCATGAAACAAACGAAAGGGCCAAGTATTGAACACGATATTTCGTTACTCAGAATATATATTACTATACTCTATCCGTTTAGGTAGTTAACTAAAGGTAAACAATCTTGATGTAACTTTTTACTTAAAAACTCAGTTTAAAAATAAAATGCAAGTAAAAACCAAAGTAAATACAACAGTAACGAATACTAAATCAATTGAACCATAAGTTTGAAAAGTAGTTTATTTGTTTAATATGAATTTGTGTAAAAAGACACATCAAGATTGTTTACCTTTAGTTAACTACCTAAACGGATAGAGTATAGTGGTGAAAACATTATTTTCTGAGTACATGGACTAGGAAGCAAAGCTGTGCGACCAATGTGTTCGTACGTCACGCTACGTCGACTTAGCTGCCGCATTCTGATGTACTGCATTATCTATAGGAGGATCAAAATGTATACGTGCAACATAATTCTAATGCGAATGAAAAAGTAATCGTCTCTCGTAATTATAAATAATTGCTGTGCGATATTGTATCTCTTTCCAATGCTGCTGAAACGGTGACACGTAAGTTATTGATTGAACTTGTCGTACTTTTCAAATATTGTGGCCATTCTTATTTTGACAAATTCACGCCTTCTGTCGCTAACAATAGTAGGTATAGGTAAAATTGCTATCAAAATCATTGGAGCAGTTGCGCGCGGTACATCAGGGCACTCAAGCTTAATGGGTAAGCCCTTGTAGAAAATTTCAACGTGTCCATTTTTTTGTGTTTTTCTGGTTAAAGCAATTTCGTAATCTGAATATATTAATTTGAATTTTTATTTCCAGTGAACAGAACTCTCGATGGAAACCAGTCATGACGAGGAAGACTATCCACGGTACGTAAATGGCTTTCGACTAATAATTTTAATAATATTATAGAAAACTATCAGGCAATGTTCCTGTTTTCAAAATCAAAGTTTTGGACCCTGAATTCTTACAGGTAGTTAAGCTATTAAAAATAACAAATTTTTGCCCGCGGCTTCGTACGCGCATATCCCGTTGTTTCCCGTTGCCGTAGGAATTTCGGGAAATCCTCTCTTAGTACTACTCCCTTACCGAGTCTACAGAAGCTATATGCCAAATTTCAACTTTCTACGATCTTTAGTTCCGGCTGTGCGTTGTCTGTCAGACACTCAGTCAGTAACAGTAGAATTTTATATATTAAGAAATTTATTTGTACCTACCGAAATATTTATTTTCATACCCATTTGATTTTTATATGAATGAATGTTACTGGTATTCAGCTGTATCCGGTTTGATTGAAAGCTGACCCCATTATAGTTGGTAAAAGGCTCGGCAGATGATGATGATGAATGAAAGTTTCTATGAAGAGTGTTATCTCTTGATAGAAATTGAATCCAATGTTTTCTATTATTCCATTAATCCAGTGTTTTTTGATCACTGATCATGAATGTCATCGGTGGTAGCCTTCACGTTCTGTCTGATGATCCGCCGGCAGGTTACCACTATCTAACGTACAAAATTGACCAAAGCTAATTACTGTAGTCAGTCATTTTTATAACTCTTTGTTTCAGATTGAAGAATAACCAGCTTACTTACAATAAACAGTTCAAGGCAGTAATAAAGATTCTGATATTCTCACCTGACATAAAATTGAATCTCATATTTTAACAGAATCCCAGTGTAAGATAAAGATGTTTATTAAACAGACTCAGTGCTTGAATTGTGACAAAAATTCTTCTTCGTGCGATATAATAATCTGCACGTAGATTTGCATTAGATGAAAGCACTGTTGGGTACGATAGACCGAAACCACTAAGAGCGGTTCCACTCTGCATCCGATCCGAATCAGTGAAAATAGAGTCTAAAAAACTTGGACCGAAATCCACCCCACGCCCCGCCCCACTGTCGAGCTGCGCGGTTATGTCCAATTTGAATCCGAGGTAATGCGAAAGCGTTCACACAAACAGTATTTTACAGTACTTTGGTCCGTCAATATTTCTTCCGAATCAAAGACTCACGGATGACGGAAGTCGGATCTAGTGCGTAAACTACCATACAAAAAGTTCTATGGCTACTTCGGAACGTATTTTCACGGATTCGGATTAGATGCATTGCGGAACCGCTCTAAGTATGGATGGTGGCAAATTGATGATGTTATAGTCTTAAAAATCATGAGCAGGGGGCTCTACTATGACGTCTGTACTAAGAAGTGGCTACGTCATCACGATTCTGTCGTGAAAAAAGGATAGTGATATTCGTCCTGTATGGCTCCGTCTCTTTCTCACACCGGACTCATAAAGACATTGCCACTTCTAAGTATGGCTCCTAAGAAACTCAGAGATACTTGGTGGTTTCGTTTTATAGTGCTTACCCAAACATCTCACGCACTTGAGTTATTTATATTATAGTAGGAAGGATTCGTAGGAACTCTCATTCTGCAGTTCTGTATTTTAATCAACATTTAAATCACACAAGCGCACTCATTAGTTATTAATTAATAATGATTTTTCTTTTATTCAAGTAATAAATTAAAGTATCATTGTTATCCATCATGTTATTCTTAGACTGCACCGTGTTAATAATATTTAAATACAAAAAATAAGCATATAATCCTACCTTTATTATTGAAATATTAATTGTTCTTGATGTTTAGAAAAGTTTTTTCTACGGTAATAGTAGAAAAACACTGCATTTCTATTTCTGCATTTCCTAGCTGGCTGTTGTGCAATGTTTCTGTGTAATATTTACAACTACTTGTAGACTATTAGATTAGCTGGAATAAAAACGATTTTAAAGTATATTGGTAGGTAAAACGCACTTTTCTGTAGACTAATACGCGTTGGGTCTAAATAAAGAACAATACTATTTCAAATATGTCTATTAGTCAGGGTTTCTCATTAAACCTTATGATAACATTTAAAGAACCGTTTCGTCAATGCATCGTAAAAACATCTATGCACATTTTGAATAGCTCCTACTTTTGCCTGACGCGTCTCACTATGGCATAGCCAATTTTGACTAAGGTTTATCAAATACTCTAAGAATTTTAATATTGGATGATCTCCCATGTACCTTTAATGATAAGTCTTTTCTGATTTTGTGCTTCAATTATTTATGTGAATTTCATCAATAAGTCAAACTTTCTAAAAAAAAATAAAAAAATGTTCACGAAAAAAATTAAGCTTTTCAATAATTCTCTCTGTCTTACTGTCTTGTAGTTTAATAAGACTTAATCGCTGTAGACACCGAGGCCATTATGCGTTCCCTATGTATATACCCACTCATTATGCAAATGTATCGCATACATGATGTAGTATATTTGAACGTAACTGTCGCATACAGCATGTGGCTCAGTGGTGTCGGTGTGTGAAGCGATCTTCTGTGAATGTTGCGACTGCTGTACGTCCCAATTTCGTTACTGTATGTATGTAAATAATTGATGTAAATAGCCTCTAACTGTATAACTATCTTTTGTGGTTTTTGCAATTTTATGGATCTTAACACATTTTCTCGATGTTTACCAGCACCTATAAATTCTCTTTCATGTTTTATGGATCACGTTTATTATTATAAAATGTAGCCCGGTAGTGTGTGCCAGCCACGATGGTCACGCATACATAGTGCGCTTTTTATATAACGTGTTCCTTTTATTTAATAATTATTATCTGAATGTAATAGATACGTGTTTGCAAATAATAAATAATTGATAAATTAGTCAGCACTCCTTTCTGAACTATTTGAAGCGTGACTATGTTTCTTTAGTTGTAATTATTGTATTGTACTCGTTATAAACTAGTTAATTGCATTATTGTTATAGATGTGTAGAATAAAATATTCACAAAGTATTTGGGTTTTTCATTTAATCATTAGTGGGTTGTCTGCGGGCTTCGCTTCACGTGAAAGTGAAAATTATATCACGGATAAGTAATACTGGCATACATATTAGCCTATTTATAATCTTAGTAATGGTCACCCCGTGTTCTATATTCCATAATAAACCAGCCGTTGAGGCGTGTTGATTTTTGTAAACATCCAGGTATCCTAACATTAACACTGTCATATTTCTAATACATCTAGTAGGACTATAATGAACTTATCAGAGCCCTAGCTTGTGTAAAATCAAAACAGACGCAAGAACCAAACGTATTTGTTACTTATTCAAAAAGTCTACCCTTAGAAAACCACAAAGTGCGGCCTATACAACGTATAACAGAATAAACGCAATACCTCATAAGGGCTCACCGCTCATTGTACCGACACAGGCTGTGAAGACTGTTCAACGGAGCTATGAACACACGATCGCCAGGAGACTGGGACCGTTATACAACAATCCGTAAAACTTATAAAAAACTAATACGCCTCAGAGGAAGGAACGGCTGGAGGCGTTTCTGTACCAACATTGAGAATAGCCATCAGGCAATGAGAGTCAAAACCTGTCTGGCCACCGGGACAGAACTTTCAATAGGTGCCTTAAAAAACCAGACAACACCTACACAATTAAGGATGCGGAAACTAGCGAATTACTTCTTACCACCCACTTCCCTGGCTGCCGGATTGCGACCGAACAGAGTTGGGAACCGCATCGAGGTAGCCACGAGCTACCTCGATGGAGGTCCACGAGGAACCTCCCAATGGAGGTGGCTTTAGAAGTAATAGACAAAGATAAAATAATATGGGCAATCAACACCTTCTTGCCTTTCAAAGCGGCAGGGTTGGATGATATCTTTCCAGTTCTGCTCAGATGGAGCAGAGACTTGCTAGCTGAATACCTTGTCAAAGTTTTCCGTGCCTATCTAGCTCACCTTGATATGGCGTGAAGTAAAAATAATATTTATTCCGAGAGCAGGTAGGAGCGATTATACTCAACCTAAATCCTTCAGACCCATCAGCCTCACCTCGTTCTTCCTGAAAACGCTGGAGAGACCCGGGGACAGAAGAATTAGGAACCAAATTTCGCTACTTAAACCTTTACACCCTAACCAACACGCCTACTGCGCAGGCAAATCAACTGAATACGCGCGAAGCGCTCCACTGCGTAGTCACACGCATAGGAAATGCTTTAAAGCTAAAAACCCATCACTGGGCGCCTTCATTGACATAGACAAAACAAACTTCGCCAGCATTGGCCAGGCGCTAGCCGTGCACGGTGTGGCGCAAACGCTAATAGAATGGATTCACAACATGCTAAAACACCGCGCTATTCAATGTACTGTAAACCACCACACGTGGCATCGTAAGTCGAGGCTGCCCACAGGGTGGGGTGATGTCACCGCTACTATGGAATCTAATTGTTACTGAACTCATCACAGAGCTCAACGCTAGCAGTCTGTACTCGGTGGGTTATGCAGATGACTTATCAATTCTAATCACGGGAAAATTTGAAGGCGTTTTATGTGACCTCATGAGGAAAGCTTTCAGAAGAATCGAGAATTGGTGTGCAAACACAAACTCTCGGTCAACCCCTCCAAAACAGAACTAATAATGTTTACTAACAAAAGAATCCTTGGACCTCATAAACTTTTCAACACCGAACTAACATTGTTGCACGCTGTGGCTTTACACAGCCGTGATCAGACCAATGCTAATATATGGCGCCGTGATTTGGTGGTCGAGGACTGAGTTCGCGACCATCGTTTCTAGGCTCCAGCTGTTCCAAAGGCTAGCCTGTTCCGCTATCACTAGCTGCATGAGGACAACCCCAACTACATCAATGGAGATAGCCCTTCAATTAACTCCCCTTGACCTGTACATTCAGCAGGAGGCAGCACTAGCAGCTATCAGGCTTATGCACTTAGGCATATGGGGTAAGTACCACACTAGCCCGCACGCAGGCATCCTGGACCGGGCGATTGAGTACCAACCTCTCATCGCTGCCCCGTGTGACAGATCACCAAATAAACCTATGTTCAACAAAAGCTACAGCATACAGACAACAGAAAAAGAAAGGGATCAGTCAGGAGTCGATGCAGTACGCATCTACACAGATGACTCAAAAACTCCAAAGGGTTCAGGGGCTGGCGTACACTCCCTAGACCTCAACATTAACTTTCACCTACCACTAGGAGAACACAGCTCGATATTCCATTGCGAGTGTGTCACCCTAATACAAGCCGCAACAGCCGTAAAGTGTCTATGGAAACACAACTACCTACGCAATCAGATTCCTATCTGACAGCCTGGCTGTGCTCAAAGCCCTAGAAAACAAACAAACTAACAGCGAACTAATCTTTGAGTGTCACCTTGCCCTGGAGAGTATATCGCTGTGTAACAGAATCACCCTCCAGTTGATCAAAGGGCACAGTGGATCCCTAGGCAATGACGCCGCGGACGAACTTGCTAAGAGAGGTTCCGAGATGGCAGTGCTAGGCCCGTACCCACTCCCCTACCTTTCTCGCAGTTTCGTACATGGATTCGCCAGAGATCTACTGTGCTTCATAACAACAAATGGTCACGGGCTACAGACTACAGGCAGTCAAAAATGTCAATGCCAAGCCTACATCCCCGACTAACAAAACCACTACTCAGTCTTAGTAGAAATAACCTCAGAATAATAATAGGGACAATTACGGGCCACTGCCCCTTAACAAACATCTCTTTAACATAGGCGCCACGGACAGCCCACTCTGCAGGGGCTGCCTTGACGCCGAAGAATCAGCCGCCCACGTCATCCTGGAATGGGAGGCCGTGTCTACCCAACGTGAACAAATCCTCGGAACGGTGTGGTTGCTCCGCGAAGCCTGTGAGGCTCCCAGGAAGCTTCTGTGCTTCTGGGCGGAGCTAGGCTGGCTAGCCTAGCCAGCAAACCTACGCACAATGGACCGAATGGGAGTCTAAGTGCGGAAGATAGAGTCCCTACTCTACTCTACTCTACTAAGGGCTCATTGTACTCATCATTATGAACAATTTTTATTATGGGACCAACACAGAAACCGCAAAAAAAAAATCGACTCTGCCATACATTTATGTGCGCATAACTCGACAAAATGTACTGAACATCAGATTTTTTTCGCGATTTTGGGTATGGTCCCATAGTAAAAGTTGTTCATAATGATAAGCACAATGTCCCCTTAAGAGGTATTGCATTTATTCAGTTACACGTTGTATATGTAGCGTTAGTCTATTGGTTGCAAGCGCTGCTGCTGACCATGGGATACTGGGTTCATTTCCCAACTCAGGCAAAGTGATGGGTATGGTATACGCCAGATAAATTTGTAATAAAGTTCATTGACCTTTCCCTGATATCTCTTCCGTAGGTACCCGGAAAACAAATTATGAATAATTTATCATCAATTCATCACTAGAAAATTTACAGGATCACGATACATGTCGATTGAGGACAGTTTTATGCATTTCTTTCCGTTCTTGAAATTAAAAATGTCAATAAATGTAGGTACCCACCTACATTTATTGACATGTGTCATTATGTAGGTGGGTTAGCTGTCGCCAATGCAAATTTATTTGGCGCATACCATAGGTTTCATCTGAATTTTTTACAGCAGCAGCCCGGAGGATTAGTGCTCATTAGACTTTTATAAGAATTCGACCTCGAAAAATCACTAAAAAGTTCCAATAACATCACTTTTCAAGCAACCTGATGCAATAATCCAGACTCCGGATTAGTGCTCGATTGTTAGCAATAAGGTCGCCGACTATTACATCGGACTAGATATAGCTGGTAAAATGTGAACCCATAGGTACATGGCTGCCTAACTCTTCCGAGTTATTATTTCATGATATTATGTTACCTGCTAAGTCTTATGTGTAGAAACTATTCCTGAGTATTAACATCAAGTCCACAAAGAAGTGCACTATTTTGAAACAAGTCTTCATAACGCGCTAATGCCCGACGTACTTTAGCGGTCGTTTATTCGTCTGTTAACCACTAACCAACCAATGGCGTTATGACAAATAGCGTTAACAGATAGATAAAGTACCTCATAAGTCTATGTACCTATGTAGATTCATAGCAAATGAATTGCAGTTAACGAGGCGGCTAATATTCTTGCTCCGTATTATGTAGGGCTGCCTTTCGTCTAGGTTTCCCCGGATTTGTCCTAGTTTGGAGGGCGTCCGGAGAGCGTCCGGGCGGGGTTCGGACACTTTTTATGTCAGGGGAATCTCAATTGATTAAAAGGTATTAAATTCGTAATTGAAAGCAACATACAAACTAACTACAGCGTTATCGGTCCTCACACTAAGCTTTTGGCTTAATATAGGTACAGGCTGTTCCAGAAGTGCGTGGTCATATTTAAAGTTGGTGTTCTGTAGCTGCTGTAGAGTTATAAAAAATCTATAAAAAAAAATGACTTTTTATAAGAAACCGACCTCGAAAAACGACAAAAAAGTTAAAAAAAAATCACTTTTCAAGCAACCTAATGCAGTCGGTGGCATCGAATATGTTATTAAACTAAAATAAACACCACAAAATGCAACAGAGAGCTTGAAAAGTGATTTTTTCTTGACTTTCAAGCCGTTTTTTGCGGTCGGGTTTATTGAAAAAAAAACTTTTTTTTTTTATTTTGATATTTTTTCCTAATTTTATAGCAGATATAGAACAACACCTCGTACTCTAGTAGTCTCCGAGCCTGCAAAACTTTAACTTGGAAATAGGTGTAACTGCTGGAGCTGGGTGTATAGGTGTATAGCTACCTAATTTTCGAGCTAGCTCCGCTCGCTCTTACATAATTGTTTTCAATTTTTTAGACATAACTTGATAAAGAAACTTTTATCTATTCCGAGCCGGAGAGTTCAAGTTGGCGAGATTGCTACGCTCGCCCTCGCATCTAAATTTCGCTTGATTGTTGCCTTTCCGACGATTAAAGAGATGTCAGCATGTAAACATGGCCCGCTAAAGCAGTGCCTGCCAGGGTTGCGAATTTTTTTTTAATGAGTCACCGTTGCCCTGGAACTCAAAGGGCATTTGGAGTAACACGCATGGGTTTTAGTCAGTAAGAGTCAGAAATGTGATTTGATGATTTCCTATCATTATTAAAATTAAATTAAAAAAAGGCCACCGAACAGGCGAACTCATGATCTGTCGAAAGCCGCGGAAATTAGCTATTGCACAAAAACCGGGAAATGTCTATGCTCACCGGACGCCTTTCGGCTGAAATTATGACGTTTCACAAAAAACCCAATTATTATTCGTTTTTATATTTTATTTTAAGTGTACATACACAGGGCGTCCCACGGATATGCCACATGGAGGGAAGTACCTTGAATATTGTAGATGGAACATTTTACTGAAAGAAGACATTATTTGAATTTAAAAACAATTTAAACGGCATTCATAGACATCTAAATAATTACACGGTTGAACCAGGAATCGAACCCGTTACACGAGAAAAATAATCACCCTCTAGCTTTATCATATCGATCGAAAGGCTTCATCATAAGGATTTTATTTTGCTAATTAACATAGTGTCAGAAATAAAAGGAAGACCATGAATTTTAACATTTTTAATACAAAATTAATATCAAAATGCTCAAAATGAGTCCTTTCCTGTTGAATACAAAGTCGCAAGCTTTTGATTATTTCGCTCCCTGTCGATTTATTGATCTTGTTGTGGTGGATATTTAGAATAATACGTCAAATTTCTGCTTGTAGCTCGTGGACACTTTCATACTGATTCTTGTAAACTATTTTTTTTACATAACCCCATAAAAAAATCTAACGGGGTTAGATCTGGGGATCTCGGCGGCCATCTTATTTGTCCATTTGATCCAGGGATGAAAGTGTTCTTTGAGAAAGTCCCTTGTTTTGTGACTGTTATGAGCCGAAGCCCCATCTTGCTGAAAATTTAGGTTTTGCCGTTCTGCAACCGGAAGATTATTTATCTCATTTCTCAAAATCTCAAGTATTTCTAAATACCTTTCCGTATTCAAATGCCCTTTGTAAAAATGTACTAAGAGGACCCGGTTTTTTACAATCCCACACCAACAGTTGAACAAAAAACGCACTTGGTTTATTAGTCTCGCGGATACGTAAGGGATTCTCCCTGGACCAAATGCGATTATTGTGTCGGTTGTACATACCATTATTGCTAAAGTTTGTCTCATCTGACCAGACAATATTATTTAGAAAATACTGATCCTCTAGGATGAGCCTCTCGATTTCATGGCAGAAAATTAGTTGTCTTTCAGCATCACCGGGCAGTAATTTTTGTACTAATCGCCCTTCAATGTAACTTTTGAGTTTGTATTTTTAGTAGCCGGTGTATTTAGTTTTTCGAAATTCCGATTACTTCTTCACCTTCCCTCACTGAACTTTTAGGATTTGCCTCAAAGTATATCAAAATGTCGAGTTCATCATCAGTGTTTATTATTTGGTGCCGCGGTTGTGGTATGCGATGATCGAAACGTCCCAAATGTAGCAGATTACCCACCAACCGTTTCATAATAAATCGAGATTGTGTATTTCTATCAGGATATCTTTCGCGGTGCCATTGTAAGGCTAATGTTATGTTTTTGTGGCTCAAAAAGTATGCTTCCATTAGATCAAAATTATTTTGATACGCCATGGTTATATAAAAAATTCACAATACAATGCAAAAATCCCACAATAAAAGCCACAGAAACAAAAGAATAAAAGTTTGAAAACGGAACACATTTTTGAATTATTTCTTTATAATTTGTTCGAAAGAGTCACCGCGGCCCTGGAACGCAAAGGGCTTTAGAAGGAACATGGATGGGTTTTAGTCGGTAAGAGTCTGACACGCCCTTCCGCTCCACCCAGAGCGGAAGAAGTCATTTGATGATTTCCGACCCTTAAAAAAAAAAAAAAAAGGTACCTATTTGAGACAGTGTACAAACAACTCAAGTAGTTATTGCTGGGGAATCTCGATACCCACAAATTAGATGATTGTGGACTTGGCTTTAAAGATAGTCATTACGGTTGGCTCATCAACTTGGCCGTCCAAGCATGGAGAAGTCGCAACGTGTTAACACTTTGTTGACAATTCCGCTTACACCTTACTCCACCAGTCCACCGCCAAGGCTTAAAGCCACCTAGGGCGACTGAAAGCAGACTGAGTCAACAACATCACGACAGTTGCCGGAAACGTCTGGATGAGGTACGCACAGAACCTGAAAGTATGGCAAGAGAGGGAGGGATTGAGGAAGGAGGTCAATCTATTCCAGCACTAGGTCATTTTAGGCTGATTTGTGATGATGTGACAAAACTCCTTTCCGCCTTGATAGAAACTGGGCCTCATAGGACCTGATCCTAACAGTCCGGTCGACGCGCGACGCGCGCCGCTCGAGGTGAACAGCAACCTCTCTTCATGGCGCGAGCACAATTTTCTCGCAGTAGGTAGTTGTGAAAAGTAGAGAATGCTCCTCAGGGAGAAAGGTGTCTGCCTTGGGCTAGCTTAAATCACTCGCTGCATTCAGGATTCTTGTATTAACTCCCTCGCCTCGCTCGTTAGTTAACTCTCGAATCCTTCATTATTCAATATGACGCACGTGACATAAGACACTGCTTTATCCCCTCGGTACATAATTTACTATTCCCATCCTGTTATTACTTAAATTATATGTTTTATTTTAAAACAACAAGCTCGGTGGGGTTAACTTTTTTCAAAATAAGTACATTTAAACATACTTAGCTACTTCCCTGCCTTTACTGTAAAACATACACGTTAACAGCAATCAGAGATAAGAATTATTGCAAAGGGAACCTTATTTTCAGCGTAATTTGACTGGACTAAATACCCGAAAAAGTTAAAATTTCAATCCATATCCTTTTAGGGCCTTTTGAAAATGGTCTCTTAAAAAATCGACTTAAAAATTCACAACTCCAAAGTCGATAAGTGTAGGTAAGTAGGTACATAAGTTTGGTAGTAATGGATTAAACTTATCTCGAATTATAAACTCAAGTACCTACTTGAGCCTACCTAATATACCTATATTAGGTAGGTAGGCTAATAATATTAGGTAACATATTTCTTAACAAATTGGTAAAAACTAGCTTCGTCTATTTCTAAAGATATCGATGCATTCATTAGGCATGTCCGGTTTTGTGACACAATGAAAGCAAATGTACTGCATAATTAAATATCTAATAGAAACTTTGTTGCTTTCCATTAGTGTTTAAAATCGTCTGCATATATGTATATAGAATCATATTTCTTCATCTTTAAAAATTATGAACGGTTTTTACATAGCTAAGTGATTCCACAAGTGACTTGGCTATTAAAATTTAGTTTATCTAAGGCTTTCAAAAAGTGTTCAATGTTTTGTTGCTAAAATGTTAGAAAATTTATCTACATTTATCTGTAATTTGTTAGACGAAAGAGAGACATTTTTATTTGCTTGAGTGGCCTTGTTGTTCTTCTTAACAACGCCACGGATTGGGTGGTGCGGATGCGGTTTTCATCATGTTTTAGATATTTATTTGTTTTCAGTGTTTTGATTTATAGTCGTATCGTCGTCTCCACCTTGCATAATGCCATTATTAGCCTGAAACGCGTTTCTCTACACAATAGCAAGAAAGTGAGAGACAAATTCAGGAATATTGAATATGGGAAGAAAACGAGCGAAAGTATGGTGGACAATGGTAGTTGGCCTTTGCACTGGCAACTCGCATACACACGCGCGTATACACATACTAACGTTTTCTAGACATTTTTGTACTATTAAAGTCATTTTCACGTACAATCCAGTTTTGTCAACTTTATTAGCACTTTCTTTTGACTATAAAGATAATAATAGTGAGTGAATTTATCTCAGTTCACAATTTCTCAGAACGGCATACGGAGATTATTTACTATGGAATTTTGATTTGTGTCATTGTAGAAGAAATATTTCGTTGACAATTTATCGAGAGTTTATATTGTACTAGCTTTAGCCCGCGACTTTGTATGCGCATATCAGTTTTACCTTTCCCGTAGGAATTTAGGGAAATCCTCTCTTAGTGCTCCCCTACACTTCCCAAGGAACCTATGTACATGCCAAATTTCAGCTTTCTACGACCAGTGGTTTTGGCTGTGCGTTGTCTGTCAGTCCCCAGTAACGGAAGAGTTTTTTTTTATGTCACCGGAAATGGCAAACTCCGCAAGATAATTAAATATCTTGAGATTGTAAACTTTCGATAAATTGTCAACTGAACATTTGGAATTCTTTTTTATGCATCAAAATTTAATAGTTTAAAATCTCTGGAAGTCATTTCGAGAAATTGTGGAATAGCAATTAACGAAACGTTAAGTATACATATACAATTTCAACATTTCTGGAATGACTTCGAGAGAGAGACTATCAAATGCGGATAAAAGTATTCCTAATGTTCAGTTGAACATATGTCGACAGTTTACAATATCTGAAGTTTTTTTATAATCATACGGAGTTAGCAATTATCCGATGACATCTGAATACTTGCATACATATTAGAGAGATCTTTTTGCGCTCTCATTTATTCCTTCATTTTTGTCGACACATGTCGTTTTTGTTCGACAATTTACTAGTGTAGCAAAATATTTTTATGTAGGTATGTAAACGATCTAAAAGCTTAAAGATATATATGTTTATTTTTATCGATGGAAGCATGTGGTGTCTTGCGGACGCTGACATCTGCTAGCACTATAGTTATATATAACTTGATAAGATAAGGATTTTTTGGATCAATGGATTTTAAATTGTCACTAATAAAATTTGAAGACACTTTGTTGTGTTGTGACGTAACGTAACGTATGTAGACATTTTTATGTTGCAATTTATAAGTTGTTTCCTAATTGACCTAAATATTACTGGTGTAGGAAAATTTCCCCCTCCGTATTGATTAATAAACTTTTTGTTGAACCCTAAGTTACGTGCGTATATTCCTACCTACTTCTAAAAGGAGTATTTTAAGTGTCACGTTTAGTAAGTAAGTAACAATAAATATAACAATTGCGCAGCATCTGTGTTTATTATAATACGTTTATGTTACATTGACATAAATGTATTTGCATATTTTATTTGAATTGATTAGATGGTCTCGCGTTTGACCATCTGATATTAAGCGATGATAGGCTTCGAAGATGGAGCACGCTTGCTTAGAAGCAACCTATCTATATAATTTAGGCTTAAAGACCCCCAGGTTGTAGCTGTGAGGAAACACGGAATCCAGAAAAGACCACTCTTAGCTGTGCGCACAACGAAATACAAATGACAGATCTGTGACTAGAGACGGGGAGAGGCCTGATAGGATTTATAGAAACTGATGAAAGGAGAAGAAGATCGTCCGTGTCGACCCCAAAAAAGAGACAGGAGACTAATCGTTTTAAAACTGTATAAAGCTAACCATGGGCGCATTGGTAATAAATAATGGATATCGGACTCAATGGGACATCAAAGTTATTCAACATGAGTTCGACGTTTGAGTTTAAAATAAACACCTCTGACGCTACAGATTGATGTTGTATCCACGCACAATTGTTATTGGCTATAATTCCGAGTTTTGAAAAGACATTATCCCCGGCCACAACAAGGGATTGACAATGGACAAAAGTCGTAACAATCTGAATAAAGGGCATTGGTGACTATACGGTGTTAAGTCATCCGCTCGTAAAGTTGTGACACCCGCTATCTTTTCCAATCACGCGCAGTCTTAGTGCAGGTACACCGGTCGCCGCACGGGGAAGGCTGCGCGAGCGGGGACGACTCGACCGGCAGTGCCCCGACCGACACCATCTTGAGTGCGCGCGAGTGAATCTTAGTGTTGTGATCATATTCATGTTCCATCCAGGTTGGTAACACACTCTTTTACTTCACCCTTTTTAACAGAAACCATCGATTTAACACCAATTTTCAATTTAAGAACAGCAGTTTAAAGTTGCGTTATAACATAAACCGGTTAAGTAATAAAGCACTTTTACGGGCCGACCGAGTTAGTCAACTACTGGATTTTAAAGTTTGCTATATTTACTTATGTACATTGTAAGAGCAATTTCTTAATCGGGTACCGTTTTGTATGCGCAAAATGATTTCTTTTTGCGTTTAAAATTGGTGCTTAAGTGTGGATGTGGTGAGGTTGTTCTCTCGTGTGACGTCATAGTGTATTATTTTTTAGTGAATGGAACTAGTTTAATGGAGATATAAATAAATAACCTAAAAGAAACAAGCTTGTTACTGCAGCTTCCAGCGATGTTATCGGGAACCAGATTCGATGTCGGGATAAAACCGCTTAGTGTGCGTGAGAGTCGTGTGTGTTAGTTGGTATCCTAAAATAGAGTGTGAAGTCCAGATCATGATTCATCTTCGGCGCGAGTTTCACCGGAATCTGTTGAGGCGTTTCGAAGTGATTGAGTAATAAACATTTAAACACGCTTTCTGATTTATTAGTCCGAATAAACAAGTAGGTAGTGAGTAATAACTTTTTAGAAAGAGTTATGAAATATATATGCTTCTCTGATAGTAACTCCGTTTCCAGCAACTTAGTAAAAACGGTTTAGGTATCAATAGCAAACCTGATATTTCTACTCAGCTCCTAACACCTAACCTTAAAAAAACCGGCCAAGTGCGTGTCGGACCACACACAGTGTAGGGTTCCGTAGTTACCCGTCTCCTAAACCGTGCCAGAAAAAAAAATGTACTTAACTATTATTACATTACAAAGTTACAAATGCAATTGGTTTCATCAGTCATTTTCCATGGTATTATTAGGATTTTTTTACTTACCCAATTCTATATTATAAGTTGGTCGACTATTACTCATTAACTCGTTAAGCCTAGGTAGTGGTGATAGTAGCACCATGAATTTTATAACAACAGTTTAGCTGGCAGGGGGGGGACACTTGGCTCTTACAATAATTAGCGCTTTCAGAATCAGAATCAGACTTTTATTTGTGAAACATAGGTATTAACATAAAGGACTTAGGTTTAATATATGGGCGCTATGATTTGCCGTGAAGGCGTAGGTACAAATCAAATATTGTAAAAAAAGCTTAATATTTCGCAAACGGATCCTTGGATGGAAAAATGGTTTTAGCACACCCTCAATATATTCAAATTACCTATTCAACGACTTCCCATACCATGGGATAGACTATGTACTAAACCGCGGACGGACAGACAGACGGATATGTCGAAACTATAAGGGTTCCTTGATGACTACGGAACTATAAAATAGGTTTTGACTACCCAAAGAAAATTTTTGCCATGTGGTCATTCTGATTTCAGGAGGCTATTTTACAAGGATAAGATTTTAGAGAAAATATGAAGACAATAATCTGGTAGGTGCCAACTGGAGACTCCAGTCTTTCTTCCAAGCATCATGATTTAGAATAAGCTATTCATGGGAAGGTCCATGTTAAAAATGGCCCAAAATGGTTGGAAGTCTTTTCTTAAAAACTAAGAGAAATTTACAATTTAATTAAAATAACAATGGCTCACTAAGGCGTTACAGTGGGTGGATTAGCATTATTTTCACTTAAAAGGCATTTAATATGTATTGGTTACAAATGTTGAGGCCAATGCCAACTTTGGCAACACTTAAAGAGGTATTGGATTTATTGTTTGAATATGATTATTTTCTACATAAATACAAGTAACTGGATGACTAAATAAATTAGAACGAGTCGTTATAATCTGGACGAGAACAACAGAAGAGAATTTGGTAGTGGATTTGAAGTAAATTAGGTGTCTATCCATAGTAAAGACAAACAAATTGTTAAGTGCAATTTGCCAATTGTGATGAAAGGAAATATCGTAATCACAATAATAGTAGTAGTGAAGAAAGTACACAATGGGGATTAAACACACACCAGTCGAGTAATAGTATGATGTCCTTATCAAGGTCCACGGTGAATTTACACAAGCCAAAAAAAACATGGTGGTGACAATATCACCAAAGTCGTGGAAAACACCCGAATAAGAGACGCACAGATTTTGATGGCAGAAAATATAGGAGGTGTACACTGATAGGAAGAGGAAGATAGGAGGCAGCACTGGATCACATTCCAAGCTGATAATTATGATGATGATGAAAGATGAAAAGAATATAGGACGTAAGGACAGCTCCGAACAATCGCGTAGTATTAAGCAAAATACCCCTAAGATTGTAACTTGCAGGAGCCATACAGGATCTTGACAGAAAGCCACAAAGCAAAATCGATGGGGAAAAGATGGAAATACCTAACTACTGAGTTGAAACAGAAATGGGAGTGAATGATATATCGAGACGGTTGACGGTGGAGAACGGAAGATGAAAACGTGTTGCGCCGACCCCAAGTAACATAGGCAGAGAAATGATGATCAGAGTGAACACATAAATCTACTGGTTAGCAACTAAGCCATCATCGAAATCTCTCAGATGTATCTCTTACTAAGCAAACTGGACGGGACTTAGGCTACAGAGACTTATACCTCGTCTGAAGAAAACGCGAGCTTACATATGTTTTAGCCTAGAAAACCATCAGTACCGTAACAAGATAATTTTTGAACCATTTCATTCAATAGTCAATTTTTCTTTATTTCAATTGATCTACTGCCTTTCACAAGCTGATGTCATGCTGACTTAAAAACATTAATTTTGAACAAAAGGCCTATGATGTCAGCAAATTTCAATTACCGTTATTGTTACGGAATATATAACAGATAGAGTAGGTAAAATATCAATAGATTCAATTACAAAAGATCGCATTTCTTCATTATTTAACATTGTGAAGTTATTGGAAAATTTTATGAATGAAAGAATTAGTTTATTGTTAAGTATGTCTTGGTGTAAAGTCATCTTAGAACGAATGAATGAATGAAACGGTGAATGAATATTACGCTTACGCTTTGAGAAATTAATAATTAATAGAGTTAGGACATTTATTGCAAAATCGACACTGTTTTCTAGATAGTAATTACCAACCAAAATCACAATTTCAATCCATTGACTCCGAACCGAATTCTTTTTAAGAAGTCATCAACCATACACGTGATGGAAATCGCACCCATACGCACAAAATGTTTGCGAATTCATTCGTTACAGCTAAGGAGATGGAACACCACTCCTGGAGCCTGTGTGTTCTGATAGCAATAACCTTCTTATTTCCAGGCAATCGTGCTCCGTTCTCGACCACATCATCACTTACCATCAGATAAGAGGTGAGATAGTGGTCTAACGCGAGCCTATTAACAATCAAAAATATTTACAAAAAACAATACACGATTAAAACTTAAAACACCACAAATCAAATAAATATCGCTAATTCATTTGAGAGATTAACTTATAAATATTTTTAGCTCAGTCCTTGACTATCACCGATATTTAGATTGAGTGGCAACACTTTCAAATGATTCAGATCAAAGTAGCGAGAAATCATTAGGTCACTTTTATGAGTGGATCACATTCAACATTTAAGGCCAACAAATTCTATTTCACTTTGGATCGATATGTTTGTTTAAGCTGATGAAGATTCCATGGTACGAGGGATACATACTCGTATTTCGATGATCTCCATGATTTGTAGCCAGGACATGAGCTTAAAGTCACCCAGAAGGCAATGGAAAGGGCTATCAATGCTCGGAGCTTCCTTGCATGAATGAATCAGAAATAAAGGTATCCGCAAGAAAACCAAGTTTACCCGACATAGCCCGAAGAATTGCTAAACTTAAGTGGGAGCGGGCAGGGCACATGACTCGCAGAATAGCTAGTTGATGGTGTCGCAAGTCGCAAGGAATCGCGACCGCATATCTGAAGACAAAGAGGAAGACCTCCCACAAAGTGGACCGATGACCTGCTGAAGATTGCCGGAATCCGCTGTATGCGAGATACGCAGGACCGGTCGTTTAGGCAACTCTTGGCGGAGGCCTATGTCCAGCAGTTGACGTCTTGCTTTGGAAATGATGATGATGACAGCTGAAAGAGGCATATAATATGTAAGAAAAACAACCAGTGCGCCGTAAATTAATCTTTATCTTGAGTATTATTTGTTCTCTAAGATATCCTCATGTACTACGGATATAGATTCACAAAAGCAGAAATGTATATAATCTATGCTAAGCCAGACACAAGTCTGATTCTTACCTACTTCATTTATCGCACTAGTAAACACATACACACGTAGAAACATCAACATAAGAAGTTGGAAACACTCTAAGCCATTATAATAGTAAACCATGAAGAAAGATAAAAAAACCATGATTGCTAACAAGCCATATTACGAGCGGTTAATTTTTTATATATTAGATATTCTCGATTAGAAACATAGCAGAGAACCATATCAGTCAAACAGGCAACCAGTGACCTAGAATTTAAAAGGTCAAAGATAAAATATTCACGGAACCATAAAAGGTTCATCAAATACAGATATAACTCGGTAAGTCTGCTTTCGTGATCCGACAAAAAGTAAGCGATATATATAAACGCCCCTTGACAATGAAAAGACGTAAAAACAATAGTGTAACAGTTCACATAGTAAATGAATGGTGACGTTTCACGTGGTAGCTAACATCCGGTACTCTGTTTGTCTGTGGCGCGTGGGAGTGGCGACAGCGGGTGACATTGAACAGATGTGTTCATGCATGCACGAAGTTACATAGATTTATATAAATAGCTTTTTACACAGAATAGTTCAACTCTTGGAAATTAATCACGAAACAATTTGCCTTCTTAAAGTAGTAGCTAAATTCAGTGACGATATCCCTATCGTCACTGAATTGAGCTAGGTGGGTAGACAACGGGGTACCACCCCAGCAAGTGGAGCACAGTATCCACCCAGAATACATTTCTATTAAGCATGAAACTTATACAAACACTCGATACTACAATTCCCAGTAGTCAAAACTAAAGCAGAGAGCATAAACAAAGTGAAATTCAATCAGTGAAAACTATTGTCAAAATGACCAAAATGTATGGCATTCAAAAGTTCCAATATTTTGAAGTCACGTTGCACGAGTCGTCTGCTCTACCCGCTACCGCTCGTACTTACCCCACATAAATGTTGCACACTTCAATGCGGTGGAGAGTTGAACAACTGGGTCGGCAGAACCGGCGGACGCACTAACGCGTGGTTTTCTTTACTTTCATTATGTTTAGCAAAACACCCAAGAAAATCTGCACTTCCGTCTATAATAATATGATAATTTGATGATTACTATCACGAATATCTGGTTCTGTGAAGAACTGGTAATATGGGTTTTTCTCGGAGTTTCTCCGAAGGGTCGAATTCGAGTCTTGACGGGGAACATATAATATTGTCGACATAGATAGCCAAGCTAAAGTGGCAATGGGCTGAGGCTCTACACAAAGTGCCATTCTATAGCGATGACGGCGCTTGTCGAAATTCCAAAATATAAGGGATTGATCACATGACATTTCGACAGCGTTTGTGAATCCCATACATTTTTGACGATTTGATAATTGCCTTCGCCACGCTACCGCTGACAGAATGTCACTTTTGTAGAGCCTATCCCGGTCAATTCTGTAAACATGTCGAAGTGAAGGCTTGGGTGAAGTGATCACGAGGTGAACTATCAATCCATACAATCAAGATGTCACGTGATCACGAAGTGAGCTGTCATTCCATCTTGATTATATGGATTGACAGCTCACCTCGTGATCACTTCACCCAAGCCTTCACTTCGAAATGTTTACAGAGACCGACTGGTCACAGTGGAGGCTTAAACATTTCGAAGTGAGGCTTGGGTGAAGTGATCACGAGGTGAAGGCTTAAACATTTCGAAGTGAAGGCTTGGGTAAAGTGATCACGAGGTGAACTGTCAAATCATACAATCAAGATGTCACGTGATCACGGAGTGAGCTTTCATTCCATCTTGATTATATGAATTGACAGCTCACCTCGTGATCACTTCACCCGAGCCATCACTTCGAAATGTTTACAGTATTGACCGGGATAGGCTCTACAAAAGTGACATTCTGTCAGCGGTAGCGTGGCGAAGGCACGAAGGTCACAGTGCCGAAGAGATATCTTTTGAAGTAGGCGTAGTCATACATGTCACATAGTCAGATCATACTCATATCTAAGTACGGCGCAATAGGACAAGGTAAAACAATTATCTCAGCTGGGTCGTTAGTTCTGAATGGACGATAATAATATGTGCGGTTCATACACAATACGCAATGATTGGCGCTAACGTACATTGTGGTGTAATTGTATACGATGGTCTGATTTTCAGAAGCCTTGATTGAAAGAGGCTAATTTCGAAAAGAGCGCGTGATTTCAAGAGTTAATCTATTGCTACTTGATACTCTTTCTCATACTTAGGGCTTCAACATATGCATGATAAATTACAAAACTATGCTTCTACTGTTGCATTATGGGACCTCTACCTATAAACGACAGGTTTCACAGAATGACAATTCGTAAAACTCAAGTGAATAGGTTCTACTTCTAGACAAGCGTGCTCCATCTTCGACCACATCATCGCTTACCATCAGGTGAGATAGAGTTCAAACGAGAGCTAACAATAGTAGAAAAAACTCTTTGGCTTTAAATATTACACACAAAATACCTTTACCAACTTTACATAAAATTCACCTTCAATCAAATTTCATTGTTTTCGAACCGAAATCGTAATGGTTATCAGCTAAGTAGAACTTCGAGCGGTACTAACAAATCACTGCGCGGTACTTAGGAGGCACGTTCAGAATAAAATATTGGGTTTGAAGAGCGTAGCAGTAGTGTAGCGAAGGTCAGTGCCCTGTCGTCAAGACGTCAAGTGCGGTGAGCAATCCGTTACCCTCAGTTGACTTTTATTGACGAAATGCTCGATCTTGTTGATGTTGGTAATGTTGAAGTTGGTTGAAGGAACAAGGAAAAGATGGAGGGATTACTTACGTGAAAGATTTTTGTTATTATTATTGGTGGCTCACGTATGGCCACTACCTCTCTGATGGGAAGCGATGATATGGTCGACCATGGAGCACGGTTGTCGAGAAAAAAGGGAAAAATTAGTTTATCACCTTATGTTTGATTGTCAGTTGAATCAACAGGTTCTACTTGTCTATGTGAGAAATAGTTTCAGTTCATATAAATATCCTACCAAATCATTTGTCAACCATGTTAATGGTTGCCAAAACTCACAAGCACATAAAACTTTCGCTGTCAAAAAGTTATCAGATCTCGAGTCGAGCCTATCTATACTAATATTATAAATGCAAAAGTTTGGATGTTTGAATGGCTGGAAGGATGTTTGTTACTCAATCATTTCAGAACGGCTGAACGGATCTTGATGAAATTGGCACAGAGATAGATTATAGTCTGGAATAATATAGAATCTTATATTTTTTATCCCGGGAGCATGTTCCCTTGGTATCCCAAGGGAACATGCTCCCAGGATAAAAATTTTCGACATTCACGCAGGCGGGATGGCTAGTAACTCATACTTAGGTAACAATACATCTCGGTAAAAAGTAATATGGGTAGGCCATTTAATGTTACATAAATATACATTGGGATTTTAAAGTGAACATAAGTACTATATTATATACCGTAAAGTCGGGTTACTATGGCCCTGGGGTATACTCGTATGTAATTTTGGCTCTAACTCGTTAACCAATAGGGACACATAACACTGTGTTTACGTTTCCTTTTGGTTAAAAACTTGGGCCAAAGTTATACCCAGGGTACTGTACTTATGCAATAGTAATCAATTTAACAAAAGCAGGCTATAATAGAAATGTACTTAAACCCACGCTTTAACACAGTTATTTGTTAACGACTATCATTTAGTGTTCAGCCTCCTCCCCAATGATAGCACAGTTGTGAAATTGAAACAAGAAAGGATTAGGGACAGTCATGCAGCACCCAAATTCACATTGGCATATAGAACGGATGCCTATCCTATATGCCTATATATAATGGACTAGTGGCCCGCCTTCGCTCGTTTCTTTCATAAGAACCTTCTGACAATAACAAACACATCAAAAAAAGAATTAGCGAAATTGGTCCACGCGTGATGCCGTGACCAAGGGAAACAGGGATTAATTTTATATTTATAATGATATATAGAAAAATATATTTATATATATAGAAATGCATAAGTCTTACATGTCCATGGATATGTTTATACACATGGCTTTAAGGTCGATCAATTTGAAGATTGCCGAAAAATAGGAAAATTCTAGAAAATCTGGAAGTTGGCTTTGTATGACCTCAGTTGATATATTTTCGGATTAGTTAGTAACTACGCTATATAAGAGAGTCTCAACATTATTGCTTGAAAATCACAAAAATTGGATTGCGTGTGACGTCACTCACGAGTCACAACATATTGAATTGAAGCCATCTAGCCGTTCGATTCTGTAAAGACTGTGACCAGTCGGTCTCTGTAAACATTTCGAAGTGTAGGCTTGGGTGAAGTGATCACTAGGTGAGCTGTCAATCCATATAATCAAGATGGAGTAACAGCTCACTCCGTGATCACGTGCCATCTTGATTGTATGGACTGACAGCTCGCCTCGTGATCACTTGACCCAAGCCTTCACTTCAACATGTTTACAGAATTGACCGGCAGTACAAATGACTTTTTTTAACCGACATCAAAAAAGGAGGAGATATTTTTCTATGTACAATCATAGAAAAATATTTTCTCCTTTTACCTCGATAAGTCATAACTCCGTCATTTATGAACCGATTTGAAAAATTATTGTATTATGTGAAAGGATATACTTTTCGATTGGTCTGAATAATGAAAAATAAAAAACTTGACAAAAAAATACAACCGACTTCCAAATAATAAAAACACTACAAAGTATCAAATAACATAATTTTCGTAAGTCGGTGTTAGAAACGAAGAAACAACGCCTTCCGAAATTAAGATTATTTTATACTTTGTAGTGTTTTTGTAAGACATACCATCTCTGTTTTTCGAACATTTTTATTATTTTTTTCACAAATCTAAATGTTTTCATATCATCTATCAAATAAGTATTGTTTCATTTAGATTCATACTAGTCAGAACCCTATTAGTAACATTATAGCGACAAAAATGCTTTGTTTGGGTTTTACTTGCGCTACTATGGTGTCACACTGTCCAAACCTTTGGAATTTTGGACTTGTTACAAACGATAACGTTTGGAACCCAGAGTGGTTGTAAACCCCACAATCACTTTAAAAGGGACGTTAACAATACAATACTTGTATCTTATCAAAGCAAGAGTGGACTCGCAAGAATCGCAAGTAAGGCAAAACAACTTGGTAGGCAAACCACCAATCGTTTCGGCTCAATTTGTATTAATGAAACCAAGATTAATTTCATATTTAATGCATTTATTCGGACCTTAAGTGTTACAAATTAGAAAACTCACTTTCACTAAGAGCGATCATTTATATTGCATTATTGACACACATATTACACAACAGCGCAAGCGGCGCCGCACGGAGGTAACTGTCCCAACGTTACTATCTCCGAGGAATGGCTGCCAGAACTTTATCAGCGTTACCCTACCACTACTAACAATACTGTGATTTCAGTAAGGTAATTTAATAATTCTTACATTATTTATATCTGTTACCTATTGATTATCACATTCGTGTTGCGCTGCAGAACAAATGCAGTTAATCGTAGGTTTGTCAGTGTTTCTTTCTATTCAATGTCGAACATTTTTTTTTAATTGCTTAACTATTTTTACGTGACTATGTTCAGTGTAAAATAAAAGACAACGTGTGGGCGTGATGAAGTGCAACTTGCGAAGAAATTAATAATAAAATATAAATTAAGGCGGGGCGGCGGCTTGAGGCGATGCTTGGGGCAAGATTGTCTAGCTATGGATGTCTTTTGGCTAAGAACATGATGAAATATCGAGAAAGACTGGAGTCTGTAATACATACCGTACTAGAAGTAATAAACTAGTAGTGAAATAATAACACCCACCATTACAAAACGTTATAAGGTAACTTCAAGTATAGAGTATCGTAAGTAGGTCGTAGCGGTAAGGATTTTATTTGTACAGTGACGAAGCCATTTTTTAAATATTATACTCACAATTCGTGTGCCCGATGGCATTATTCATCGGCAAAAATAACGAACTTCGTCAAACCATCACTTACATTTTTCAATGAATTTTCATAACTCCAGCCTTGGAAACTTTGGAAACCTAAGAAACTTTTATTCAAAATAACATGATACTAGCTTGTCTCAGCTATATAGGCTGTGAGTAGTTTATCGTGAATTTAAGATTAATATTAAGTAGATTGTGAGTGTGGCGAATTAGAATACCAGTGTAGTGGTGACTGAAAGTCAATTTAGATTGTCCTTGCACGCTTTTTCTGTCAAGATCGATTAATGCTAGAGATTGTATGTTTGTATCAAAATTCAGAATGTTAGATCGCGTCGCTTAATGATACTCTTATCGTGTTTTTAACGGTCGGAACATCTTAGACACGCCACAAAGAACATTTGTAAAATATAATGAGGAGATTACACGTGTCCTCCTTATTTTAATGTTAAGCGCACAAGCCACCTGATGGAAAGCATTTGACGATGTCTAATGACACCTGCTGCCAAGGGATTCACTGACACGCTGCCAATCTGGGAGATGAAGTGAAATTCTTGTGTGCCTGTGCACTGTGGCTCTATACATACTTTTGACACTGTTAGTAAATTTTCACTGTCACTGTTAGGAAACTATTGTAATACACAAAATAGATGCTTAATGGTACTCGTTACAATTTTAACCATTGAAAAGACTCTTATTTACTTATGTATATGCAAGTATGCTTTCCAAGCCTGGAAATCTCTGCCAGGGTTGCGGAATTTGTTCGAAAGAGTCACCGCTGCCCTGGAACGCAAAGGGCTTTAGAAGGAACACGGATGGGTTTTAGTCAGTAAGAGTCTGACACGCCCTTCTACTCCACCCAGAGCGGAAGAAGTCATTTGACGATTTCCCATCCTTAAAAAAAAAAAAAAAAAAACTCTCTTACCCAGTTACTGGGTTACAGCGGTCATATAAATAGTAGCTTCTTGTAAAAGAATAATGTTTAGCTGCATCCGATAAGAATGGAAGCCAATTCCAACAAAATTGGGGAAAGAATAGCCAGATTCATTGATGCACGGCTGTCTTATCCTCAAGCTTAGATCAAAAATGTGGCAGACATACTTAAATGTTGATGTTGTGATACTAAATTAAGTATGTATTGTGTTAAGCCGTAGTGGGAACCAGGCTCAAACCGTCAGCCGCTCCGCTGCGATGCTATTCAGGTCGAAATGTCTATCACTGAGATGAGCATGAAAACTTTTCGCTCAATTAAACTTTTCAACGGTACTGGATATGTTTGTACTCGATCCGTTTTATGGGGTATGATTCACAATTATTACAAAAATGTACTGCTGCACTTACGTTTCATCTGAATTTGTTTTAATTAATGCACAGAAGAAGTCGTTTACAATAAGCGGTCAGTGTTTGACACGTAAACAAAATGACAATCATATAAATTCAGAAGCTAAACGATTAACCCAAAATTCCGCGTGTTTTTTTTTTCTTTGGAAATCACTCGCGACATCACCCACATAATTGGATAACAAGTTGTGCCAATTTAGCTCCTCCGGGTCCTAAAAATCAATAGGGGCAATGACAGACTGAAGGGGCGAAAAACACCAAGAAAATGGCTCAAAGAAGGCCAAACAACGAAGAGAGGCAACTCAATAAACTGCCCTAAAACCAACATCTGTTATAATCACGCTGAAACTCGAGACAGCAGCGTGAGGGGTTCAATACGCAAACGTGGGAAACCATTATCAATGAGAACTTTGGCATCACGGGCATGCCTTACTTTGGTATTGTTCGTGAAGTCGTTGAGCTCCTTAAAGTTTGATCAACACGTTAAGTGACAAATGCTTGCACTGTCAGCGCAGGTCCACTCAAATCTCTGTGGTAATTTCCTCAAAAGACCACTTCAGACATTAACCTACATGGTTCTCATATGTTTGACCAGTACGATTGTATGGACTTTAAAAGAGACTTTGATCTCCGAGTTTGTTTCGGTGTTTCTTCTCAGGGTAGTCAGCTAGGAAACTCCGGCCTCATCTAGTTTAAAATTACCCAAAAATATTGACGTGTAAAAGTGTTATGTTTAACCTACTTCAAAATAAATATCATTTATGCTCCCATAAAAAAGTAGCAAGTGCTTGTCCCTAGGTTAATGACCGTTCCAACTGCTCTTAGGGGAATGGTACTCAATTCAGAGAGTCCTCACACCTCCTGCCGGAGGCTTTACATGCGTGGGGATCGTGTAATCCATTGCCCTGTATGGACCGCCTGCGTGGGTCGAACCTGACGGCTAAAACGTAGTAATACTGCGAAGACTTCAGAGAGCTGTCACGATGATAAGAAGAAACTGGAAATTCTCCCTTGGGTCAGCTACCCAGTCTGGCCACGAAAAATCTTGCATCGCTGTATTGGTAGCGGAAAAAGAAGTCAGCACAAAGTCAAAGGCCGGTTGGTTCCTCGGGAATTGGAGACACGAAGCAACGGGTTCCAACGGATCCTAGTGGCTGCATGGAGCAAATAACCTGCACAACAACTACCCATGAGGGGGAGGGGGCAATATTGGCAATAAGGCTTAGAAGAGCATTTGGAAGAGAGGCTGGAGAGGTGGCATGGTAACTGTGTCCTCAGATTCTGGCTAGCATTTCCAGTAAGACATGTTTCAGAACGTACCGTACCTGCATGGTCTGGGAGAGGAAGCCCGCTTGTCATCACTGTGGTGACTGGTCGAGGACTGGGCGCAACATACGTTGTAGGATCTTGAACTTGGTCTATTCAGCGCTGTAGTGCCCTTGTCACGTACTTTGTGTAGGTGATCTCTCGCATAGGATGCCGTACTAAAATGATTCAAATTGGCCTGACTGAACTGAAAAAGCACAATTTCACGTTTTATCTGCGCGCCAATTTTACCAATTTTTAGCAACGTTCGCTTTCGCATGTCAATCGCAATCTGCAAGAAACGTATGGAAATTATAGAATTGACACTCTGATTAAAGAACAACAAAGACGTTACAAAACTCATACGCCCAAGTAACAAGAGAAAAACGTACGAGACGAATCGAAAATATTTAAAACTAAACTCAAATAAACTTTATTCTCCATATCCTTACTCATAATAACGTTGTCCTTGAATAAACAAGTCCATTTTGTCGATAGTGGAAATGTACTAAAGTATAGTGACCTGAAAAAGACATCAACGCGCTCAGTAACATACATACCTACTATTGCAGTATTTTTTGTCTTGGTTTTTCTTAAAGTGATTAGTGTTTAGCAATAGTACGCTTTATTTACTTTAAAAAAACCTTAATGCACCTTAATGCCTAAATATTTTTGCATTATTGCACATAGCGAAAATAAGCGCTTATAGTTAGGAATCATGTTAAATGTCCTTGATCATTCACATTAAAAACATGGCCAACAACCGCGATCTTCTTATTTACATTGCGAAAGTGCACTATAAAAAGTGGAATCCCATTGAGTTCTGATGTTATTTAAAATTCATTTTCTATTGTCGACACTAACAATAAGCTACGATTTCCAACGGAATGAGAGAAACCTGCGGTTACGGGCTACGCTCACGATTAAGGTAACCACGTGTTGATTGTTATGGTTGCTGAAGGCACGATTTTGGGTAACCCAATCGTTTTACCGTTAAACATTTTTCTTTTTTTGGGTTAGAACACAACCATAGAGAATGCAATGCGCTGAGCGTTAAAAATGAGACCCGGGACCAACGGCTGAATATAGTAAAGTCAAGTTTGCTACAAACTGCAACGTATTTCCTGACGTGTACCCTAAGCACTCGAAGTCATCAAAGTGTACGCCCTCCCTATCGTTATTTAACTAACACATTTATCTGTTCGACTGGATACCATTTATTTACCACGCTCTATTTCGTTGGTGTGCCAGTGAAACAGTATTTTTTAGTTATGTTCAGACTTATTACTGCAACTTGCGTTTTAAGCTCACTTGATTAAAATAAATTTAAAGAATAGAAAGAAATTGACTTTATTTGCGGCAAATATGAGGCATTTCTATAGCAAAAACCTAATCTGACTCGCTCATCGAGGGTTCCGTACAGATTCGTAAGTAGACCCTACGTAATAGAGCATTAAACTATTCCTAGCATACCAGAATATATGAATTCTAAATAATAATGAATGGTGGTCTTGAACATAAAAATAGCATACAGAATAGTGCGCTTTTCTCTAAATGTTCGTACCTTTTAGTGGATGGATGGAGAGGGAGGCCAAAGAAAGGATGGATAGATTGTGTATGAGTGATACATATGTAAATATATATACACACAACGTTACAACTTTAACGTTAGAACGTTAGATAAGGGCAGGAAGATGATGATCACGAGAAATATCTACCAGATTAATTACCTAAGTAAATTACGTAAACTTAATAATTTCCGGCTTTTTTTCAATGCTATAGTTTTTGTAACCTTTGACTGCCCAATTTTTTGCACTTGCATGTAATATTGATAAAATGTATATGACTAAGTTTAATAAACCGTAAACCACATACTATTTACAATACGTCGAAGTCTCAATAAATAAGAGAAATCAATGAACTTGTCAGAAGTTGCAGCTTAAGTTAGTAATATATCTTCTGTTTGAGTTTCTAGGGCCCCCAAGGATCAGCAATCTCCCTTATGTATCTCCCACGTACACCTTTAGGAAAAAAAAGACTTTTTCAAATCGGTTCATAAATGACGTAGTAATGAGAAAACAAACAAAAAAAATACAACCGAATTGAGAACCTCCTCCTTTTTTAGTTAAAAATACGTTTACGTTAACGTTTTTCTGGTCCTTGGTGAAAAAGTCCTCGGGCATCATCCTCTTCTACCTACCTCCCAAAACACAATTCTAATTCATTCGTTCCTCGCACCATAAGGCGTACATGTTACTAAGAAGCTCTGCTGTATATATGACGTCACTGACTGAAGTTTCTTTGCTCTCCAGGATGACGGATTACGAGCGCATCAAGCAGACATGCCTGGAAAAGGCGGAGCTCTGGGAGGACCCTGACTTCCCCGCCAACCAGTCCTCAGTGTTTTACTACCAGACTCCCCCTTTTCATTTCGAGTGGAAGCGTTCGAAGGTATGTGTTTACTTTTACTTAAGACTCTTTGTTTCCCTTTTTATTAATTGTCGAACCAAACGTCACCCCGCCACATTTATTATGCCCGTTACACGCGTTATACACAATCGCCGAGACACCCGAGAGGAAACAATCCTTTTTTGTGTAACACTCTTTGAAAGAATGAGACAAGGCGAACCTTGTCTCATTGATTTTTGAAGATTTGTGAAGATTTGAGATTGAAGATGTCTGTTCTGTCATCTTCTGGGCTTTCTCGTTCCATGGTAGACCTCATCCATAGTTTTCCATTAGGCGATATCGAGGTCAATAGCAAGCTCCTCAAAAAAAAAATAAGAAGGTATGTACACCTATGCACTTTTGTTATTATTATTGATGTGGTCGATGATGATTAATGATGAAGTATGCTTGGCTAGATGTAACCTATTTACTCTTGACTTAATGTCGAATATTGATAGGTGTTCAATTTTATTTTCTTTAAAAAATATACTATTCTTTTAGTACCTAACATGACGCAATGCGAGTGGAGCAGGCTGTGGGCACAGCTATTTCAATACCTACCTACTCGTATAATATACCTACTTGAGTTGGGCAACAAGTATGTAACAACTGTTCGCCAATTATCCGAGTGGGCGCTCAATTCAATACCATATTGCACACTGGCACTAGGTAGACACTATAAACAACTCGATAGTGTCCTAAGGTTTAGTACCTACTTAGTTTACTATTTTGTCACTTATTCATATCGCATTACTTAGGTAACGGGTGGGTATGTAGAAAATTGATTATTGCCTATACGAGTCCATATGAGGAGCTCGTGGCTAAAAATTAAACAGAGGTTCAAGGTTAAGCAACGCTTGCCGAGGTCGGTCTGCGAATGGGTGACCATCTTTACATACAGAGACTCCTCAGTACCTCGAAAAGCACGTCAAGCCGTTGGTTCCGGGTGTCATTTGTAAATCTTTGGCAGTCGTTCTGGATTGTCAAAAGCTGAGAAATCCGTCACCAATCTTGCCAAGAAGTACCGAATTACCCAGTTACTAGGCTGTGTCGCCGCACGTAAAACACTGGTATTTAGCTGAATCTGATTTAACTAGGAAGCCGACCCCAATATAGGCAGATGATTTAACATTAACATTATATTTGGGAAAAGGCTAGGCAGATGATTTAACATTATACACGGGGGTAACATAATCCTTTTTAAATCATATTCAAACACTGTTCGATGCCGTGCAGAGCAAGTTAAATCAAGAACAATTTTCAATCTAAACTCAGGGTTTATAGCCTATCGCAATCAGACGATCCATTCTACTAATTTTTATCTAGTCAGGTTAGGTGATATTATCTGTCAAAATGTATGGGAATTGAGGTTTTTTTGACAGTTTGTGGTTGAGATGCGAATGCGAACGTTGCTTAAAATATCCCTAAAGTGGCGAAAAGAGGTGATGTTAATGAAGTTTTTAGGTAGGTAAGGAAATTTTATTGTTTGATCGCTTGCTTCAATGGACGTGGAAATTGGTATGATCAAACTAAAAGTGGGATAATTGACTCCTGACGCGGTGAACGGAGTCAACAGTTGCGCGGATCCTGAGGCCACAGAATCGGCAGCAGAAATGGCTGGGTAATTAATTAATGAAAATCATTGTGCTTCATTTTTCAAAATTAACCTTTAAAAGGGGGTAGAGGGGGCGTTGAAGTTTGTGGAGTACCTACTAAATCCGCGCGGACGAAGTCGCGGGCCATGTGCTAGTTAAAAGATAAACTACTAAGTAACAACCTTGATACAAATCTTATCTTAATAACCGAGCTTATGCTGGACAAAGAATACTGGTTATACCTTCACCTATTGCCTATCACCATTTGATTGACAATATTTTATGACGTCACAAGGTCGCAATCCCAATACCCCAAAAAACTATCACAAACATAATACGTCTATTACCTAAACGTTATACAAAAGAGTACGTACAATAACGATGACGTCATGATGATAAAAAATTTCGCATTGAATGCACGCAATAATATCGGCAGAACCCGTTAGGATTTGTAATACAAACTGCTATATGACGTGCGTAGAAACTAAGAGTGGATCCTGGTATAATAATGTACCTTTTGGTTTGATAGGGTTTTTGTTGCCCAGTTGTAGGCATGGTCATAAGCGAAGCGAGTTACAAATAGAAGGGAAAAAAGAATTACTACTTTTGTTTCCCCCAGGAATGAAAAAGTGTCTATGGATGTTTTATTTATTATTTCTTGTATCACGCCAGATTGAAATAAAATTATTCGATTTTAAATCAAGTTCATGATTTTTGTATTAAATAAAAAATAAAAAACATGGTCTAGCCAGCCAGTCCTCATTTAAACACGTCAAAAGAGTCTGGCGATCAAGTTCATTTTAACTATAAAAAATGATCCAATTAATATTTACCAAATCGTGAATATCAATCGTCTCGGTCTATATCGCTGTCCCCCTGGACAAGCGACCCGAGGTACCGAAAGTCGGAGCAGATCGGTATAGGCGTTCCGATGAGAGCTACAGGTACTGGAGAGACCGCCGAAATCGCAGAACAGGTATATTCTGTTTTTGTTCTGCTCAATTTCAGGCCAACACTCTCCAGTCTTTGCCACCACATCTCCAATCTGCTCTGGACTACTAACTAGCACAATGTCGTCAGCAAATAGCATGCACCAGGGAGCCTCTTCCTGAATGTCCGACGTCAGAGCGTCCATTATCATCAGGAAGGTAAGGGCTAAGGGCCGACCCTTGGTGCAAACCGACTGCCACACTGAAACTGTCAGTGGTGCCCACTACAGACCGAACTTGGGTACTGCATCGAATGTACATCGCTCGGATCAACTGCACATACTTCCCAGGCACACCTTTCTCTTTAAGGACCCACCACAAAACCTCACGAGGCACCCGGTCATATGCCTTTTCGAGGTCAACGAATACCATGTGCAAGTTTTTATGCACAGCTCTGTATTTTTCGCACAGCTGACGGATAGCGAAAATGGCATCCGTTGTTCCCCGACCAGGCATAAAACCGAACTGGTTCTGTGAGATTTTACTCTCTTCTCTCAGCCGCCTTTCAATAACTTTTTCCCATGCTTTCATACTATGTGACATTAGCTTTATTCCTCTATATTTGTTGCACTCCAGCACATCGCCTTTGTTTTTAAAGATGGGCACCAATGAACTGTTACACCATTCATCAGGTATGGCTTCTTCCAGCAACAACTTATTGAAGAATAAAGCTAACCACATCCACCCATCTAACCGTAATGACTTCCACACTTTAATTGGTATTCCGTCTGGACCAATTTGCCTTACCATTCTTCATTCCATTCACTGCTACTCTCACTTCATCCACACTGACCACCCTCACTAACCCTTCATTCACTGGTTTACTCTCTAAAACACCACTCCAGATATTTTCCTCATTCATCAGTCTTTCAAAATATCCCTTCCATCTATCCTTAATCTTTTCATCCTCCGGTAAAAGCATTCCAGCTTCATCCCTTACACATGTTATCCGACTAACATCCTTCGCCTTCCTCTCTCTGGCTCTAGCAAGCCGGTACAGGTCTTTTTGGCCAGCTGGACTGTCCAGTGTGTCAAATAATTTGTCCTGAGCTTTTGCTCTCGCTATTGCCTCGGCTTTCTTAGCTTTTTTCTTTAAAACATCATATTCTCTCTTTTTTTCAGCTTTCTAACTAACGCTTTCCAGCTCTACACTCTGCCATTCCTTGAATTTCTTCTTTTTTTCCTTCAACACTTTCTGTATTTCTGTCGACCACCACCATGTATCCCTCTCTATTGTGCCCCTTCCTTTTGTCTCTCCTAAAATATCCTTCGCTGCTTGTCTAACACACCCAGCTATCTCATTCCAGCTTTGATTCACACTTCGATCCTTCATGTTCATTTTGTCAACTACTCGGTCTCTAAATTCCTTCGCACAATCATTCTTCTCTAGCATATGCCATTTTATTTTAGGAGGAGGACGCTCTTTGCTTTTTGTACACTGTGTTTTAATCGCTAATACCATAACCAGCTAGAAGTCTGTGCTGTGAGACCAAGTCTTCTCCTGGCAGCACTTTGCAGTCTTTGACGTGCTTTATGTGGTTGCGCCTAACTAGAAAATAGTCAATCTGGGTCATGTGGTTACCACTTTTGTATGTGACTAGGCGTTGATCTCGTTTCTGGAACCAAGTGTTGGCTACTGCTAGGTGGAATGCAGTTGCGGATTGCAGCAGCGTCTCTCCCTCGTTATTGGAACTTCCAAAACCCCAACCCCCATGTACTCTTTCGTAACAATTTCTCATTTTTCCTACATGCCCATTAAAATCACCTCCAACTATCAATTCCTCATGCACGGGGATGGTCATAATAGCTGTATCAAAATCCTCCCAAAACTTCTCTTTCACCCTTTCATCACATCCTACTTGCGGGGCATACACACTAACTATATATTTAGCATCACATTGTCCATCATAACTTTCACACATATCAATCTATCATTAATCCTTTTTACTTCCATCACGCTTTCTTTCAATTTACTCTCTAACACTATTCCCACGTCATTTCGTTTACCGTCACTTCCACAATAGAAAAACTTGTATCCTTCACCATTTCCCTCGCTTTTGTTCCCTTCCACTTAGTTTCCTGTAAACACGCTATATTTATTCTTCTTCTTTTTAATACGTCTGCTAACTCTCTGGCCCTTCCAGTCATAGTCCCAACATTCCAACTTGCATACCTCAATCTCACTTCTCGAGCTAGCTTCTTACGTTGCCCCCGCCCGGGGTGGTGCAACAACCCTTGTCCATTTCCCACAGGGGCCGGGTGCTGCCACTGCGCGTCGCCTGTGGGGAACGCCCTAACCTATCGCACATTCTATTTCGACCTAGCATGTTGCTAAAGATTTGGCAAATGTTTAACAGTCGGCCACCAGCCTGACACCAACCCTCCTTGGGAATGCTGATGGTTAACCCGCCACCTAACGGGTGACCTAAGGTGCTGAAATATTTGCACGGTCTCAAAATTTCCCTTTGTCGCCTCTTACGACACCCACGGGATGAGATGGGGTGACAATATTCTTAATCCGGAGCCACACGGAGAAGTTTTTCAACACATCATTCGAAAATGTATATGCATTTTCAGCGGCATAAAACCTTGCTGTTTCTAAAAAAAAACTGTATTGATGGTGTTATAAACGCTAGTTTGAAGACAAATTAGCAATTCAGTTGCTTTCAAAGAGCTATCATAATACTTACGCTTGCATGAAGGCGATCGAGAGATATCTTTATACAATTATCGAGTAAATGCGATATGAATCCGTGGAGTCCACGTTTACTAGACATGTTTATAGAACCAAAAAGCGGTGAATGCAAAAATATCGAAAAAGCTACTCTTAAACGGCCTTTTCAAATAATAGGACCTTTTATACAATTGTGTTTCGATCCATAGTTGAGAGAGTAATTGATTATACGATCTCTTTGCTAGTTGGGGACGATGGCGAGGGAGCCGTAATACTGAAGTCGCGGGCGAAGTTTCTATTACCTTACGGCCGATGACACCGAACTGTTTTTCGCTAATCTTTTCTTTAAAAAAAAACGCTTAATAACATTAAGTAAAGGCTCCAAGGTTTCGGCTCTAGGTAAAAAAACATGCAAAGAAGGGTCCAAATTGCGTGTTCGTCTTTAAGGTAACGTCGGCCTGTATAAAATATGAGGTAATTTGCCAAATTCTGGCTCAGAAACTCAGATTCAAGAAAGCTGTAGGGAAACCAGCACGTTTCGTAATCACATAAACAGACCGCGGTCCGTTTTCCGGCCTCGCCGCCGCGGCCCATCGCGACGTCCCTGTAAAAACCCAGTCCGACCTTTGATTAACCGCTGAACCAGTAGTTTTAAACTCCCCAAATAATAATGTTATGACTCAACCTATCCCTTGCTGTCCTCCCGAAATGGCGCCGCTAAGCCGAGGTCCGTATCCAACAGGAGATGGCCCTAGCGAGCGGTCATTTAGTTTAATTTAGTTTGTAAACCCTGGCATCTGCCTTTAATTCATTTGAGGCCACCACAGGATAGTCCGGTTAAGCAGAAACCAGCCTTAGTGTGCTGAAATAAGAGAGGTCACGTCCAAAAAAAAAAAAGAACAAAAAAAAACAACCGGCTCAGACACAGTCGCAACACAGCCGTTGAAGAGGTAACAACAAGGAAGAAAAAGGAAGCCGAAACCTGCGAAACAAGAAACCACAGGAAAAGCTGTTTTACTTTGCCGCCTCCCGGCTACCCGTCTCTTCACGAGGTCCTAGTGGACCGTGCTGCGCTTACATACGCATTCAGGGGTGCGTAGTGACATGCGTAACCGGCACAAGGAAGTAAGGAGCGTGCCTACGTTAATCCAAATGGAACATTGTCCCAGGACGACTGTGCGGGCGCACTGGACGTGTCCCTGCCGTCCGAAACAGATTTTACTAGTCCATAAGGTTTTAATAAATAAAAATCTATCCGGTCAGTCTAACAACCCACAAAAACTATGACGAAAAGTCTTGTAGCAAATTGCTACAATATAGGTAGGTACCCACCTAATAATGGTTTGGGTAGTAGATAGGAGCGGCTACAAATCACATCGCAACGATATAAGAGTAATATTTACGTAATTATGTAACGAAATGACGTGTAAATTTGTAATTCGCGACCTCATAAGGAACAGTGCTAATTTCGTTATCCGCCCAACAGTTGGAGGTATCAATGAACTGCCAAGATGAGCTCCTTGGCTGCAGGTGGGCGGCAAGGTCGCCTGCCACCCACAGACACAGCAATATTCCTCTCACTTTTAATACATTCCTTCTGAGATAATTTTTAGTGACCACGCACAGTGAAAGTTTCCGTAGTTACCCGTCTCTTAAACCATGCTAAAAAATAGTATAATGTACTTAACTATTATTACATTACAAAGTTACAAATGCAATTGGTTTTAAGACATTTTCTATGGAATATTAGGATTTTTTAACTTATCCAGTTCCATTTTATAAGTTGGTCGACTGTTACTTATTAACTCGTTAAGCCTAGGTAGCGGTGATAGTTTTCTTTTTAAATTCGTTATATTTATGCTACTGCCATGAATTTTATCACGTCTCCAAAAACAACCGTTTAGTTAAAAGGTTGTTTTAACACTTGACTCGCTAAAATTGGCACTTTAAAGCTTAATATTTCGCAAACGGATCCTTAGTGGAAAAATAGTTTTAGCACACCTTCAATATTTTTAAATTACCTATCCAACGACTTTCACCATAGACCATATAGCGACGCGAAGCGGGGTTCTATGGTTTAAAAAAAAACAATCACGAAAGGGATAGCGGGGTCTAGTGAGCGAGCGAAGAGCGTATCAGACCCCGCCATCCCCTTCTAACCTAACCTTAGGTGCCCCAAGTCGCGAGCTCGCTTTTGCATCCAAGTTCTCCTAGTAACAGAAGTAACATTGTATTTCAGAAAAACAAGATTGTTGAGCATTTTATTATTTATTATTTATTATATACTTTATTGTACACCTCATAATAAGAACAGGACAATCATACATAAAAAATCATACATAAAATAAGTGCACAATGGGCGGTCTTATCGCACAAGGCAATCTCTTCCAGACAACCTTTGGATGGATTGAACGAAGGGAGATAGATTTAGGGCTGTCAGTGTACAAACGTTTTAAACAATACTAATTAGATATAATAATATAAAATACATAAATAAAATACCAATTTGTATACTAATAAATATCAAATATATAATTGAGACAGGAGCGGAAAAATTAAAGTGAAAGGTAATGCTCCTTCACCGTTCTTTTAAACTCTTGTAGCGTTTGGGCACGCCTCACTTCTAAGGGTAATGCATTCCACAAACGAGCCGCTTGTATACTGAAAGATTTGTCAAAGAAGGAAGTGGAATGCATACGAATACTTAGTTTTAGATTCTCCGATGATCTCAAAGACCTAGAATGTGTGTCACAGAGGAACTGAAAGCGTTCTTTAAGATAGAAAGGAGTAGAAGGATTAAAGAGTACATTATAAAGTAGAGAAAGTATGTGGGCATTCCGACGAAGGCGAATAGGAAGCCATTTGAGCTTAGTACGAAATTCAGATACGTGGTCATACTTGCGCAAGCCAAATATAAACCTGATACAGAGATTTTGAAGTCGCTCAAGCTTGTCCAATTGGTCTTGGGTGAGATCAAGATAGCTGGCATCAGCATAGTCCAGGATAGGGAGAAGAAGAGATTGTGCAATCGCAATTTTAGTGGTGATGGGAAGAAAATTGCGAAGACGCCTCAGGGAGCCCGCTGAAGCAAATAGTTTACGACTTACTTCCTGCAGTTGCTTAGTCCAAGAAAGAGTGCTGTCGATATAAATCCCCAGGTTTTTTACAACGTGACTTACAGGAATGGTGGTGTTATTAAAAGAAACCTGGGGCAGTTTCGACCAGTCAATCTTAGAGACCGTCCGGGAACTACCGACAACAATGACTTGCGTTTTAGTTGGATTGATCTTCAGCCCAAACTCAGTGCTCCAGTCACCTATTCGAGCGAGGTCCCTATTTATCGTTTCAATAGCATCAGATAACTCCCCGAGAGGGGCTTGAGTGTAAATTTGAAGATCATCAGCATACAAGTGGTAGAAAGAAGAAAGTCGTTGAGAGATGGAATTAATAAAAAGTGCGAAAAGTAGAGGAGATAACACGCCACCCTGCGGCACACCAGCAGAGGCATCACACCAAGAAGAGAAAGATTCCTCAATGCAAATACGCTGTCGGCGGCCAAACAGGTAACTATGAAACCAGTCAAGTACTGAAGGAGATATGTTAAAAGAGTATAGAATGCCGAGCAAAATGTCGAAGTCAACCGAATTAAAAGCATTGCTAAAGTCAAGAAGTGCCAGAACCGTTAACTTCCCCATTTCCATGCCAGACCTGATATCGTCCGTAATATGCACGAGTGCTGAGGTAGTGCTGTGTCCAGGTCGGAAACCAGATTGGAAGGGATTCAGCAGTTTGTGCTTGGAAAGGAATGTGCTGAGTTGTTGGTGGACAAGTTTTTCAAGGACTTTGGATAGGAATGGGAGAATAGAAATGGGACGATAGTCAGAGAAAGATGCAGGATGAGATTTTTTAGGTAGAGGAATAACCTGGGCATCTTTCCAGGCTTGCGGGAAGACACTACTGGAAACAGAGGAGTTGAGGATATAAAGGATAGCAGGAAGAATGTTATCAAGGATGGGTATAATCATTTTACGGCTGACACAGTCACTACCCACAGCGTTGGATGTTATCGTTAGAATACTCTTTTTAACATCACAAGCAGTGAATTGACTTATGACAAAAGGGGAATAATCAGGTATCGGAAGATTTGAAAGATGACTTAGTGTAGCAGCTTTGGTGGCCCTATCCAATATGGGCGAAGTAGAAAAATGACTATTTAGTAAGTTGAAGTTTATGTCTTTAGGAATCGTTTCCTGAGACTTTTTTCCGATACCTAATGATTTGAGAAACTTCCAGACCTTAGCTGTATCACCATTTTGAACTGAACTATGGATATGTTGGCGGTTTGCGTTCCTACACACCTTGCTGCTGTAATTTCTTATTGAGACGTACTTTTCCCTGTTGACATCATTAGGTCGAATTTTAAACTTAAACTTCGCAGCTGCTTTCTTATGTAGTAAAAGTTTAATTTCATCAGTCAGCCATGGCGATGGCAGATGCTTAACTCTCACAGCTCGAATAGGTGCATGTGTGTCGTAAAGCTGAATTAAGGAAGAAGTTAAGAAATCAACTTGTTCGTCAATGGATGAGGCAGTGACCAGAGGCGTCCAGTCAATCTTGCTGGCATCTTCACGAAGACGATCAATGTTCATCCCATCAAAATTGCGAAGCAGAAGAGTTTTGGACTTATGCTTAGGTGGTCGAATTTTGTAGGAAGTGAAAATTAGGTCATGATAGGAAAAGGCATCAGCTGAACATTGACCATGTTTAGCAACGTGATCGAGAGATGAGACGAAAATAAGATCAAGAAGTGAGGGAACAGAGTTAGGAAAATGGTGAGTGGCACCAAGATCAAGAATGGAGAGATTTGTAGATTCAATAATATGGCGAAGAGAAGTAGAGCGGGAGTCATTTTTAAGGAGACATGTATTAAAGTCACCCATTATGATGCTATGACTGTAAGAGGGAATCAGTGCCTCTAAAACACGTTCAAAAGAAGAAAAGAAATTAATCCGAAGAGAAGGGCAGTAGTAGACCCCAAGGAGAATTTTAGAGTGATGTAGTTCAACTTCCAGGAAAAGATGTTCACCGGCGTTCGGCGGAGGCGGCTGTGTGGACATGTTAACAATAGAAAAAGGAATGTGGTTGCGAAGATAAATGGCCACCCCACCACCACCACCGACCGCACGATCGTTCCTGATGAGTTGAAAACCTGGAAGAGAGTAAGAAGAAGAGGGAAGGCAAGGTTTTAACCATGATTCAGAAACAAGAATCGCATGAATATTCTTACAGTCAAAACTGGCCAGCATTTCGGGGAAATGAGCCGGAATACTCTGGGCATTAATATGAACCACATTAAAGTTTTTTGAGACATCGGAAAAAAAGGAAACAAGAGTGTCGGCTAGAGAAGGAACACTTAGGAAGCTTTCATCTTCACTATTCAAGGAATAAAAAGTATCATTATCACTGCTACAGCCAGGGCTGAGCATAAATATTAAAATAAATAAAATTAAAATAAATACCTAAACACAAAACAATAAAATTAAAATTACGCGGCTAAACAAAAACTAAAAAAACAAAAAAGTTTACGTCCACCTGCCAGTTGTGCTTTAGATTAAATAAAAAAGCTTAAAAAAAAAAAACATACAATAAGAGTTTGTAGTCCAGGCATACAAATCTAGTACAATAAACAAACAACATAAAAATAACACATAAATGCACATACAAGAAATTGAAACATTTCACAAAATAATTAAACCAAAGAAAACAACAAAATAACGGAGCGAAAATAAAATAAAGTTAGAGGTAGTCAATGCAGTGATACGGAACGCAAACAAAGAGTGACAGATACGACAGTGACAGTGACATTTGACATTGATGATAAACAATACGGTACACAATCAAACAAACGAGAAATATAAGTGTGCTTGGCACTGACTACCTACTGAAAACAAAAACGAGAAATTTTCTACTACCTGGACCACCTATACAGTAATGAAAACAAACAAAGCAGACATCATTTCCTCGCTACAGCACGCTTTGTTTTAGCTGCAGCGACCTTTCCCACTGCGATCGGTTGAACGACACCAGACTCCAGCTGTCCTGAGGGCTGCTCCGGCTGGGCGGCCATGTGTTCTGGCTGCTGCGCGATCTTATTGAGGTCGGCGAAGGAAGTGACTCGATACCGGGATCCTTTCGAATCAAGTACGAATACAGTGCCCTCAGTGGTCCAGCATTGGGTCACACCAAATCTATCCCGCGCCGCCATGAAGACGTTGTGTCTGGCTTTCGTCAAAAACTCTGACATTGTGATGCCAGACCCCTTCAGCTTGGTTTTGCCAAACCAGATTTTATCCCGGAGGGCCACATCATGCAGTTTAAAGAGGATAGGTCGGGGTTTATGAGATGTGCTGCGCCCCATCCTGTGACATCGCTTGATGCCAGACGTAGCCAAGTCCAATTTGAGACGCTGCTTGACAATTTGAACTACCACCTGTGCGGTCTCCTCATCTTGTTCCTCTGACACTCCATGCAACAGTAGGATTTTACGCCTCCCACGCATCTCCATGTTATCGAGGCATTGTGTTAGAGTGCCTACTTGCTGCTGGAGAGTACCGAGCGCCTGAACAATAAATGTCCGGAATGATACAAACTCTGCTGCCAAACCTGAGGTGGTGATTGATGTGGTGCACGGGCTTTTCTGCAGTTCCTTCTCAAATTCTGACATCCTTTGATTGAACAGATTGCTCATATCAGTGATAGTGCGGTTGATTGCCTCCATTGTGTAGTGCTATTACTATTAATTTTGCGTTTTGGAGCTGAAAACACTTCACTTAAAAAATATTATTTATTGTTGAATACAAAAGGCTACAATTTAAATACGTACCAAGTAAAATATGATAACTTAGAGATGATTAATTAATATTATTTATCATTAATATGCAAAGTTGATTAAAATTACTATTTTTAATATAAGTTTTAAATTAAGAGATAAAATTTTGCTGTTTCACTTTTAACTACCCACGAATTTTATCCATTTTGGTAGGCAAAAAGAATATAAATACAACACATACAATTATTCTGATGAGTGTATAATTATTTTGGAACGTTGTCCTTTACTCACCTCAGTATAAGTGGGTTTATTTTATTTGAAGTTATCATATTTTACTTGGTACGTATTTAAATTGTAGCCTTTTGTATTCAACGATAAATAATATTTTTTAAATAATAATACTTTCATTTTGTGATTGTGCTACATCATTGATAAATATACATTTATTTGCAAAAAAAATAATGATAATATCAAGGCAATTAATATTTATGTTCTAAAAACCATGATTTAGACCGTGGGCCAAATATGTAGAGTACTTTTTACAAGTTGTGCCTTAAGAACAGAAAGTTTAGGAATCATTTTAGAAGAAATGTCAATTTGTCATAGGTTAGTTTGTCACGCTTAGTGCTAAGCGTTTAAAACGATCCTATTACCTGTAAATCTGAGTGGGCAGTCACAACTTTTTTTTTGTAATTTTTCTTTCAAATAAAATGATGAACTTGGGTTGTCACTTTTTATTTTTTAATCTGAAGGTATAGTGTACGCTGGTACCTACATCATTATTAGTGGCGTATTTTAAGATTCAGCTCCCCGGGCCTGTAGGGTTTGCCGCCCCATAAATTAACGGAAAAAGTAAAAGTATAGTAGTAGTAGTGTAGTGTAGTAGTATTAAATCATAAAATTAAACCAAGCAGTGTGTGAGTACCAGCGTCGTAAGCTGGGGTCCTGAGCGAGATGGCCGCCGCCGCTGTAACGTAATTGAAGTCGTCTTTTTTTGTAGTAGTAATAATCTTAAAAGGTTTATGTAACTGTTTTTATTTAAAAAAAAAAAACAGAAATGTGGAATTATTTGTTGAAAATAATTTCGCAATTTAATTTCAAAACATAACCTTCACATTTCTGTATTTTATTTGTAATAAAAACAATTACATACAACAACACATACACAACATTACAAAAACATGTCACATCATTACATAAAAAAAATTACTAGGTACTACATTTTAAGTTAAACATTCTTTTGCGGAGACCCTATGAGTGTCGAATCGAAAACCTCTTTTTTAATGTCAGTTAATAAAAGGCTTGACGTGACGATTTCATAATTTAACAATAAATTATATTTTTTTTTAATTTAAAAATCCGACCGCAAAAAACAAATAAAAAGCTCCAAACAAGTCACTTTTCAAATAGTCTGATGCAGTTGGTGACATTAAACCTGCGATTGAAATAGGTAAACAAATACCACCAAATATATCAGCGTATTGACTACACAAGAGCGAGCGAAGCGGACTCGAAAATTTCAATAAATCTTCAGAAAAGTTGTAAATTATTTTGTCTATTGATATGGATATTGGACGGTGCTTACGAATTACACAAATGCAAGAGCGAGCGAAGCGAGCTCCGGAATTTTAGAATACCATCTTGAATAGGTCAAGTTTTCCTTTCAGTTACTACGGGCAAAGAAAGCCTAATTCATCCCAGCTTTAGTCTTTAACGATCGATTATGCTCCTATCCAATGGGGACGCTTAACTTCGGCTCTGAAAAAGGCCCCGCTATGGTAAAAAATTAAAAACGATTTTTGCAGGACGCCTTTTTAGTTTAGTTTTAATTGGCACTGCCTTGCTGCCAGAATAATGCAGTGCTAGATAACTAGTTGCTGTTTACAATAAACCAAAAAATACAATAAGCAATGAATTTACT
Source organism: Mamestra configurata (assembly GCA_002192655.3). Taxonomy (NCBI): domain Eukaryota; kingdom Metazoa; phylum Arthropoda; class Insecta; order Lepidoptera; family Noctuidae; genus Mamestra; species Mamestra configurata. The sequence continues at coordinate 23,409 of NDFZ01005224.1, read as the reverse complement.
AGCCTCAGCAGCCTCTTTTTACGCGAAGTGAAACTTAAAAATAGGATTTACCACAGTAGCACTCAGTGCTTTAACGCCCCCTTTTTGCTAGGTCGCCAAGACAGCCCGCTCTCCGACATTACATCTGGCGCTGGTTGGGGTAGTAGGTACAGACCTAAAGGCTATATATATATATACCTAGTGAATTCACTCAGTGTACAAGCAAAAATGTCCATCTGTCTATCTCCTCTGCTACAAGGTTGAGTGCGAAGCGCCCGCGTCAGGGGCGCCCCATTCAACAAATTAGTCCGGTATATTAGCTTATGGCTATCGGCTTGCACCCCCAAAGCCCCCAGCCTATTTTCGTAATTTGCGAATCCGAAAACGAAGAAAATTATAGGTACCTACTATATATAATGACGAAATATTGCAATTTCGTTAGAGCCATCTTCTGACATAGGCCTTGGCTGGTTTGGCTCTGCGCGCTGCGCTCTTCTCCGTTCTTTGATTAGCGCGAGCCGACCCAAACTTACAACCAAATGAGTTGTAGTTTTTGTTAAGTGTCAAGTTAGGTACGCTGTTTTATTTTTTTCAGGCATATAAAGCAAAAAAATGTGAGCGAGGTGCGGCTTACGCCGCCCCTTGCAGCCTGCCGCCCCGTGCCATGGCTCTTTTGGCCCAAGGGTAAATACGCCCATGGTCATAATCACGTTGCTCGCGATCCTCCCTCCCGATCCTAATATTCTTCTTTTTACAAGCTTTTATTTATAATTCTTGTGTTTTTAGGCTTAGTATTTATACATCCTGAAATAAACGAAAGAAAAACTTGATGACCTCAGCAACATTAGCAAAATACCTTATATTAAGTACGAAATATATAGTTTAGTAAAAAATATTTTTTCATATTTTTTCCCCCATCTCGGAAAAACTCAAGACTCGGAAGCTTCTTGGTGTACTTTTTTTTAATTCGCTTTGCGCGCGCCATTTTCTTTTCACGTCATATTGTTAAAACCTTAGGTAAAAAACAAGAAACTTGAAAACAAGTGAAAAACCTAAAATGAGTAATTCTAGCGACGAGGAAGTTTATTTGACGCCAACAGAATTGACTGAAATTGATAATAATGCGCAAATGAGCTTTCTCCCTCAACAGTCACGGCGAGAAGTATATGAAACAGTACGATATGTTTAACACGTGGCGACTAGCTAAAGAAGCAAAAACTTTCTCAGAAAATGTTTTGCTGGCATATTTTATTGAATTATCCGAGACCAAGAAAGCAAGCACTCTATGGACTACGTATTCAATGCTAAAAGCAACAATTAAGATGTAAAAAGACATACCTACATATCGACACCTATCCTAAATAAGTGGAATTTCTAAAAATTCAGAAAAATTCATCATCCCAAAAAATCTAAGGTTTTCATAGCATCTGAAATTGAAAAGTTTCTTAACGAAGCACGTGATTCCGTATATTTGGCGGCAAAAGTAAGTCAGTTGCACATTCAGTATCTACTTAAGTATATTAATCAACTACTTAGCATAATCTAAAACGTACTTAGTAGATGTTGATAGACATAATTATGAATTTATCTACTACAATACTCTTTACGTTACAGGTTGCTCTTATTATTGGTATAACGGAGCACGTCGAACTAATGAACTAACACAACTTAATGTCATAAACATTGAGAAACATTCAGATGACTTACTATTAATTAATTTACCTAATACAAAGACAAAAAGAGACCGCAACTTCGTCATTCGCAAGGAATACGTAACAATTGTTGAGAAATATCAAGGCTTACGCCCGCCTAACACTCCAATCAATCGTATTTTTCTACAATATCGCACCGGAAAGTATGTTAAACAGACTATGGATGTTAATAAAATTGGCAGTATCCCACGAGAAATAGCTACATTTCTTGAACTTCCAGAACCCCTGTTGTACACGGGTCATTGTTTCCGACGAACTTCAGCCACACTTTTGCTGATTCAAGAGCTGATCTTCTGTCCCTTAAGCGCCATGGAGGCTGGAAGTCAAATGCGTTGTAGAGGGATACATAGAGGATTCCATCCAAAATAAGTCTAAAATATGTAAAGGCATCGTAGTAGCCATTACACTGAAAGCGCCGCAGTCAGATCCTTGGACTGGCCCTTCTACATCAAAATTGAGCCGTTACGAAACACCTAACCATCGCCCTCTCTCCAACATTTATGCCAAGGGAATCCGATGAATTGGTACAACTATTAAGTATGACAGATAGTTTACCGAAAAACAGTACCTACTACAAGTCACTAACACCAACATTACAGTACCTAACAAAAATTTTAAACTCAACATAAGTAACTGTAGCAACGTTACTTTAAATTTTTCTTAATTATACCTGAGTATTATTTGTTAAAATTTAAAGATTATTCTGTAATAAACCTATCATAATATATAGTTCATACCTAAACTGAAATAAAAGTATCTTGTGATTGTAAATGTTTTTTTTTTGCATTTAGTTATTTCCTCGCTGAGTTGGGATGAAAAGTTACTGTTGCACTCGAGTGCAAAGATTTTTCACCTCGTGCTCTTTTGATTCCCTCGCTGACGCTCAGGATTCTAATTTTTGCGGAATGGTGGAAAAACGTGTTGAGGCGACCCCAAGTAACTTGGGATAAGGGCAGGAAGATGATGATGGTGGTGAGATAGCTTCCGTGTGGAGAGATGAATTCTTGACGTTCGCATTGTAGCTCGGTTCGGGTTGGTTGTGGAAAGGTGAGTGTATAGCGTCTATCATCCAATTACTCCATGGCTTCTTTGGTCAGCGTGAGTTTAGTGGGCAGGCATGACTTCTGTAGAGTTTGACTAAAGATGAGTCCTTGAATGCAGTTTAGATGTCCTCTCGTCGGTTGATGATTGACTTCGTCTTCGCAGAGAAATAGGCGATTTAACTTCGGGAATTCAGCCTTTATGTACTTGAAAACTTTCCCGTTGGTTGCAATGAAAGGAGAGGGGGAGGAATAAAGGTGTACATAAATTTATTGGGAACTATTGCTAATCTATATCATTCGAACTTATCAGGTGAGATTATTGGGACTTTAAATATGATAACTATTCTTTTTCCTGTAAAGTAATAACCAGGCTATATAACTGTATAGTATCCTCTTCGATCTGCCTCTAGCAGTTGGTCTGAACCGTATGTAGATCTTAATCGTTTAGTCATATTACCTAAAGTATCTATGCTAAAAGTACTATGGTGAGTGCTTGATGCACGTATAAAAGCTAAGGTATCTTCGATCCTAGTTATCTCTAGAAATAAATCATCTGTATTATCGCAAGCTTTGCGAACCTTATAAGATCATTTTTAGCAAAAGCTTTCTCGTCTAAAAGTAATCCTAAAGTACTATTGATTCTCTCTTGATTGCTTACAATTTTTGAAAGTATCTCACTATATCTAGTCATCCAGACTTTATTAAGACTTATATGCTCGTTTAACTTCGATAATATCTTGCCATCATTATTTTCTAAAAGATAAATGGCATTGTTGTAAGTTTGGGTATCCGATTGATCTAATTTATCAGTTATGTTTACTGAACCCAAACCGTCTGTGAGACCTCTTTTGCTACGACCGGGTTCTAATGTCTTTAGCTGAGTCGGTGTCGTTCACTACAGCTTTCTTAAATCTGGCCAGACGATTACGGCAGATATCTATTGTCAGCAACTGCAAACCATGATGGAAAAGCTAGCTGCTAAACAACCGAGGCTGGTCAATCGCTCTAGGCCACTGCTGCTTCAGGACAACGCTAGACCACAACTGCACAACAGACGGCTACCAAATAAGAGGAACTTCAATTGGAATGTCGTAAACATCCACATTCCACCGTACTCTCCGGACCTTGCTCCAACCAGATTACTTTTTTTCGAAATTTGGATAACTTCTTGCAAGGGAAAAGATCAACTCAGATGGGGCAGTCCAAACCGCCTTCAAAGATTTTATCGATTCCCGCCCGAATGGTTTTTTTAGTAAAGGGATCAATAAACTACCTATGAGATGGAAAAAGTGTTGCTGTCAATTCATATAATCAAGATGTCACGTGATCACGAAGTGAGCTGTCTTTCCATCTTGATTATATGGATTGACAGCTCACCTCGTGAGCACTTCAGTGTGTAGTCATAGGGACAGCGGGTGGCATTCTATGGATTAAATGCGGCTGCTGTGTAGCCGGGTTACGTCCCTCGGGGTTACTCTCATTACGTTGCTGTAGGTACTTACATGAAATTCAATTCCTGTTGTAGAAATTCCAAAGCCTTTCCACTAGTTTCGGGTCTCATACATCGAATACGGGACCCTAAAGATTCCTTAAGACCTCTAACGATTATATTAGTTAGCTTTTTATAAAGATCGCGTTTTGCTTCCATGGTCGTTACTACATTTTCGTGCAATGTAACAAGTCATTATGCTGAAAGCTGAAAAGGGTCTGGCATTTGTCATAATACTCCTGCGGAGCGCTGCTTCCTTGTGTCAGTAAAGACATGTCATTATAATGGGCGGTCTCGTCCCTTTGGTAGGAAAAATTATAAACTAATGCGTCAGGAATCCCTTGCCAATATTCTGGTATGCCATTGGAATTAATAGTTGAAGCTGGCCCGGTGATTTTATTCAGGATGCCGTTTATGAGACATAAATTAGTTACCTAACTCGTAACTCGAGTAATTTCCAATATAGTGTATTACGAGCAGATCACATATTTTAATAAATGGCGTTAGAACATTCGGATAGCCATCAAAATTTGGAACTCCGCGCAAAGCGTTATAGATACTATCTATAACGCTTTGCGGGGTTCAGTGCCATACTGCTATCAAATAATAAACCTAAGCCTAAATTATCGGAACCTGTAAACCTTTTTGAATCTACTTCTCTGCTCCTACTTATCTGTCTAGAGGAGACAGATTTCTTCCTAGTTTCCCTTGGGTGAAAAATGTTGAGTATCTAAATATTAATATATGGGAATAAGGAAGCAACACTTAAATAAAGTTTCAAGGACTTACATACACATAGATTTCTCGTTGTATCGATGGCTGGATAGATACGTCCTCAGCTGTGTCTTCTTAAGTTCGGTTCTTCGACGAGGTACTTGGAAATAACGACAGCAACTATAGGAGTCAGCAGATTAACGATTTTTGGAATTCTAAGCCGCGCCGCGCACTGCCTCGAATATCCTACAGACTGCGCCAATAACGAAGGTGACAGCCGGAGCACTTAAAAAAACCGATATTAACTTTAAAGAAGGGTTTAATTACTTTCAAATTACAATATTGATTTATATTAAATCTTAAGTCTAGACTTGGACGATGCCAGTACCGAATGCTTAGACTTTGACTTTGAAGTACCTACCTTTCTAATTAATTATTACAAAAAATACAATTCTAAACGATTGTGGAAAACGGATGCGGTATCAGCAGATTGGAAGTAGGTGGCCGATGGCTACACGAGGCGTCGAGTCAGCAGAGTCCCTGTGTTGCAATTTTATGTGGAATCATCCATTGTACGTAAATAACTTATCATGTCGCTATTCAACTGATTTGGTTTAGGCAGGGCACGTAACAAACTCAACAGCATAGAATTAATTTACATGAGTTATGAATGTTCACCTCCCAATCAATAAACAGCCCAGTGCATTTGCGTCAAAGTTACTAGCATCTTAGAGTCTGCATACCTACACTGCACAGTGATAGCGAGATTATGACAATTACCAATCTCTTAAGCCAATAACAGAGTTTCACGGCATTGATAAAGCTAGGTTCACTAGAAAGTGGCGAGAAAAATATACAAGTGCTATTAATAATAATGTGGGATTGTTGACACTTTGTTCACAACAAATCCTAGCTACAATTTATGTAAATAATATGCATATTAATTAAACAAAGGGAAAACCAAAACATTGTGAATATTAGGTATATATTGGGTAAAGTTAAGTTATAAATTATATACATCTATATAGGTAGTAATACAACCTTTACTAGGAACAAGTCCCGTCTCGACTATTATTTTCTGTTGTTTTTTTTTACGGGTACCGCAGTAATTTTTTTCTTCGCGTATGTTTGTTTTGATAACTTTTATTCAGCACCACCTTTTATTTTGAAACATCTACCGACGAGGCAGTTCAAGTACATTCCGTGAGATGGCAGTGAAAGCAAACACACTACTTTTGGGTTGCCAGTTTAGGGTAGAATCTCAATATCTAGTGGTAAAATATAATGTAGAATTAATTTTGATATGCCTAATAGAATATAAATAGTAATTGAAACCCGTTTAATTTCCAGAAATCCCTTTCCATCAAGTTATTTGATCTGCGTATTTTTACGCAAGTAATTCAAAAGCGCTGAGTATTCATCACTTGTTAAACTGATAGTTAAGGTTGATCTTTTTTTCTGAACTCTCTGCGTAAAGTTGTTCGGCTATCTACTATTAATTTTAAAACTGACGAAAAGGCACTGCTTCAGAACTCAAACATCTTCATTAATTTTAAGATAAAATTATGAGGAAACTACAATTCCGTCTGCCGACACCATAAACTCTGAGAGGCCTCGTATCCATGGTCAGGAATAAGATTTAAAAAAAAATAGAGGTAGCGGAACGCTTTTATTCAAAGTTGCAAACAAAGCGTAACTATAAGACGTCATCTGACGTTAACGAATGGTCGCTGACGAACTAATTGATTGATCGTTGATGTTGATACTGAACTTTTTTGTTCACAGGAAATATACCCGAATCCGTCATTTATACACGACAGAAACGAAGTTTTTGATGTAATACCTGGCAAATTGGGTAAGTAAAAAAAGACACGCGACTAACAGAAGCTGAAGGGTGCTTATCCGGACATAACCTAAAAATACAAATAAATCCGATGTTGTGCTAACTGCGACTTTTATTTTACTGAGAAATGTATTAATAGGAACGTAATTGCTAACTACTAGATCGTACTCTAGGTTTATTGTTAATCCCAACAACAAAATGTTACGCAGTTTGGTGTGTCTAATCACACGTAGGGACGAGTGTTTGGTTCAAGCTATTGCTCAGATGTTTTTGAATTGCAAACGCGAATAATTTAGGAATATAGTTTTCTTACCTGATCTAAGTAATTTAATATTTATAAGATACTTTCGGCGTGCCGATTCCTCCGATGCCAAACTTAATTGAGGCAGGCTATTGCCTTCTATCTCTTTATTCTTACTATGATTTACTCAGTAGAAGGACTTAATTAGGTACTCGTATACAGGGCCGATTTTTCAGTAGTCAGATAACTTTTACCTACCTATGGAATAATAATAGCATGGCAGCTATTGTATCTATACTAATATTATAAAGAGGAAAGATTTGTATTTTTGTATGTAACGAATTAACTTAAAAACTACTGAACCGATTTCAAACATCTTTTCAGCAATGGATAGCTACATTATCAGCGAGTAACGTAGGCTATAATCCCCGTACTCCCGAGGGAAAGGGAACTACGCGGGTGAAACCGCGTGACGTCCGCTTGTGGAAAATATGTTGAACAGCCAATTTTTTTCCTACGTTATCTGATTATTTAAAAATCAGCCCACAATCATTTAGACTGAAAGAAAATACAAAACTCAATGCGAGGTTCAAGGCATAATGCTACGTCCACATATAGCGATTGTGGTTGGCGACTAGCTGGCGATTTTAGTATGCATTGTCTGTCCACAAGCAAGCGATCGATCCCTAAACTTTAAGACAAAGAACCCTATCAGTGTGATTTTTATAAGTCAATGGATCTAACTTTATTTAGACATATACTGTATTATTATATGTTGTGCTAATGTTTGTACTTAATTAATTAAAATTATTGTATACTTTTTTTTAAATATCACGGAAAATTGGTCAAGTAAATGAATATGAATTAGCTTGAACTTGAATTAAACTTACCTACATTTTAAATGCTCAAAATCCCCAGCAAGTCGCAGCATGTGGATGTACTGAAATTTTTAACTCCCGCCTTTTATCCCAGTGAGTTAACAGATTTCCAGCAATATCTCACGCAACTTGAAATTTCTGGCAATTGTCACGTCTGTTTAAAGAATCGCCTTTGAGTCGCTGGCGACTAAACTCACTGCGTGTGAACGACACTTAACTAATTTAACATCAAAAATTTTGCTGTCGCTGCCAACTGGCTTAGCGAGCCGCTTAATTGGCTGCCTAGCCTTTTATTGGACGGCGCCGTTTAATCAGCGGCCTAAGTGACATCCCGTCATTTAATTGAACAACTAAAATGACTTGGTTCAAGTCGGAACATAGGGCATAGGGAGCTTAGGGCACCCGACACGGATAGGTTAGGTTCCGTTAACGCGCAGCGGGGCTCCGTCGTCGATGTTAGAATTTTGGAATTAATTGTGTTTGTTGTTTGAATTTAGAATTTCCAAAATTAAATATTCCATATACCTATTTCCCTCTCACGTTTATAGGGCAGGGCTCATCAGAAGGCTTTTAATAAAACGGTTGATTTTAACCTCGCAAATTAAATTTAGTAAAAATTTACATAGCCTATGTCACCCGTAGTATTTTTACGAATCTTTTGTTTCCCATTCATCAAAATCAGTTAATAAAAAAAAACATACCTTCCTATTAGCTTTGCCGTAGTCGGGTAATAATAGTTTGAAGTATTCCAAGCTTGACACCTTTTACTTTCATCTGGTGGTTTTGGACGAAAGTTCAGTCCAAGTAAAAGCAGGTTTTCCTTTTATCCAATGAGTAGTTTTTTTTCTTTTTGGCCAGGGTAACAGACCTTGTAGGAGCCTGGTAGAGGTCTGTAGATGTTGATGGTGTAGAAACTCGCCATCGCCTCGTAAACGTCGTAATCCACAGTCAGTTTGAAGCAATCTTCGTCCTAAGTGATTTATGTTTGCGCCATGCTCCTCATCAGACCTTTCACTATATTCGTCAGTGACTTCATTCGCATCCTCAATTGGGGGTTCAACATAAATAATGTTTTCTGAATAATTATATCAGTATCCTCACACTCCAATGCTGACAATATTTCATGAACTTGCAGACTGTAATAAATACAACAAACAACACATCCAGTACCCGCTGTGCATAGCGTGCGATAAATCGGACAGTACAAAATTTGCAAGCGCAGCATTCTAAATAACAGTGGTCTCGCAAAAACAACATTGTATATAAATATAATAGGTAGTTTAGCAATAAAAATTGTATAGTTGGTAAGTAAGTACTAAGAAAACATAATAAAGTCTTAGCGAAATACTTTGACCGGTTGGCGCCATTTTGGAAACCTATAGGTGACAAGCAATTGGGTTCGTTCATTTTTTTTTTTATCTTTGGTCATGACCCATGGATACTGTACTGAGTTCAGTCGCAGTCTTGATTTTTTGACACACTTTATTTTGCATTAGAATGCGGATGTAAAACATTCTAATTTCAGGTTTTCAGGTTTTTGGAGTATCTGGTAGCAAATATATCGATTCGGCCTTATCGTCAAGTTTCGTCTGAGTTAGTCAATACCTACTGGAATAATATTCTCAGCTCCACTTAACCGAGATTGCGCCTGTTTCAATGATTTCACATATTTTCCAAGTGCGTGGATATAACGAGATATAAAACTACACCAATTTACATCACAATATCCACTAGGAATCAATTTAGGAATAATTAAAACAGCCGCTAAACTTCACTCGATCCCGCCAAAAACTCCTCTTATCATTTCATAACAGCAGTGTTACCATATGAGTAAATATGTTAAAATACTAAATTAAAACGATAAGATTTGAAAAAAAATCCCCGAAATAAACATTTTCAAATTAAGTTTGATTTACCGAACATTATACTTTAATGGGTTAAGCTAGATGGCTGTGACGGTTATACTGCTCAGTACAGTGAAATGGCGATGCAGCCAATTGAATGGCTGATTAAGTTAGTTGGTTGCGAGATTACTATTTATCTCTGTCGTTTGTAATAAATCTCAGAATCCTCTTATCATAATATATTGCTCTATATATTATTTTTTATTATACTCACGTAGGTTTTTTATTTAATATCCTTCTTAATATGTAGGACAGTTTTTTTATCAATCTGTATTGTCCCATTGCTGTACAAAGGTCTCCCCCATAGCCTTCCACTCTTCCCGTCGTGTTGCCCTCTCCGATCAAGACAGTACCTAATAAAAAGTACAAAACCAAGTGATCGGATAGTTCTCATTCCTCTAGTGCCTAAATCATAAAATCACAAATGTCCACGGTGGATTTACTAGTCCCTAAGTAAGATTTTCATCATCCACTTTGTTCTTAGGCCTTTGTGATTACTTATTCATTGTCACAAGGACGATTAGGCGCAATGAGCCCAAACTTGATAAGTACTTCACCTGAAGAAATACTTTTGGGAATTTATATTCAATTCAATTTATTCAACAACAAAGATTTCAGTACATATCCTTATGTAAGTAGTATACTTACATTAATGAGGCAGATTAGGCGCGTTACAGCTTACAGCGAAGGAGAGAGTAATACTCAGAACCGCGTTAGTAATCAACCTGTGTTGCAGGCACAGGCGCTTACTCCAACACACTTTTAACATGCTTATAATCACTACAATAGCCAGAAAGACTGACTCACTGAGTTCACAGATCAAGCAAGCCTGGGAAGCATAGGGGTACACGGTTGTTTCGGTGAGTACCTGAATAGGATTGGGCGAGAGGCCACGGCAAATTGCTACCATTGTGAAGGCGAATATAACGAAAATACAGAGAAGCTCAAGCCCATTACAGTGTCCCCAGGGATGTGCAATAACAGGCGTTGCACAGAGGGGGTTCCGGAGTGGTCTATTAAGAGGTACCGGGGCCTTCCATTGTGCTGATGATCACCGGGGTGGTTTTAGTGAGATAAAATCCCACACTCCCTGGTATTTGTCCCAAAAGTCCAGGCGCCTTTTGAAGGTTGCCCCCCCGAAAACAAAGAAAGGGGAATTCATATAACATTAATGTATACAACAACAAAAAATAAGCATCTACGATACTAATAACATTTTTAGGGTTCCGTACCTCAAAAGGTAAAAAGAGGAGCCCTTATAAGATCACTCTCTTGTCCGTCTGTCTGTCCGTGTGTCACCACCGATTTTCTCAGGAACGGGTGGAGTTGAAATTTATACCAGATACTGAGGTCTATATAGTCCCTATTAGGTGTATAAAATCAAGGTCCTGAGTCAACACGATAAAAAGAAATGGGCAAATTTAGATTTTCGTGAAAACTTGTTAGTACCAAGATTTACCTTAATTTTCAACTTTTTTATATTTCGGAATTTTATCTTTACTTGTGCTGTAGACCTTGTTTTAAAAAAAAAATTAACAATTCTAAGCCAACCGAAAGTACCCTATAGGTTTGGGTCTAAAACCTAGGTATATGGTAGTTCCCGTTGACCTAGAATCACAAAATTTGGCAAAAAGCAAGATCTTACAGCACAAAATGGGAAAAATTACAAAAAAAAAAAGTTGAAAATTAAAGGGTGTCCCCAATTCCCCATACATAAATAGTTGACGCCTGCCACCAATAAAAATGATACCAATTTTATTACGGCAGTATAATGGGTAGGTACGGAACCCTCGACGCACGAGTTCGACGCGCACTTGACCGGTTTTTTGTTGTTTGATCTGGCTACTCTCCGAAGCAGGACCGATTTTGACGGGTTTCACTGGTAGATAGCTGATGTTACAAGGAGTAAATTAGGCTACTTTTATTTTGGAAAAAGGATTAGGGTTCCGTGCAAAAAATACCCATGAAAAACTTTTCACGCGGTATCTCCAAAGTGGCTGGACCGCATTTGACTAAAAATACTTTTCGCGCACTAGTGCCTCATTGAAATTTGTAAGAATGTGTGTGTGTAATTCATGTGCATTGTGCATGTGTAATAATGAGAGGGTGTGAGTTTAGATAGAATTCTAGGCAAGCATTAACGTAATTCATAATTGCTGGGGCCGGTGGAACACTCTGACAATAAGGTTGTAATGAATTTGAATACAACCCACTTAAATGAACCCGCTTGATGTGAATTTGAAACCTCTAGTGAACATTCCTAGGAAAACTTTTTAGGGACCTAGCAACGGCGGCCGACGGTGAATAATAATCTGACTGTAATGTGTTTTGAGATCCACACAAAAAATCGTCAACGAATTGCTGGCGACCAAAGTCGTTGCGTGTGTATGTAGCATTATATAGACACTGTGCGTTTGTTGCTAATTTTTAAAGTATATTATTGATTACTAAAATAAACTTGTAGTTCAAAATTGTAATAAAATAGTAAAATAACTAATATTCCTAAACGTGTTGTATGGAATCACTAAACTACTTCTCTCTTTTAGCTTAAACTAATGCTAAATTGGCAACACTGCGTTTCGGACCGTATGATAAAGGGCCTGTTCTGCAACTGCATGTCAAAGTCAAAAGACAAGTCGACTTGCGCGCGCGAGCTCAAGCTGCACTGCAGCGTTGTCGGCTGAACATTCAGCTGGTCTGGTGATTTCACACCGTCAGAAACATGTCTGTTGAAAATGATGAAATAAAAAACATCGCGGTACAAATGTCCAAACTAAACGTCCATGCCCAGGAATTTGTGCCTAGTGCAGCGGTGTTTTCGCCTAGTGCAGCGGTGTTAGACGCTGGAGCATCATCATACACCGGGAACGGTTCCGAGTTTCCACCGACTTCGCCATGTCTGCCGCCTCCAGCGCATGCTGGCTGCGCGGTGCCGTCCTCAGAAGAAGCCATTCCTGAACCTAGACCATCATTAAAACCAAAACCACAAAAAAAAAGAATTCATAAAGAAAACGTACACAGCAAAGAGAAAACAATCCCTAAGAAAAAGTGTACAGGGATAAAAAGTTTAAAAGAACATGTAAATTTTGTGCTAGTAGGGCACGTGGATGCTGGAAAATCTACTATTGGAGGGCAAATTATGTCATTAACGGGTATGGTAGATGAACGCACATTCACTAAGTTTCATAATGAAGCCCGTGAAAGATCTAGAGAGTCCTGGTATTTGTCATGGGCCTTGGATACAAACCAAGAAGAACGTGACAAGGGTAAAACTGTTGAACTTGGTAGAGGATATTTTGAAACTGAAAAGAAGCATTTTACTATTCTTGATGCTCCAGGCCATAAGACCTTTGTGCCAAACATGATTGGTGGAGCTGCACAAGCTGATCTTGCTGTACTTGTTGTGTCAGCCCGTAAAGGAGAATTTGAAACTGGCTTCGAAAAAGGAGGCCAGACACGTGAGCATGCAATGCTGGTGAAAACTGCTGGAGTTAAACATTTGGTGACCGCAGTCACCAAAATGGATGACCCAACAGTTAACTGGGAGGAAAATAGATATATTTACTGTGTAGAAAACCTTACTCCCTACTTAAAAAGGCTTGGTTTTAACCCAGAACAACTATCTTTTGTGCCTGTCTCTGGCCAAACAGGACAAGGTATACTTGAAAAAGTGGCAGAGGAAGTCTGTCCATGGTATCGTGGGCCATCTTTTATACAACTGATTGAAGACCTCCCACCCTTTAGCAGAATTGTTAACGGGCCTTTTATGATGCCAATTAGTAATAAATACAAAGACATGGGCACTGTCCTGATAGGAAAGGTGGAAGTAGGAACAGCATATAGGGGCAGTACTCTTTTGCTTATGCCAAACAAGGTACAAGTTGTTGTAGACCAACTATGGTCTGATGAAATTGAAGTGGTTTCAGTAGCATCTGGTGAAAATGTGAAAGTAAAGCTTAAAGGCATTGAAGAGGAAGAAGTGTCCCTTGGCTTTGTTCTTTGTGATATCAATGAACCTATTACTACAGGAAAAGTATTTGATGCACAAATCTCAATCTTGGAAACCAAATCAATAATTACTGCTGGTTACTCAGCAGTAATGCACATTCATTGTGCCGTGGAAAAAGTTACTGTCAAGGCACTTATTTGCCTAGTTGACAAAAAGACTGGTGAAAAGTCTCACACACGGCCACGCTTTATTAAACAAGGCCAAGTGGCTATCATGAGGCTAGAATGTGCTGGTGTAATTTGTTTGGAACCATACAAAAAATATGATCACTTAAGTAGAATCGCCTTAAGAGATGAAAATAAAACAATAGCATTTGGAAAAGTCTTAAAAGTGATCAAGTAGAAAGCTATTTTAAGCTAGAAAAGCTTTTTTAACCCGAAGTAGGAGACTAAATGACTGAAAAACTGGAAACGGTGCATCTATATCTGCAGTGTAAAAACAAATTAGTGTCAAACTTGCAAATATTTTGCAGATTCATTAACTATTGTGTAATTATCTAAAAGATAGTGTTATTGGAATTATGTGATGTGTATGTGATAATGTAATATTTATAAGCAAATCAGGAGCTTTTATCATTTGGATTTTATATCTGCATAAAATGTAAGTACAGTGGAATCTGCTTATTATGACTCAGCCTGTATTGACCAACCACTTACTTATGAAGAAAAAAAAAGAAGAAAAGTTTGGCTTTCATAGAAAATTCTTAAAAAAAGGATATAATGACCCTTTTTTGAGAAATTATGTTCAATTATAGTGAGTGACATTATTCCTAACTTCACTTGTTTCTGTGGCCCTCGGATTTTAACATATAATTTGTAGCATTTCTCTCTATTACACTGAGCACATTACTAATATAGGAATTTCTTTTTTTTTAAACTATGTTTTGCATAATGTCCGCTTAGTATAGGTAGGTAACATTTTTGTCACTTCCTTCAATGGTTTTTTAAGCAGATTCTTCTGTATTAATATGATGTTTGTTTTAAGTAAAATTTAAATGAATAGGGTAGGTACTTAACAATTGAAATTGTACAAAATGTCAAAAATAAGCTTAGGTACTGAAAGTACCTATTATGATTTTTGCAACTCTTTCTCAATCATCTTAATTTATAGTTATGTACTTATACATACATAACTTGAACAACTTGATGTTATAACTTGATGTATAAAATTGTAAAAATATAAGTAATTTAAGCAGATTCTCAATTTCATGGCAAAAAATCAAAATGAATATACGCCTTTACCTTATGAGTTAAAAAAATATTTGATATAAAAAAATGACAAAGATTATTTTACTCGAATCATTATTTTAGCTTTAGGTAGGTACTTACCTTTTAAATTGATATTGTAACTTTCCTGGAAGATATGTACCTTTACATACATACTTCAACAACTTGATTCAGCCTAAGATTGTATGGTAAATGGTATTAAGTACATACTAAGTATATGACCAAAACTAAAATTACGATTGGTATGTTGACTATAGGTTCAATGTTCTCTTTGTACATGATATAATCTAATACCAATACTAATTAAAAATGTAAGGTTGCCAATTAAACAACATTCCAGATAATGGTTCACAAAATTGTAGATAGGTTTAAGTATGATGTCAACTAGAAATTTATAAAAGGTGGGTAGGTTTTATGCATTTTTACTTTTTTTGTTGTTGTGTCAAGTAATAAAATAAAGTTTTTTTATGGAGTTCCTAGTCTGCTCAGTGCCATAGTTCCAAAAAGTATTGTGTCATAACTTGAGAGAATATTCGACAGTTAGGATGTTAAAGACTGATCATTGTTGGTCAATTTTGGTGTAGAAGGAACGGTCAGATGATGTTGACTGATCTATTCTCAATATGTCATTTTAACGATTTGATTGATTAGTGCATGTGAACACCCTAAGAACTGTATGGGACAGGGTGTAGGTAATTGAAATACTTAAGTGAAAATGTTACAACAGCCTAATTATGAATGCTTTTAATGTAAATATGTATGTTATTTCTAATATGTACAAAACCTCATAAATTAGTAAGCATTTATAAAAAGTTATTGGACATTAAGACATTTGGTCAAGGATCATTTCACATTAACTAGGTATATAATAGGTACAAATACTTACCTATGAGTAATATTTAACATAGGTAGGTACCTAATTAATGTCTACATGTACACATACTATAAGTAATATTTAACATACTTGCCATAAACATATTGATAAAGGACCAAATATTGGTACAGAAAAGGACACTTAAATCTTTCATTGAAAAAAAATTTTGCTTTTATAGCACTTTAGGCTCAGGAGGGCAGCATAGCTCCAAAAATTATTGTGTCCTAACTTGATAAAGTATTTGACCACTATCCGTAGATATACATGACTGGACTGAATCAATGATGTTACCATATCAATAACTCAATGACTTATATCATTGTCGCACAATATTGGTGTAGTAGGAGCAGTCAATTGATGTTAACTAGTCTATTCTCCTATACATAATATTATTAATTGATTTGACCGATTGGTGCATGTAATAAACATTTCACAACACAGGTTTTATAGTAGGAATAACCATGGCCACTAGGCTGGCACTATTTTCAGGGGGGCATAATCAAAACCCCACCTTGAATAGGATAGGTCTGTTACCCATTCTCGGCAGTCCCGCCTCGGGTTTGCTAGGATCTCTTATACTGAATATGTCAAGTGTCTAGGGATTAAGTACATTTTTAACTATAAAAAAATCCAATTAATATTTACCAAATCTAGTCTTCCAGACTGGCTTCTTACTTTAATTCCTGTTTAAGTTAACAAATTAGCCCTATATTTTGTAAACATTAAGAAAAATTGTTTTTTTTTTTGGATATTGTGGGCAATTAACTTAAGTTAATGTTGTTAATTAAATGGCAAACATTAGGATTTTTAAATTGTTTATTGCAAAGATAATATAATAAAAATCTGTGTTTCCATCATTGACACAAATCACACAATCACAGCGATTTATCATGCTTAAAATCAGTTCATCAAAAACACTTTGAAGAATGGCTGCCCACGTTCTTTCTAACAATTCAAAAAGTTGTGCACGGCATCCATACTCGGCAGAGCTCTCCTTTGGAGCATATCCCATGCGTGCTCAATTGAGTTGAGGTCTGACGATTGAGCAGGCCACGGCAGAACGTTGATGCGAGCATTGGTAATAGTGCGTGTTACGACTCTTGCCGTGTGTGGACATGCATTGAACTCTCAGCGGCCTTCGGGAACGCAGACCCACTTCACGTAAACGATTTCGGATGATTTAGTCGCTTATTTGCAAGCCTGAAGAGCTGTGGATCCTCGTTGCCAGCATCATAGCGGTCATGGTACGATTCCGTCGAACAGTATTTTGGATGTACCGGTCCGGTCTGCGAGTGGTGATGCGAGATCGTCCTCCATGTCGCTCGGTCACGCTGCCCGTATACGATAGCATGTCCAGAGGCGGCTTATGACGCTCTGTGTAGCGCCAAGAGCGACAGCCACAGTACGTTGCTTGAAACCAGCTTGCACCATTCCGACGGCTCTCATCATCTCTTCTCGTGTCAAATGATGTCGTCGCTCCATAACGATGCATTTTTTTTTTAGTTCTTATTCAGATATTGTAATGGTTTTGTAAAAACGCCATTTATCAATTTTAAAGGAATCTTAATTGACAGTTGATTTTATATTTTTAATCAAAATTTCAAGAAAATTGTTATTCAAATAGTGAAATTCACTGAAAATAATCAATAGTAACGATCCAAAAAAGTTAAAATAATAATCCTCAATTGCGGCGATACTCTAAAACGTAATAGGTAGGTACTTGATCCTTATACACTTTTGATGTGTGTACATTCCCCCGCCCATGGGAGTAAAAATATAGTATGTACAGGGACTAGGTAGTAGGTACTTGGAAAAACTCAAAATCTTGAGACACCCTTATTGTGAATTGTTTGTAAATAAGTACCTATGTAATTTCTTATGTGCATATCTCACAACTATATATAAGCAGTTAGAAGGCATTATGACATGGATCACAGGAACAAAAGAAACAGGAAGGAATATTTCAAATTAACTATAAGTATGGTCTAGAACTCGGGACCTTAAAATATCTCTATCAATGTAAACATTATACCTGTGATCAAAACAGCTCTAGTGAGCTGTAGCGCGAGCACTAAATCACTAAAAATCAAAATGTCATATTATAATTAATACAGTATATTCTTCTCTTCTCGAATCTAAACGATGTTGTGTCTAGTTTAGTCAACAAGTGCTCTCACGTCTCGGAATATATATAAAAATTATAAATATCAAAAAACTAAGTAAGTTCTAATACTAATCTAAGTAAACCTAAGTAATTTTAAGTCGGCGCCTAACAAGCAAATCATTGATGGTTTATCATAGATCTACGTAACAATAATTCGGAAGCGAATGACACTTATTTCATATTTTTCCGAGACTTTTGTAAGCTTGTTTTGTAAACCCCCTTTTTCATGCTTTGGTATTAAATGTACATGATTGATGTTGGGTGTACCATCCATTACTTTAGTAAACACGATTTTTTACCCAAAGGTGAAACCACTGTGTTTCGATAGAATAAGTAATCCTATTTAAGATTCCGTAGGTATAGAAAAAAAAAATTGTAAGTCGGCGCCAAACAAGCAAACTGTTGATGGTTTATCATCTACCTACATAATAATAATTCGGAAGCGAATTAAACTTCTTTCATATTTTTCCGAGACTTTTGTAAGCTTGTTTTGTAAACCCCCTTTTTCATGCTTTGGTATTAAATGTAGGTACATGATTGATGTTGTGTGTAGGTACCATCAATTACACTAGTTAACACGATTTTTTACCCAAAGGTGAAACCACTGTGTTTCGATAGAATAAGTAAATACTTAACCCTAACTAAGATACCGTATAGAAAAAAATAGGACGTCAAGTTTTTAAGATATTACATACCTATACTTATTACATATATCTGAACCTTTAACCTTAAAAGAAATGCCGAAAATTACTTGTTCTTTTATATTTATTTGGTGCAGTTTCTGGTCATCAGTCCCAAAAACCCTCGTAATTTCCTACATAGAATTTCGTGAACAAAAATGTTTAGTCCCATTTTGTGGTAATTATTCAATGAATTTGAAAGTGTTTTTTAAAAAAACAATGTTTTAATGTTGCCCAAGATTTATATCACTGCCAAACCAGGCATCTTTTTCACGGTTTATGCGACAGTCAAAATTTTATCATCCTTAATTTATTTTAGTTTTATGTCCTACAAAATATTCCTTGCTTTAGTTCGTCGTTGGAGTAATGTTAAAACCTTAAGTTTTTGCGAGACAAACATAAGCAGTTCACGCGCGCTATTTGTAAGTTCTTTTCCCCAAATTTGGGTCCCCAATTTTCAAACATTTCGATTTTCAGCAATCTAGTTCGTTTATTTTTATAAAGATTTTTTATCGGTGATTGTAAATATTAGAAGTGCACCTGTTTTAACCCTTCTTTGGCTTGTCTCATTGTTACTGTGTAGATATTTTGTAGCAAACATTGCAAAAGTTGTCTGGCTTTAATTTACACTACCTACGTACTATAAGAAACATTTAGAATCAAATGAAATAAGCAACGATTAGCTTAAACACCAGTAATTACAAACGCCTTTCTTTCTAAATTTTTTTACGTTATAATATTTTAGTCATGAGGAATTAGGCATAAAACAAGATCACTACATACTATCCTTGGGTAAAGATTCTTTTTTTTTTGCAAACTAGTGTTATTAAACGGTGTTAGACCTGCCAATGGAATTTTAGATTTATTAAATTCGCTGAAATGAAAAATCTCATTCCACAGTTTGCAACAGTAAACTGGATCCAATATGTAGGGTCTCAGCCGATTCCAGGAAGCTAGATATAAGCTAATCGTTACGTTGGCAGTTAAGCGCCAAATAATGGCTGTAGTGAATCGAACTCATTGTTAATTTCCTCTATTGCACAGGCCTCTTCTCTACGAATTTGTTATGGTGCTATACCAGCTGTGGTGCACTGACTGGGATCGGCTTGAAGCAACTTGTGATGGTTTGGCTTGGCTCTTATAATGTAAATTCCGATGGCAAAGCACTAACAGAATAAGTTTAGAGTAGCTACTTGGGAAAGCTGAAGCACCCTAGGCAGTTGAGGAAATGGTTCTTGAAGGTCAATGCTCTATCAAAAGCAAGTCGAGGCAGTTACTTTTCTCGGTATTTCTTAGTTTACATAATAATTTATGGATAATCTGAAAATTCCAATGGCAGGTATAAATATTACTTAACATCATATTTAGGTATAAGATTATACTTACTAGTATGTGCACAGGTATTGTGTTTCGAATATATGTACTTATGTGATTGTATGTTATAGAAGACTGCTAACACAATAAATACATTTCATAACAAAATAGTTGTTTACTTTCAAAACTTATCTCTGTTAAGTACTACACACACCGGCATAATTAGCGGAACAGAAAAAGGGCTGAGTATAAAGTATTAAGTATAGCGTAAATTGAAAAAAAATAATAATCAGACATGAAGTAACAAACCAATTTGACTTTACGAAGTCTTAATTTAATTTTAGTAAAAGCTAGGTGTTATGCTCTGCGGCAGAGCCACCATTTCAGAAACCGATCATATTTGTACTAAAATGATGAACTTACTTACGTCAAACGTACACAATGTACAACCGTTATTTTTGTACGTGCATTAGGTAAGGATAAAATAGAAATTGTTTGTGGCTCTCCAGCAGAGCCATTCAGAACATGTAGGTACTCGGGAAGCATAAACGATATTGTTTTTTCATTAAAACTGTTGTACGAATAGTGTTTATTGCGTACGTGTTGAAAAATATAATTCTCAGACAGTGGTTTTATTTATTTTAACTTCACTAAAATTTTCATAGAATGCGCCTGGTTATTTCGTGTCAGCATAATGTTTTGTAGCATTTGTGATTAGGCACACAACTGTAAATATTATGAACGAGGAAAATTAGCATGTTATTACCCGTTTGCCATGAAAGGGTACTGTAATGTTTTTCGCGCGTATCTTATATGTTTCTTTGTAAATTTCAAAATGACGGAAATTAAAATGAGATTAAGTACAAATAAATTTACATACTTACCTAATATAATTTGTAGTCGGGTTTTATAATAATATAATAGAAAATATTTATTCTACACAGAGTCACAGACACACAACACAACAGCATCAAACACATTATTAAAAAAAAGGTTCCGACGTATTGAGAACCTCCTCCTTCTTGAAGTCGGTTATAAGTATAAGAGAGAAACAATAACATAAATTAAAACGATACAGTAAAATTGTACTGAGCGTACATAACATTAGGTACCTACATTAATAGGTAGTTTTACATCCAAAACATAAATAAAAATGAGATTCTGTCTGTTGTGATTTTTCATTCGCTTCGTTGGGCACCGCCCAGGATTTGCCATGAAAGAGAATGACAGTGTGTGAAAAACCCGATTTTGTGTCATTGTGTTTTTTATTCAGGTAAGTAATCGATAGTTTCTATCATTTATGGTAGGTACGAGAGTTCAACTCCGGCTTCGCTACGACTTGTATTTTTTGTTCGTTTTTCAAGATGCGGATATTACGAAACTTTCATATAAGTACCTACTTATTCTTTAAAAATAAATACATTGATGAGAGGACGGAACCAAAAAGGGCTTTGAAATTTTAAAGTGTGTCAAGTGGTAGGTATACTTATGAGAGGGCTTCATTTTACCGTGTAAAAACGTTTTGAAAATTCGACGGATTTTCAGTTCTCTTTTTGTTTGGAAGAGGTTTATTCCGAAATAGTGCCGTTTAAATGTCGTAAAGATCTGATGAAGAAGTTCGGAGATAAACAATGAAATAATATGGACTGGTTGGATTTTTTGGAAAACAGAAACTTTTTTACAGAAAAGAAAAACGTCTTCCAAATAAAAAACGCTACAAAGTAAAAATATATTAATTTTATAACTTACTTAATAAAATAACTTGAAATCAAAGTTACCTATTTTATACTTTGTAGTGTTTTTTTTATTTGGAAGTCGGTTTTTTTTGTAAAAAGTTATTTATTTTCCACTTTTTAGTGGTTGTAGGTACTATTTGCCATTAAGGAGTTTCTTTGTGTGCCTTCGCAGTCCAAGTCCAGACCAGCTCATAGTTAAATATCTACTTTGCTTTGGTACTACTGATTTTAAGGGGAGGAAGTCACTGGTTTATCTTTGAAGTTCACAGTACAGTGCAAATGCAATATAGCTATAACTAAACCCAATGCAAAAAGAATCATCAAGATCGGTGAATAAAAAATAAAGTTATGCCCGAATAGATAACCCCAAAAACATGTTAATTCAGGTTGACTTGTTGTGAACCCCTTCACAGCGTACCGGCGTGATGTTATGTTATGAACTTCAGCAATTCCGGGAGATTTGCTATCATTTATTGAAGAGTTCCGTTGCCTACCTCCGAAATCCTTCATCAGATCTTCACCACATTGAAATGGAGCCAGTTTGGAAAAATACTCTCCCAAACAAAATAAGAATCATCCAAATCGGTTGTCAATTGGAGAAAATATCGCTGATCAAACATTTGTCCAGGGATGCCAGCATCGGATCCTAAGTTATA
Source organism: Mamestra configurata (assembly GCA_002192655.3). Lineage (NCBI taxonomy): Eukaryota > Metazoa > Arthropoda > Insecta > Lepidoptera > Noctuidae > Mamestra > Mamestra configurata. Next base: position 947 of record NDFZ01005224.1, on the reverse strand, counting down.
CCTTCCATCATCAGCTCAGCATGATGAGATGTTGATTACCAGGCACAATTATCTGAATTGCGTTAGAAAGTGTATGAAAAACATTATATGTGCCTTTAAAATTTGAGGGTTGCCCTCGATTTCCCTAGGATCCCATCATCAGATTCTGACTTGGTGCCAATGGGACTACCTCAGGAGTATAGGCTTTCGAATAAAAAAATAATGATCAAAATCAATTCATAATTGACGGAATGATCGCATAACAAACATACAGAAAAAAAAGTCGGTTGTAAGTGTAACATTAAACCGACTACCTAATAAAATCACTACAAAGTATAAAATAACTTTAATTTCGAAAGTAGGTGTCAAAAAACGAAGAAACAACCATAAACACCGAGTTTCGAAATTAAAGTTATGTTAAACTTTATAGGTGTTACCTACCTAACCTTAACCTACCTAGTGTTTTTTATTTGGAAGTCGGTTGTACTTTTCTGCAAAAAAGTTTTTTTTCAAAAATCCAATGATGTAAGTACAGTAAAATGGGGCTATTTGGTATGTTTTTTTATAAAAACAGTGTTGTACACAAAAACTACTTAGGTTATGAGCTTAGACAATTTTTTTTACGATAAACCTCATCAATACTTTCGAGAAAAATCCGGTTGTATTTATGTATTGAACATAAATACAGAGATATTTATTTTCAAAAGTGCAATTCCAAATATCGCCGGTTTGGGGCTTTTTGTAAATGGCATATTCTAATTTTGTTTTTCACCTATCTATGGAGCTTTGGTAGTCGATGGTTACTGATAGAAATAAAACCAACTGAGTGTTGAAGAGTACAAGATGGAATCGAATGATCGAATCTGAATCGAACCGGAATGATTTTTTTTTTTTGTTTTGACGATGACCACTCGCATTTCAGCACACTAAGGCTGGTTACTGCTTAACCGGACTATCCTGTGGTGGCC
>NDFZ01005223.1:407577-423181 GCA_002192655.3 Mamestra configurata | reverse complement strand
ACATTAAGAAACAATATATCTAAAAACAAGTCCGCACAACAGAGGTTATACTTTTCTACAACAAGAAACACAGAGTAAATTAGTCAGATGGTTGAGATAACGGATAAGGAATTTGAATTCAGAACTTTCTATTGTAGAAGCTGCACGAGATATGGTTAAACTAATTTTATTCAACATAATTCATCATCTGCCTAGCCTTTTCCCAATTATATTGGGGTCGGCTTCCAGTCAAACCGAATTAATTCAGCTGAATACCAGTATTTTACATGGAGCGGCTGCCTACCAGACCTCCACAACCCATTAACTGGGTAACACGGTACTCCTTGGTAAGACTGATATCAGATTTTCTGGCTTCTGACTATACGTAACGACTGCCAAAGATCTACAAATAAAAGCCGGGACCAACGAGTTAACGTGCTTTCCGAGGCACGGAAGAGTCTCGATATGTTAAGATGGTCACCCATCCACAGACCAACCTCGGCAAGCGTTGCTTAACCTTGAAGAGCGACCCGTGTGGCTGTTATTATTTAGCCACGAGCTCCTCATTCAGCATATTTACTAATAAGTAATTCTGCTAATAAGTATTTTTGCTCACAAGACATTTCGCTAAAAGGATCTTTTTAACTTGGAATCATAGGTAATGTATGTAGAAGGTAGAATACCTGTTTTTCTCTTTCCTAACAAGCAAGCGCGACTGCCTAGCGTGGAGTCCTGGATTCGATTCCCAGCCGGGCAAAAAGTGTTATTGAGTTTTTGCAATCGGAATTTCGTAGTGACAGCTCGGAGTTTGGAAGTTGGTGGTGTGACACCCCCGTGCCTCGGAAAGCACGTTAAGCCGTTGGTCCTGCGCCAGATCTCTCTCCGGTCGTGTCGGGTTGCCGTCCCATCGGAATATGAGAGTGATGGAAGAGGGAGTGCACCAGTGTTTGCGCACACACTTGTGCACTATAATATGTCCCGCGCCGATGGCTGGTCTCCGTTGAGATTGGCCGCCATGGCCGAAATCGGTCAGGAGGACTATATCTAAACCAGAAGCTCACCCTCAAACTATTGTCACGCACTGCTGGGGCGAAGCCATCGAGAAACACGGCGAAGCACTTGCTGTATCGCTCGATATCTCGAAGGCCTTTGATAGGGTGTGGCACGCAAGTCTACTCAGCAAGCTTCCTGCTTATGGCATTCCAGCTGATTTTTGTAGCTGGATATCAGACTTCCTTAGTGAACGGTCGATCCGAGTAGTCGTTGACGGCTGCTTCTCTGACCTCATGGCTATTAATGCCGGAGTTCCTCAGGGGTCTGTTCTCTCTGCAACTCTTTTCCTGCTGCACATCAATGACCTGCTTCAGCCTGGTATTGTTGGGTATGCAGATGACAGTTCGGTTTCAGAGAGATACTTGTCTAGCGCAAAAACCAGCGGGGAAGAAGTTCGTTCCTTGAGAGAGGCCATGGTAGAGCGGACAAATTTGACCTTAAGTCTTGTCTCCCAGTGGGGTGATGACAATCTGGTCTCTTTTAACGCCACCAAAACACAAGCATGCCTTTTTACCGCGAAAAGGAGTCGTTTCGACCTAACTCCGACTTTTCGGGGTACTTCTGTTCCTGTAACCGATCGGCTCGAGCTCCTAGGCATGGAGTTGACAACCAGTCTCAACTTTGGTGCCACCATTGAGCACAAAGCCCAAACTGCGGCCAAAAAGCTGGGCATCCTAAATAGAGTGAAGCGATACTTCACGCCTGGACAGCTTTTAACCCTCTACAAAGCACAAGTCCGATCCTGCATGGAGTATTGCAGCCACCTTTGGGATGGCTCAGCTAAATACCAACTTGCCGCGCTTGACTCGGTGGAACACAGAGCTAAAAGGCTCATTGGCGACGTAAGGCTGGTGGATGCCAAGCTGCACAGCTTGGCTCATCGCCGCAAGGTTGCCTGCTTGTCGGTCTTCTACAGATTGTACTTCGGGGAGAGTGTCCAGGAACTCCACGATCTCATCCCACCGGCCCCCTTCTACCATCGGACATCTAGACGCACTGCAAGTTACCATCCCTACCTTGTTGCTATTCCACCAATTCGCACTAAACGTTTCCAAACGTCTTTTATAATGCGCACAGCAAAGGAGTGGAACTCTCTGCCTGCGTCTGTGTTTCCGAACGCATACGACCCTAATCTCTTCAAAATTAGAGTGAACAGGCTTCTTCTGGGTGAGCTCGCTCCATCGTCGACTTTGTCTCTGTCATCTAAGACCTAGACTAGAGTCAAGAGCAAACCCATATTAAATTTAAAAAAAAATAAAAAAACTTTTACGTAATCCATCCTTTTTGTTAATAACAGACACTATTTACAAACGCAGAGAATAACTAAAGTTTCAACGTAACATTACTCATCCTCCTCTTTGATGAGTAGGTACCATCACCCCTTTCTTTCTTACGGCAGCCACAATCTTAGTTTCACTACTCCTCTAGCTGTGGCAAAGAGTCACCGCGGCCCGGGAACGCAAAGGGCTTTAGAAGGAACACGGATGGGTTTTAGTCAGTAAGATTCTGACACGCCCTTGCGCTCCACCCAGAGCGGAAGAAGTCATTTGATGATTTCCAATCCATAAAAAAGCATCTTTATCATACAAGCTGTCTACCATTTTATTGCTCCCTTCTTACTTAAGTCCATCCACGATCATACTTCTCGTACCAAAGGACTATTCTGCATCTCTCTATTCTATGCTAAGAGTCAAAACAAACTCATTGGTGACTCTAATTAATGTTATTATTAAACTCCACTCCGAATCATTAACTTTGAATCAGTTTGTCAATGATGTTGTTTTACAAATACAAGTACCCAGTAGGTTTGTGGATAAAGTTATACGAACATATATGGAGACGCAATTACGGATTGCCGTAGTATTATATATCGCTTTGTTAAGCTCGTTAGCAATCCCATTTTCCGTTATGTTACAGATGTTATAAGCTCGTATATTTTTGATGTATTAATCTTGGTTTGGCCGAAGTAAAGCCGTGTAGACATTGCACATAAATCATATGACTATTTGTTATTGAACATGTTACAGATATTCTAAGATTATCGTACTTATAAAATAAAATTGGTGATGCACCGTGACGAGCATGCGAGGTAAAGCGTCAAGCTCAATACCGCGCGCGATGGAGGCCTTCTGTGGATGCCCTATGTCCGAGAAGAAGATTTAGGATCTTAAGTCAAGAGTGATCCTATATTGGTACATAGATACTTAAAGACTTTTACTACTACTTTTTACTAGCTGTATGTGGCATAAACATAAAATCCGATCTCGCAACAATACTGAAAACATTATTAAACCGAACGAAAACCAAAACAGATATTGAAATAAAAACAATCGACGATCATAAAATCCTCAATAAACATACAGAGAGATAAAGGAAACATGGTAACATGACGGAAATACCAAAGAGTTCGGATCAGAATAAAAAGAAAAGTTGATATAAACGTTACATTTGTTAAAAGAAAGATACGTAACACGGAAAACAATGTCAGAAGAAAGAATACGACTGTATTATCATTCATCGATATATGGAGGAACTACGGAGTAAATTCGTAGTTCGTCGAAAGACAGGGACATCGGGAATGTTCGGTAAGGCTCGGAGATTGCTTGGCTTTGACGCCTGCCTGTGTGATAACAGGCTCTCAGATTTATCTCCGGTGTATATTCGTCGTCCTGTGTGACATTTTATTGTTTGTTCGTACTTTTTTGTGAAAAGGTGTCGTCGGTAAATATGTGTCTTGTGTTATGATAAGATTTGGTGCTTATTCTGGCATTTATTTTCTTTTTGATATATCGGATATGTAAATATATACAAATGGAAATAGGGTATTAAGTTTGTGTTTCCACTGATTATACGAAAAATGTATATAAGGAACCATATGTAGTAACAATATTAAATGAGCAAATCTGTATTCGCTCATCTATACTTTTTGTTTTCTCTGGTTTTCGTACTCTTACTAAAACCAGGAAAACAAAAAAGTAAAGTGTGCGATAGAAAATATAGTATCACAGCACACTGCAGAGTGATATTTTAAGAATATTTAAAATAATCTCTAGCATGATGTTGAATGTAAACCTTCTAAAACATGGAACTTAAAATGCAGAAAATAGAGACGCATTGTTAGCGCAAGTCTATCAAAGCAACAATTTTGATCGACAACCCATTCCATCTTCCATCCACACGTCCAACTTCAATCCCAAATCGTAACTTCACCTGCACCCGTCTCCGTCAAACGTCTCTGTCTCCGAATGTTCATGTACAGACGCGGACAGAAGTGGAGCACGTTGCTTTATTTTTGCACCAGACAGCGGAAGATCTACAGCCGGGCATGGATATTAAAATTCAGAAGTTGGCACCGCGGTTCGTTCCTTAATTGAATGCAGACCAGGTAAACACAATAAATTAACTTCAACGCAGCGATGGAATTTATAGACAGGTCGCCACTCGCCAGACACATTTTCGTACCAATTATACTTTTTATTGAACAATTTTTTACTGAAATACGTTTTATTAATTCAGCAGGAGGGTCTTTTCTGGGATAAGCTTAATTAATTTGGACATCGGATATTTACACTGGAATTTAGAGCGGTTTAAAAATAAGCTCGCCCTGTTTAATATTGGAACGAACAAGAATTAAGTTAAAAATTAGACTAAGTTTAAAGACAAAGATGGAAAGTAGGAATACAAGGAAGCTACAGAGGTTTTGTTTCAAATTCTGAAACCGCAGTAACAGTAAATATACACAAACAAATAAACTTCTGAACTGGTTTCTGACCCAACGTTGGCTCATGTGACTTTAATTATTAATTTAAACAAACAAAGTGAAGAAGTTGAAACAATCAGGAGCAAACTGAAGATAGAGTAGCGCTATCAGTTGTTGAACAACTTGGAGAAGTTCCCTTTACGAGTCGCCAGCTAAACATTTCCTCCTCTTAATGAATTTAAGGAACTGCTTGTGGAACGGAACGTCTTGTTTATTCCACTGAAAATTATAAGTTGGATCGCACTCCTGAGTATTGTTTAAAATAACTGTTCTGGGCGAGATCTTAGTTGTGTTTGTCACCGGAAAATTGCAGACAGAGATTGTAATAAATCTTTATTAGACTATAATTTATATTTTGAAAAAAAATCGTTTTGTACACTAAACAAATATATCCCATTCAAATTCAATAGTTTCTAATATATCCGTGTCGTGTAAAAATAGACACAATAAAATTTCACGCGATATTTTACAATCTTATGGCGATGACAATTTTCCGGTGACATGTTCAAATGTTTGTAAACGATCTTCTTGATATGTTATCAACACGTCTGGTGCCTTGGTAAAGTTATCTGGTACTTATTTTCATACAATATCCTCTGTTCATATTATTTTTCCATGTTATTTATCTGGTTGATAATGCAATATCAGGACACTTAAAAATGCCCTTTACTTCCGAAAATCGATACAGAAACACAAAGGACTCTCCCCCAAACTTAAACCAAATAGAAAAACAAACTTAATGGCAAATTTATTAGGTTCAATTTGGTTTTATTGGCTAATTCATTGGCGGTGGATGGTTGTCCGGGCTCTTAGGGGCTTTGCAAAAATATTTCGCAAATCCCTGATGTACGGGACCACGGGCCCCGCAGTAAGTCTCACTTTGCTGTTGAAACGACATTTTATTACGTCGAGTTTTACATATAAATAGACTCCAGTGAGGAATTACTCTTTTATTAGCCATAAAATTCAGCGGTGTTTGATAAGGAAACTAAGTTATAACTTATGTTAATATGGCTCGTGTGTGTACGCAATAAATATCAAAGAAAACTACAGTGATATAGCAACTTGAAGTGAAATCAGTTACGCAGCTTTACTCAGATTTTTACAATTTCTTTAAGTAAATAAAAGGATTTTACAGTTTATTGTGTCAGGTTTTTTATGGCTGAAATAAGCCGCGTTAAAGAATCGTAAAGTTTTCAGATGAAAGCAGCCGGTCATTGTTGCTTTAAAATCGTTTTGTATAAACTGGACATAAAATGGATTAACTTTAATCTCTGAAGGAATTGAAGTGTTCATGGCATTGAATTAAAGGAACAATTACATTGGGTTATAAACACTTGGAACCTAGGTTCCTTGTTTAGGGGTAGTCACTACAAAAACAAACTCTCTTGCTCTCACTATATTAAGTTTTGTTTTGAAGATTTTTCTGTGGATGGGTGACCATCTTAACATACCGAGTTTCCTCCGTGCCTCGGAAAGCACGTTGAGCCGTTGGTTCCGGCTTTCATTTGTAGATCTTTGGCAGTCGTTACGGAATGTCAGAAGCCAGTAAATCTGACTCCAGTCTTGCCAAGAACTAACGAACGTGTTACCCAGTTAATGGGTTGTGGAGGTCTGGTAGGCAGCCGCTCCACGTAAAATACTGGAAGCCGACCCAAATATAGTTGAGAAAAGGCTAGGCAGATGATGATCGGTTAAGTAGTTTGGTTATTAAATCAAAATAGCTTATGCCATCCAAGTAAGTAAACGGAATTTCGTGTTTTACTTTCCTGTGACATTGCAGTGGTGTTCCAAATAAAAGAAACACTTCAAAGTATGAAAACAACTTTAATTTCGAAAGTCAGTGAAACTTTTTTAAGTAAGACAAATAGACCTTCAGTTGGGAATCTTTTTCACCTTTTGTTTATTAATGACAAATAAAAACGGGACAGTGACGGGACGGAGATGTAACTATTACAAAATCTCTCCAAGTAATTCACATCGATAAAATCCAGCGAAACTATCCCTAAACCATATATATATTTATATATTCACACCTAAACATAAAACAATCAAAAGCCTAAAAGGTAGATTTACATTTACAAGTTCCCAACACCTCTTCTAATCAAGGTACGGTTTAACAAAGGGTTATAGTGAACCGTAATTCATAGTTCGTGTAGGCCAACAATCACCGTATTGTTTATAACACCGGACTAATTAGTCTTGCCACGTTCCCATTGTGATCTTGAAATAACAGCGCCAGTGGCGGATTTAATGGCTCGTTAGGCAATGCACGGAGTGTGTGAGAGGGACGGCAGGTGAGGAAAGAAAGAGTCAGAGCATGGTTAATATTTATCTGTGGTTGTGGAATCGAATCATTGTAATTCTGAGTATGTTTGTTTGTGTTGTCGTGCACTAAACCGGGATTCTGTCTGCGTAAAAAATTGTAATCGTTTTAATTTGACAGTTTAAGAATGTTTAGGTAAATTGAGATGATAAGGTTTCGATTGGACGTGTTTTACGCCCTTAGGAGTTGAGGGATGGGCTTCCCTCCTGAGGCCTGTCCACAGAGTGGACACAAACATGAACATTAAGAGTCCTAATAAAAAAAGGACAGAAAACGCAACTGTGGTAGCACGGGTGACGGTAATCAATCACTTACAGTGCCAATTCCATTAATTTTTTCACACAACCAACACAACTCAAACCGAGAAGTTCCCAATGGAGCAACGTTCACATTCGCATCTCAGTCGCATTCTGTCAAAAAAGCCTCGATTTCCATACATTTTATAGTAGAATTGGCCCTCAGGATTCAATACTCAATTCTTTATTGCATTCCATATGTTTTACATAGATGGTATTTTTTTTTTTTTTAAGGATGGGAAATCATCAAATGACTTCTTCCGCTCTGGGTGGAGCGGAAGGGCGTGTCAGACTCTTACTGACTAAAACCCATCCGTGTTCCTTCTAAAGCCCTTTGCGTTCCAGGGCCGCGGTGACTCTTTCGAACAAATTCCGCAACCCTGGCAGGCTCTGGCCCTAGCGGGCCCCGTCTTTTATGCTGACATCTCTTTGAGGCGCGCGTGAAACACAACGCGCCATCGACCCGGGCCTGGTGGTGATCGGACAGCGAGCCACCCAACGCTCGCCGTCCGCAGGCCCGCGCCTACGGTGGCCGGGGATCGCCCTGCGACTCCCGACGCCCGGGGCGTCTTCTCCTGTTGCGGCGGTTGGGGCGAAGGCCTTGCCTTTCCCTCGCGCGGCCCGCCTCCTCCTTCGCTAGCATTACTGCTTCGCAGAAGGAGGTGACCGCTTCCCAAGCCTCCTCGCTCCGGACCATGGATTCAACCAGGGCCGGACGCGAGAGGTTGCCGCCGCCGATCGCCTCGACGAGGACACGGCGGTGCTCAGCCCAAGCAGGGCAGATCTCCACCGTATGCTCCACCGTGTCCTCCGGGCGATCCTCACAGTGCTGACACCCAGACAATATGGTGAGAGGAAGAGGGCTAAGTAGGATTGTTTGCTACTCAACGCCATAAATATATGACTCCGCGAGTTTAAAAAAAATAATCCTTTTTTATTATTCTTTAATTCTTTATTGTACACAATAACAGCTTATATTAATACACAGTGATTTAAATAGTTAATGTACAAAGGCGAGCTTAATTCAAAAATGAGTATTTTTTTATTTTTATTTAAATTTAATATGGGTTTGCTCTTGACTCTAGTCTAGGTCATAGATGACAGAGACAAAGTCGATGATGGAGCGAGCTTATTATAATTTATTTTTAGTATTATAGTTTATTTTTCTGTTAAATTATACTGTGTATTTTTTCTGTGGGGCTTATAAAAAAACATCCGAAATAGAAGAACTATCTTAAAAGCTCGAATATTATTCTACTGTCATACGAAATTCCATTGAAATCAGTTCAGTCGTTTCACCGTGATTGCTGAACAGGCATCGCATTTATTATTACAGCGCGCTTCGGACGGCAATATTAATATTCACGTCTCGCTTCGACGATTACTTGACTCTCATTTATAAAATAGTTTTCACAAGTATATAAAAATATTTATTTTTTTATTTTTATTTTTTTATTGGTATCTAGATAGATATTTCAGATACATGTAACATTGAACGCTAATGAAATAGTTTTAAAGGTTAGTGTTTTTCAAGGCACGGAAAAATCTCAGTAGCGATGTTCAGATAGTCACCCATCCACGGACTAACCTCAACAAGTGTTGCTTAGCCGTGGAAATGACCCATGTGGCTGTTATTTTTTTGCTCCTGGACTACTTTGACATGGAATACTTTTCCTTAAATACGATATGCTTTATAAAAACTTTTAGTGAAACCCAATACGCATGGCGTATGGGAAAACGCGCCCCCAGAAGCTGAATCATGAACGCGTAACAATATCATCATTTAAAATAAGAAACGTAATTTTTTGGCGAAGAGTTTTTTTTTCTAATGAAACTACTATTATGTTAATAAATATCAGGTTGCAACAGGGTGTATTTAAAAAAATATAGATTTAATATTTTATTCTTGTTGCTTAAACCATACACAAGTACACTCATGAAACCGCTGTTTTTTTTTAAATATAAATTTAATATTTTATTCTTGTTGCTTAAAACATACATAGGTACACTCATGAAGCCGCTGTTTTTTTTTTAAATATATATTTAATATTTTATTCTTCTTGCTTAAAACATACAAATACTCATGAAATAGCTGCGAGGCACCAGTTATTCATATGAGTAGTACTCATACACATATAACAGACATGTTTATACCTACATTTTTTACCCTTTCACAAGTTTAATACGGAAATATTTATATTCACGCGAAAAATACGTACTTTTTTAATAAATGCGAACCTCAACCGACACGTATCTAATTTTGGGGCGAATAATGGAGTTCTTTTTACGTGCAAACGTTTTTTATGTACCTACACATGTACGTGTTTCGCCCCGGATTGCCCCGGCCGGGACGTGCGCTCATCACTTGTTTAAACTTTAAAATCGCACCCGTGTTTTGTTTATTTATTTGCATTTTTAGGGTTCCGTAACCAAAGGGTAAAACGGGACCCTATTACTAAGACTCCGCTGTCCGTCCATCTGTCTGTCTGTCCGTCTGTCACCAGGCTGTATCTCATGAAATGTGATAGCTAGACAATTGAAATTTTCACAGATGATGTATTTCTGTGCCGCTATAACAACAAATTATAAAAATCAAATAAAATAAAAAATAAAAGGGGATAGCAGAAACATGTTTTTTTCGGCTTATGGTACGGAACCCTTCGTGTGCAAGTCCGACTTGCACTTGGCCAGTTTTTTAATATTTCATTTAGTCCTCGTTCGAATAGTATAGTTGATTGTGAAATGAAAATAGTCTAAACCCTTTTCATTTTCTGAGTCTACATTTTCGTTATTTTCGGACTGTAAAAATATCTAATATTTAAAAAAACCTACCTTAATTTATTACGTAAAACTGTAGTATACTTACCTTTCCGCTTTCCGGTTTAAATATCTTTACTCCCATTTAGACAATTGTCACTTACCTGAAAACAAAAAATATTAGTTAATTTATCGTAGTGCGGGTAAAAGAAGGATAAACAAATAATAATGATTATTATTCATAGCGGTAATCATTTTGCATAACATTTTTCCGCAAATAAAAAGCGAAATACCTTTATTAAGCATTCATGCGTTTCAGATTCCTTAAATTATAACATTTTTTAAATTCATCATAATTATGATTGGAACCGAACAAATATTAAACGAGATACAAGACCATAAACAGAGTTACTTCAGCGATGGCGCGCATTTTTCTTCCATGCAATCAGTATCCTGAACAGAACTAAAATTTAAAAAAAAAAAAATTTTTTAGGACGAATAAATTGCCATTTCATATCTCGTTTAATATCTAAAAGACTGACTATAATTACTTTACTGTTGATATTTTTATTCAAGACACGGTAAAACAAATTTATAAATAATTTTTATATACGTAGAGTTTGCGCACTGTCTCCGAAGTAACCCTGCAGATATTTCTGATTTTGCATTAGTAGAGTAAAATCAACTTAAGGAAATCGCTAAATATATCTATACAAAAACAGTTTAGGCTCGGTCAACTTCAACCCTGTCCCTAATCCGCTTAACCAAAAACTAATTCTTAGTAAAAACACCACAGCCTAATAGAAACAGTCCAACCATCCATTTACCCGGAATTGATTAGCCGTCTAAAATTATTCGATTTTTTTTGCTCCCATTAGGCAAAACAAAGTTTTAACGATCCGCGTCGAGGCACGTTGAGGTCGGCTCTTTGATAAAAATCCTCGCCATTTTTAATTACTGTTCGGCTTCATTGTCGGGGCCCGACGTGTTCTCGATGGAGCGTGGGCGACGCAGCCATACTGCGAAATATTACTAGCTACGACACAGACTGATTGATTGCAGTGTCTCATAATACCGGCTTTTACTCTTTCATCGGCTTCTTTATAAAATGAGACTTGGTTTAGGTTTGGTGGTGGGTAGCGATGGGGCAGCTGATTTTGCTCTGCTGTGACATGTGGCATGGCATGGTGTGAGATTTTTTGGAAATAGAATTCCAGTAATGCAATATAATGTCTTTAAGCATATACCTACTTGATCAATATATAAACAAAACTTTAAGACTGTTTTTTTTTCATCTTCACAGGTTGCTCCAAAATAGAGTGGTCATATGGAAGGGTGATGTCCTGAATTAGATACGCAGCAAAGATTCGAGATAAGAGTTATGCAATTGCTTCGTAATTGTATATCAGAAACAAAACATCACACTTAAATATGACTACGCATTTCTGAAATTGTCTGAGTATAGTTTATAGTTTTAGCGTTTAAAAAAATATCTTAAAAAAATGGGAGACAATTTAGGAAACATACATAGGTATAATCTTCATAAAAAATAGAACATAAAATCGAAGTAAATCACGTTTCCCCAATGCCTAAACGATGGCAATAAAATAAATATTCCAAGTAAAAACGTTTAAGTATTCATTCCAATTCATTAAATGTAAGTACACTCAACTAAACTACCAATAGAAGAAATAAAAGACGATTGATTTTTTGTACTCGTTCAACAAGATTAGTACCGATTGTATTGTTTTTGAAACAAATGAACGTTGTAGTTTATGTTTTTTATGTTTATGTAAAACAATATACCTAAGTAGGTCCGTTTATATTCTGTGAAACATGTTAAGAATTAATTTTAAATGGAAGTAACAATACCATTGGCTCGGATATTATTGTCGACATTAATCTAACGAATGGATTTCAGGTGGTTCCTTCCGTAGTTCCTTATTCCTTAGTTCTTAGTGTTGCTGGGGAGTTTGTTGCGCCACTTCTTCTTCCCAGCTAAAACTCTAGGAAGTGGTGACGGGCGGGCGTTTTGGGGGACTGTCTTTATGTAGAACTTTGACGTTCAAAATGTGCTGGCACCCAGCCTAATTTGAATAAATTACTTTTGATTTTGATCCGTAGTTCCTTAGTTCAGTAAAATGTATGTTATTTTGTGTGTAACAGTAGGTATGAAAATACATGTCTAACGCAGGTATAAAGTTCGTTCTACGCAATTTTAATTATAGGTTCTAATTCTGGCCTTCTCCCAAAACCTTTTGCTTAGAATTTACCTTAAACAATTACATCTTTAAATTGCCGGAACGGTTTTTTACAACAATGTAGGCTAATTTTGAAATATAAGGGTAATCTTCCGGCCTTGTTAGTAAAGGGGTTTTACTTAATCCACGCCTTTTTACCTTAATATCATCGTACTGAAACAAAATAAAGAATATTTCAAAGGCTTTTGGAGTCCAATTTTGTTACAAAAATGAATGGAAAATTCCATTTCAAGTATTTTTATCAGCAAATGTAAAATGCTTTCAATAGGTAACAAAAATTTGAGAATATTTTACAATGATTCGAAATGGGTTTTAAAATTCGTTATTCATTTTACAATACATTGACGACTTTTTACAGTTTGTTGTTTTTAATCCACCCTTGCTTTTGTAATTCACTTTTGACTTTTTACATTGGCAGAATGGTTGACATCAAATTCGCTTACAATATTAGTAATACAAAAGACGAGAACTGCATAGGTTCCGCAATCGAGAGATACCCAACGAAACCGGATCCGCCTGTCTGTCAGTAAGTAGTAAGTACAGTTGTTGCATAATTTTCACAGAGCGTGTATTTATATTGCGGCTTTAACAAAAAATAAAAATAAAATAAACCTAAAAATAAAAAAGTATGATGTTACTGATATAATTAGGTATGTTACGGAACCCTTCGTGTGCAAGTCTGACTCGCACTTGACCTGGCTTTGTGCGTTACTTCTAGTCGAAAATAAACGTATTTTCTTTCTTTCTCCTTCCAAGCTACTCCGAAACTCAATAACAATACACTTCTAATGCATCTTCTACGTCAACACACCGATATTCAATCACATTACGCGTCATTCCCTATTCACCCCACCGCGCGCCAGCGCCACACTTGTACATCCTTCCTCATTACCTACACTTTAAATAACAAGGAACCCAATACAGGACTAATAATAGGGATGTAAAAGGAATATAAATGATCCTTAAGGCAGATATTGGCGCGTGATAGGCCGGGCGGCGCCACCAGGCCAGGACAGATAGGGCACGTCGCGACACTCCAGCTACCACCACTTGAGGTGCGGAGGAGCTCCTACACAGGAATAAGTTTTGGATAATTCGCACAAAAGGAGAGGGTTTTGTAAGTTCTGGCTGGTTGGGTGTGGAAAAAGAATGGCTAGCACATTTTAAGCAACTGGAAAGAAATTCTAATCCTAACATTTATATTATAAATGCGAAAGTGAGGTTGTTTATCTCTCTTTCACGCCTTAATCACTGAACTGATTTTGTTGAATTTCGGTTGCATACAATGTACCCAATCTAGCAATTATGAAATATTAAAAAAACAAAGTATATAATAAGTATTGGTTTGTAACAATAATTCGTATTTCTAAACAATTAAAATGATTTGTCCGTTGTTGGAGTGAAGTTGTAATCCGATTTTCTGTGGAATTGGCCACGGAGGCAAAGCCAAGTGATAGTAAGTTATATTTTCTGCAGTGCTGTAATTTCACATGATATGAAATAATACCTACTAATTACCTACTAATATTACCAATAAGTGCTCTTGAATAGCAAAATTGTTTGAAATATTCGCAGCATGAAGTACAGCATCTTGTAGCTACCATCTGTCTGTACCAACTTAGCTAAAATAAGGGCGTCTTCTCCAACAATGTTGAGTGCGCTCTCAGGACGTACCCCGGTACTCGGGTTATAACAAAGAAGACCCGATGCTTCAACATATAATTGGATAATAAGGTCCCTTGACCTTTAAAAATAATTACCTAGACATATAAAATAGATTCGCTATAGTCAACGCCAGATAAATTTGCAATATCGGTCATTGTCCTTTCCTTAATATCTCTTCGTAGGTATCTGGACAATTAAATTATAAATCGTTTTCAAATCTAGAAAATGTAGAGGTTTACGATAAATGTCGATTCAGGACCTTACCCTTATGTATTTATTTCTGTTTTCGGAATTAAGTATGTTAACAAATGTATATGAGTCAATGACCGTTATTGCAAATTCATCTGGCGTCGACCATAGTAGATGGTACAAATAAAGTAAAATAAACGTAGGTAAATAACATATCTTGATAGAACAAGAGAATAATTGTTTAGTTTTATGTCTTAACCGGTCGTTATCTACTCGATAGATTTGTTCTATTTTAAATTTTATTTTCATTTGTTGTATACCTACCACAGTGTAGTTTTTTTAACCCAAAGGTTCACTGATATAGAATGCCTTGATGCTTTAAATCTGCCCATGTACCACTATTGTACATAAAGTTTAAATAAATAAAATAAAAAAGAACGAAAGGAAATGAAAAAAACGTCCATCCCTATCAGCCCATGTCAGGACCAGACATAAGGGATGTCTGGAACAAATTTCTACAGACCAGTATGGACTGTAATAATACTGCATTTAATTCAATTGCAAATATAAAGTTTTTACAATAACACCACCATGTGCCAGCGGTTTTGTCCGCATACAAGATACATTTTAACTTTCTCTCGTGTGAAAAAAATATGTCCTAATTATACGCCACTGTCTACCTGTGTTCCCATCCGAATCCATTCAGCCGTTGAGTCGTAATGGGTTAACAAACATTCAAACATACAATTTAAGTAGCCCGTCGTAAAATAATTTATTTATTTATTTAAACTTTATGTACAATAGTCGTACCTACATGGGCGGACTTAATGCATCAAGGCATTCTCTACCAGTCAACCTTTGGGTTATAAAGACTATACTGTGGTACTCGTAGGTGTACAATAAATAAAAATAAGATTCAAATTGAATTTTAACATTTCGGAAAGAATACACAGATAATATATATAGGATCGTGAGGATCTTGACCCGGGCCATCCGACATCATGTGGGCAGAAGTAAGGGATCGTGTAATGAGAACACGCTATATTTTAGTCCACAGTTTTATTGTAGCACGTAACCGAATTTAACAAACACTGAGTAGGTACTAGGTACACAACTAGGCACTAGGCGAAACGGGGGACAGTTCCGTGACGACGTCCTTGCTGCTCGACGACTCCAAAAGTGAGCTGGGTCGGCTCTGCTCGTAACGTCACGACTCTGCCGAAGCGCGCCAAAACGATGTTGCACGACAACGCCGCCAGAGGGCGCGCTTGCGTTTCGTTTAGTGTCCGTATTAATGACCGTCTACGACATATATATA
>NDFZ01005223.1:357773-405331 GCA_002192655.3 Mamestra configurata | reverse complement strand
TAATCATACCGATTAAGAGAATTCATAGTAATCATGACGAAGAACGACTAAGAATGACAAGCTTTTAAGTAGTGTTTTCGGATTTTACGCTTAAAGGAAAATTTTGACTCCGCCTTCTTGATGTCAAGGGGTAGCATATTCCAGAGTTTAATTGTAGAAATAGCGTAGGAATTAGACAAAAACCCGGTGCGGTGAGAAGAGATATGAAGAAGTAAGTTTTTAGATGCTCGAAGGTTGAGACTGTGGGAACTGCCCAACACTTTAAAATATTGTTTTAAATAATCAGGAGCACAAGGATCGTTCATGATAGTGAAGAGCATGCAGAGGGATCTGAGGGATCTCCTCTGACGGATAGGCAACCATTTAAACGGAAGGAAGAAATGTGATCATATTTACGACTCCCATTAATGAAACGAATACAGTTGTTAAGAAGTCGATCCAGTTTGTTGAGAAGTTCTTGGGAATAATCAAACAGTAAAACACAATGCTACCCCTTATTTATTATCAAAGCATTTAGCGCTAATCACAAACGAAGCATCTCTAAATTACCCCACACATTACAGTTTCTTGCCGCCTTTATCTTAGTATGTATTTAGAACAAAAGCTATTATTTAGTTTAGACAGTCCAGCTTCCTGAAAGCATGGCAACACTGCATATCGTGGCTCTTAATTAACTCGGACGAAACAAGCCGGGAAAGGAGAAAACCTTGCCAGTATAATTAAAGATGTTGAGGTGTAATATAGAGTTGCAATCTTCGAAAGTAGGTTTTATGATAAGAATATTATAAAATTAGAGGTGTGGTGAAAATAATTGGTACCAAAATATACCCTCGACTTCGTCCCAAAATTCAACACTAGTTTACAGTGTTTTTATGCTTGAGTTTGTCTGATTATTATGGTATAATGGAGTGTGCTAGCTTACAACTGGCGATTAATTTAGTTTTAGGTTGTTTTTGGGGGAATGTCTTTACGTAAACGTTCAAAAAGCACTCAGCCTAATTTGAATAAAGGACTTCACTAATGACTAGGTTCATGAGGTCCGAGTGCTCTTTTAGTTTTTTGTGGCCACAGAGCTATTCTGGCTGGCATTCATCGACCCTTCTTGTGACCACAGAGCTGACCTTTTTTTCGGCCGAAAGAAACTGAAAGTGACATTTGACCAGTGATATTCACTCTCAAAAAGTTAAAAATGTATTGACACGCAAGACGTAATCAGAGTCAGCAAAATAATTTAGCTTTTAAAATAAAGCTATTAGTAGATGCTTAATATTGTAGTAGTAGTATTGTAGATGAATCCAGAGTTTAGTTTCAGTAAATTAGTTCAGCTTTTTCCTAGAATTAATTCCGTAGAACTCCAGCATTGCGGAGCAGCTGTAGCTCATATCACGCTAATGAAGCAAAACATAGCTAGCATTAGGATCGCGTTCCAAATTGCTACTGCAATGCAAACTGAAATTGATAAAACATGGGTTTACTGGACTCATAATGAATGCTGTGGACTGACTGATGACTTTTATTTTCAATCAAAATCGCCGAATCATCTACACAGTCTTTTAATCCGGCTACCCCAAAGAGAGGGATTTTTTTTTTTGTTACTATGTTGGTCAGTTTCTAATCTAACCGAATGCATCTCAATACCAGTATTTTTCATAGGGAGACTACCTATCTGATTATTCAGATATTGGATGACACGATTCTCCTTGGAAAATTGAAGAACATACCTATAGCATTGGTATTGGAATAACCACCAACAAAAATGATATTTAACATCCAAAAACAAAGGTAATTTGTGAAGCGAAACTTCTGTCAATAAAGATTATATTCCAATTAAACAATTAATTCCCAGATCACCCTGTAACCTTCATCAACAATTAATCATCCTTGACAGCCAACACAACAATTGTTATAATAATTCTGGTTACAAACGATTAATTGTTGGTACAACAGCTAAATTGAATGTCATTAGTTAGGCACAGTCGTTTGTGGGAAGCCTTAGGCGGAAACACGTGGAGCTGCTACAACTTAGGTGGGTTCGTGCCATGTTTGGCCTCTGGCTGCGTATTGTGCGACCCAGTTTCGGTTTTGAGATGAATTCGAACAAACACCTTGACTGAGTGTATTGGACGGTTGTTGGGAAGTTTGGAAGCTTTTTTTTGTTTTAACCGACTGCGGTGAAGCTCGGAAAGAGGGTTAAGTGTTTGTAAAATGGCTTAGACATGTCTAAAAAAGAGGATTTCTATTCGAGATTATATAAACTATTTATTTTATGAATATTTTTTACAGTTAAAAGGTCAAAGTTCCGTTAGAACACAACCCACCTAAATTTTTTGTGTACTACTACAGCATTTTCACTCGACCTCTCAATATCGGTTTTCTATCTGAAACCTTTAACCGAAGCTCCGCTATTAATACCTCATTCCGGCGTGAAGGATTTACCCTTATAGCCCTCCAATTTAATACCCATTCGCTGCTAATACCGCCGACATTTCATTAGTTAGGTTCCAAGTATCCTTCGTGGGAGAAATTCAACAAGTCGCCTCACTATGTCTTTGCCACGTCGCTTAGACGCCACGCCGCCTCGCTGCCACGTCGCTGCGACGACGCTGCGTCCGCGCCACGTCTCCCCGTCGTTTGTTACACAACACTTATTGAATTTCACGCCTCAGTGTACCCGAGGTCCCTCGTGCTCAGAATTAATATTAGGTTTTTAAACGATCATTCCTCAAACATAATTGGTCTTCAAAGGCGGTTCTTTATGTAAAAGGTACAAGTTTTTGTTTAAATTTTCTTTACCTATTTGTTTGTTGGTGGGAAATTGAAAAATAATAAGCGGCGGAGGCTGCTTGTCGCACAGTACTGCGCCATAGGGCCTTCAAACGACTATTTTATCTTTTTTCCTGTACACAGGATGTACGTTTTGTATTTCGATTCCTGGCTAGCTCTAGCTGTCAATGCTTTAACAACAAACCCGTGTAAATCCTGCGGTATGAAGGCAATACACCGAATATTTAATAGCAAATGTACTTTTGTGTTGAACTATGCTGAAATTATTAGGTAATAGCTATGCCAGTCAGTCAATAAAACCGGATTTTAAGATCAATTTTTAAGAGAAACTGATGTTTCGAAATACAAACCTTTAAATTTGATATAATAATAATAAACTTGTATTATTATGAAACAAATTATAATTTACAAGCCTCAAGTTATGTTCTCAAAACAATATTAAATTAGCAACAATAAAGGTAACAAAAGGTCGGCCAATCCGTTTTAAACGAATCATGTTCTATGTTAAATTACTGAAGGATAAAACAAATAGAGAAGTTACTCAGACAAAATATTTGCCTGCCAAAACTTTCAGAGATTCCCGGAATAAAATGAAAATTTAAATCTGCCCCTTTAAACTCGGATTTAGTTTGTTAAAACCATTTACAGTCACAGAACTTTTGTTTTGTTTATTTAAATATTTAGTCAACAATGTAAATAGCTCGTTAAGTTTCAGTTCACGGAACTTCGTGGCTAAAATTAACTGAAAGTCGTGACCCCACTTGAACATGATCGGTCCACTTTCAAAGTTTATTTCTTAAACATTTCAACAAAATCTGGTGACCATTCACCTCACAAATATTGAATTCTGATGCTAGAAGTGTTGCTACATGCAAATTAACTCCCCCAGCAGAGTTTAAACTAAACCGCTGGGGTATTTGCATTTTATTTTTCGATAAATTTTTAGTGATTCTATCCTTTTCATGGAGATTGGTTTCACTTTATTAGTTTATTTTTTTATTCTGGCATGAAATATAGATATTCGGTTGGCAGAATTTACATTTTGCAGCCATTAAAGCCATTAATTACTATGGACGACGGAGAAAATAAATACCGTATTGTGCGAAAATGAAAAATGCTCTGGACTATATTTTCCGTGAGACTGTCTCTACAAGTAACTTATCACAATAAAACGGCTCACTGCAACGCGTTATATAACATTGCGGCTATTTTGACTGTACTCGTGTGAATTATGCTCGGATAAACTTTGTAAAAACCGTTCCTAAGATACAGAAGAACTGATATGAATCCTCGTCTTTCCACCACATAAATTATTTGAGGAGGAAGATTTTAACACGCTGAGATTGCGTGCGGGCTTTAACTCTCTTAAAAACGACTTTTACCTCGTAAAAGGTGAGTAACGGCCGACGCGAAACCTTCCTAAGTATAAAATAAATTATGCCGCCAATAATTTGATTGCACTTTTAAAGCTGACTGCGCAGTTTTACTACAAACCCACTTGGAGATTCATGTCCCATGAACCTCTTGGAAATGCTAATTGATTTTCGTCTTAGGCGATATTTTTCGCGTTAAACTTAATTAAAACGTGGCTCTAGACAGCTTGTTGAGACACCCCGAGTGTATTGCAGATAGTTGACGCGTTTTATGGGTTTACTTTTTTCTTAGGTTATGAACTCATTGAATGAGGGTGGATGGAGGGGAAGAGGGAGGTTCAAAGAAAAGATGGCAGGATAGTGATATTAAAGAAAAGAGAGTCAGTGGCGGCGTTATCGTTGAAGGGACGGCAGAAGAAAACACATTGGACAAGATCATGTGGATGACGATGATGAACTTATTGAAAAATGGCGTTCTGATTATCATTCTACAATAATAATAACAGAGAATCCAACAACAACAAACAGTTCAACAACTACAGAGAGTTGTAAATACGTGCCGTATTTCCGAACCCAATTTACAAGTCAACAAGACAAACTGTATTGCGAACAAAATTTACGTCACATGCTTACAAAATCAGCCTTACAAAGACTGAAATTTGTCGCATTTCAAGCTGAACGCTCACAAAATGACCAGATAAAGGACACAATAGACCAGCGTCATTCCTAATGTGTTTGTTTTAAAGGGACGTGTGTCAATATGTTCGGCGTGCGACGTGACGCCGTCACGGGGTCATAGACCTGTGACGTAGCCACGTAGCCCCCTAATGATCAGCTAAACGGATAAAGGGATAAAGGCAAGCCTTTGTCAATAGGCTATCGATATTTTCCAATTACCGTCACTTTTAGTGTGTTGGTTTTAGGGGATAGAATGATCAGGACACATGATCCGGCTTTTAAAGGTGTCCCAGGGATATAATAAAACCTTCCTCTGTTAATGTATGTAGGCTGTGTAAACCATAAAATGTTTCCCAGCTTTTGCAAACATTTCAAAAATTCTTTTCAACTATTTTATTTGCCGAAAAGTTTTCCGGTTTTTCATGGGTTGGATCATAACGTAAATCTATGTTTTACAATTTTACATTCCTACATCTGCGCAAGCCAATATAAAGTAGGAAACACTTCCTATTTTCGATTCTGTCAAATATTTTTGTCATTTCCTTAAGTTACTGTGTTTCTTCCATCCATGCTACTTTTCTTCTTCAAAATAAGTAGCGCAACAATACCGTGTCATCATAATTCAGATAATACACAAGAAAACACAACGAAAAATACATGTCATTTTCTTCCACACATAACACAGAATAAATAATAATACCCACACACTTTAAGAAACTACCCACAAATCACTCAAAGTTAACGAAAACACTTCCCCACTCATTCCATCTAATAATGTAACAGGGCACAGCATAATAAAGTCATATAACAAAACAGGCAGTGCGTCAGTAAGCTGTAGATATAAGTGCAAAATATAAAAATATTCTTATTTGCATCGCGAACGTTTCCGGGCAACCTATATCAGTGGACGTACTGTAATGTATTCCAACAGTTGCTACTCTGTGGCTCATAAAATATGTCGCCTTCTATTATCTCGGCCTTTTTGTATTTTTGCCGAGAATACATTAATGAGGTAGGTTTTCCTGTAGATAATTGGGATTTGTTAAGTATTAGCAGCTTGCTGGTTTACTCGGAGTCGTTAATGTTTATTTGATTTTAAGAACATTCGTTTTTAAAGACTTCTTTTACCGATTTAAGTTTTTTGCTCCTTTAGCAAATCTAGGCTATATCTGTGTTTGCCTGAATGAATTATGTATGTATTGAAACATTATTTAGTGATATTACATGCCAAACAGTTAATACCAAAAGTAACTTTCACTTTTAGGTATTTCTATTGTTCTGTACTTTAGAAACACTTTAATAATACTAAATTAAGGCGAAATATTAAGTGCGTAGTAATACTGATAATTTAAACACTATAATATCATGAATATAATTTATGATTACAGCGAGTTCCTTTCAGCACGAGTAACTACGAGATATTGTTATAAAACTTTTGTTGAAGATTCTAAACAGTCTCAATTTCATAAAATGTTCAAAGCAACAAGGTATTTAATATAGTATTTCTTTATTTTAGGCCTTATTTTAAATAAAGTCTTCATTTAAATAAAATCGAATTCTAGAATATTTATGTCACGTGTATTGTGATGTACGTCTGCGACTTTTTAGGGTTCCGTATCCAAAGGGTAAAACCGGAACCCTATTACCAAGACGCTGTATCTCATGAACAGTGATAGTGCCATACAATAAACGTGTTTTTTTTCGGTTTATGGTACGGAACCCTTCGTGTGAGAGTCCGACTCTCACTTGTCCGGTTTTTGTATTTTATTACAGCTACGATGTAATACAATTTCATCTGCATTAGAAATAAAAAGGAAAAAGATTCAAAAATCCACCGCTGGGCCCCAAGCGTTTTGCGTCCTATATAACACGTCCTATATATTGGATAGAAATCCAAATAAACGCAATTTTTTTTTTAAATTTCGTCGAACATCTCAAAATACAATATCATCGGATTTTCTTTTTTGAGTGGAACTCTAATTCTTTTTTTTTAAGAGCTTAAGTTATTCCCATCAGCTTCAGCCAATGAAAGTCCCGTCAAAACCAAACCAGCAGTTTCGGAGACTAGCCGGAACAAACAGACAGACTAAGAAAAGGCTTTTTTTGTTAAAAGTATCGATAATTTGAAATGTCAATAAAAAGCTCTTATTTTTATATTAGTAACAGACACTGCAATTTTATTTATTTGTATGTAGAAAAAGGTATTTATAATATACATGACAAGCCGTCTTTGCCCTGACTCCTAAGTATTGGCGACCGTTAGTTGAAGCACTGCATGAATGGTAAGGGTCCATAATTGTACCAATTAACTGGGGTAACTGGCCCATTGTGTAATGCCTTTGTCCAGTGTTTATTATTTGTAAGAGTGCTCATACTTTTCTTAGAAGGACTCCGGCTTAAGTGACCAGCTGATTTAGTCTGGGACTGCCGTATGCTCAAAGGTTTGATCACGAATGAAACGTTCTTACAAATTGGTTGGAAACGGTGATTTTACATGTGTTTTCATTACATAAAGCAAACGCTTCTTTGACTTTAAAGTCGATTATTAACGAAAAACTAGCTTTCTTAATGGCTTAGTTCACGCGGTTTACCCCACAAAAACCGCGCATTTTGTCCGGAATAAAAAGTAGTATATGATGAATTGGCGTAGAGAGGAAAAAACAGAGAACGATTGTTCGTAATTGGATCAGTAACTTCCTACTTCTAGAGATTTCCTTTTATAAATATAGATTAGATTAGCCAACCTACGGCCCGCGTGCCGTATGTGGCCCTCCAAACTTTTGTGTATGGCCCTATCGCCAAGCACTAGAGTAATCTACGAGCAATTTATCTATCACTCCTTGAAAATGTGCTATGACTATTATACCCTCTTACAAAACGAAACATTTGCCTATGACTAGCAATTTTTATTTTAAACTGTCCGATTGTCACAAAGTTACAAATCTCATTCGTGTAAATACTACTCATATTAAATGTAAAGTTTTTATTTTACTGTAGGTTTGCGGCACATCATGTTAAATAGAAGCGCTATGTGGCACAGGAAGAACAAAAGTTAAAAAAGTATGGTTGGTTTAGTTAATACCTTAAAGAACTAAAAAAAACATCGCACCACTGCCACTGCACCGGTCCTATTTCTATGAAGGTGATGCAAAAAAAAAATATTCACACATCACTAAATACCGATTTCTGCAAGAGCAGCACTATCATTAGGGATGTTCTGTTTGTGGAACCCGTGCATTCATTTATTTTTCCAATTCCACTCGCCAGCGAACCTAGTTTTCCAATAATTCTCCCGAGACCGCGATAGATGATGATATTTTCTCTATTCATGTTTGCTTTATATACCTTTTAGATTTCCATTATATTGCACTGTTGAGATATTGGTTTATCACCACAATGTTTTTTCCTGATTATTGTTCCTGGCCAGCTAAAGATGTTCTGGAAGATATCGATAGTAGTGATAGGACCGCGTTTTTGCCCTAATTAATGTCACCGTTTTGTATAAGCTAAACTTTGTCACCTGTGAATAGCACCATCCCATCACTTCCCGTGGGTGCCGTAAGAGGCGACTAAGGGACTCACCTGAAAATGGGCAGCAGCATTCTCTGTGCATTGCAACCACTACACTACGATCGCTAACCCGCCTGCCGAGCGTGGCGATTATAAAAAATCCCCTTCCCCCCCATTGGGGAAGGACGTCTTTCGGCTGGTATCATGATGATTGTCATCTGTTAAAATTTTGCTAAGTCAAATTAAGTAATACCATGTCGCGATGTCTTCCACGCCAGCTTAACAACTACTGAGTAATGCTTTTCCCCACTTTTTTAACTTATATTTTGGCACTCTATAGGTACCCTTCTATCCTTATATAAAATCAATTAAATTCAGTCCCCAAAACTTCAATCCATTGAGGACAGAATGTCGACAGATGACATAAGTTTAAACACCACCCGAGCAACTGTACTCGCCCGGAAACCGACGCGAATGGAAACAGGCTAATGAAACGTCTGTCAAAACAGTCCAGTTCAAATTTTAATTGAAAATTGCTTTTTGAACCCTTCACACTTCGTGTTGTTTAAGTTAGCCGACGAGTTTGATCCCATTCTGCCAATTAATTTAGTACAACATACGGAATAAGTTATTGTGTTTTATTGGGCCGCTTTTGTAGCTGATGGTTACATAAAGAAGGGTCTAAGTTTTGTTTTGAAAACCTTTGAATAAAGGTTCTATTATGATTCCTAAGATCGAAGTTAAAAGCCTTTTAATGTGAAATATTTAAAGTACCTAAACACCGAGGAGACCTTTCCAAACCTAATTCGATCGGTACCTACCTACACGAAAATGACTTCAATTCCAAATCGTTTTATGCTCGTTTGATATTCCCAATTGAATATTTGGGACTTTTATTAAAATACTTTGTGAGACCGGCGCGATAACACCGCCTCTAGCATATTGAATCAATAAAAACTTTCTAAATATGGCTGTGTGGAATTCCAAATACGAAAATTCCGAACCGTTCGATGTCGATTAAGGATACATCCTATAAACGTATTTACGCACTTAATTCGAAAAATATTGCCTAACTTAGGAAGAGAATGCCGGTAATGGCCTTCCTGCCCTTAATAAGTTACTGCCATAAGTTATTCCGCCTTTATTAATGATGCAAACAGAACAGCGATAAAAACCAAGATTATAATGAAAGGGCAAAAAGTAAAACCAAGACGAACAAATAGAATAAACCTTAAAGGAAATGAAAATTTTCTCCCTGATGAGAAAACTTAGGGAGTGCAGACAAGAAACCGTGGAAAACCACGAGGAATCCACCTAATGGAGTTATCTAGCGAGCTCAGGCGAATTAAAGAAAGAGCAAATTAAAGAGGAGGAACCAAATTAATAATTGTCTGCTCGTTAAAATATTTTCCGTCGTTTTCTTTTAACTGAAAACGCTACTTAGGTGGAGGATTTGTAAGAAAATGTTTATTGAATCCTCTCGTACCTACTTTATTTTTCACAAATAATTTGATTTAAGTCGAGTCTCGTATTTTTTCTACATACAAAAAATAAATAAATCTTTCATGAATCATGAACTGCGGAAATTGGAAGATACTTTTCACAAACAAAAACGTTTCTCTAAAAATAAATACGTTGAACGATGAGTGTTATTTCGGGGAGGTCGATACTGGCAGAGCCGTACTCTGCCGGAGTATATACCTAGTACGAGTATATACTATAGTAAGTTGGTTTGTCTACTGTACTAGCAACGTGGGAACATTCGAGTGGCGTATTCAAACGATGGGTGACGCGTGACTAAGGACCGCTGCTCACCCCTCACTGGATCGAGTTACTTGCTCTGTTT
The DNA here is from genome assembly GCA_002192655.3 of Mamestra configurata. NCBI lineage: Eukaryota > Metazoa > Arthropoda > Insecta > Lepidoptera > Noctuidae > Mamestra > Mamestra configurata. The sequence continues at coordinate 395,140 of NDFZ01005223.1, read as the reverse complement.
TTATATTTTTTTGTTCATATAACACACTTTTTTGTTGTGCCTCAGAGGGGTCTACAACCTTTTTTTGCTAAAATATTTTGCTGTTTGTATGCTTTTCAGCGTCCGTGAAGTGTTTTTCTTTAGGGCAAATGTTTTGTATGAACATAGTATTAATCGAGAAAAAAACTCGGTCTGTGTTTTGCGAAAAATGTTGTTTCATAAGCAATACGGAGGTGCCAAAATTGGGTTTCACGGTCCTTATCTACATATTCTGCAAAATGTTAATACAGACAATTTAAACACTCTCTGATACATAATCAGTTCTAGTAAGTCAATTTTAAATGTGTGCAGTTTATTGATTTGTATAGTGGTTTGGTCTTTTTATCCCAAAGGTTAACTGGTAGAGAATGCTTTGATGCATTAAGTCCGTCCATGTACCACAATTGTACATAAAGTTTAAATAGATAAATACAATTTTGATCCATACATAACGTGCAGAAAAGAAGAATCAGGAGGATTAGAAAATGTGTTAATTATTCATATGACAGCTTCAGGCAGTGGGACTGACTGATAAAGAGTCTGTATCTGCCCGTCTGTCAGCCTGTCTGTCTGTTTGTTACATTTTCACATCTTAACGGCTGAACGGATTACGTTGAAACTTGACCAACGGGTAGACCATGTCCTTGATTAGGACATAGGATACCTTTTATCCCGGTTATGCCCTTGCGATGAATTCCTCCCACATGAGAGGAGACGCTGGAAAAGCTACTTTCTAATATAAAAATATGCCAGTGCGTTGATTAAAGTATAAAACAAGGTGTGTGTTAAAAATGAATCGAGGTCATTAAACAGATTAAAATGTATGTGCTAGTACACTCAAAGTACTTCAAACAACACAGTGAATGGGTATATCATAAGTACCTATCTGCAGTGTAGCGCTAAAGGACAATGCCCTTGCAAAGTGGAAAGTAAATAAGTGGCAACTGCTTGATCTCCACGTTCGTGTAGCTGATATTTCATCGCAAAAACGACTTTTCAACACGCCAATTTATGTATTTTTGTTGCCCTTTTTGGTCGAGAGCGATTTATTATTATAACTTTGGAAGCATCTTGTTTTAAAATAAGACGGATTTTGAGCTGTTTTTGTTTGTTATTAAACTTCGTTAATACCGAAAATTGTAATATAATAATATATATAATTATAAAAATAAACAATGAGAATAAGAGAATAAGTTATTCAGCAATTCCTCTAAAAATAATTTATGTTCCCTTTTAATATAAACTTGACCACAATCTCACCCGATGGAAAGTGAAGATGTGGTCGAAGATGGAGCACGCCTTTCTAGAAGTAATCTATTCACACTTGACTTTTAATGGACCTCTAGGTTGTAATGTAGCTATCAGGCTTCACCGATAATTAAAATTTATATTATTCACATGCACATGCAAGTTTAACGCTGCCAATTATAAGTTCAATGTTATTTATAGGTGTGTATTCAAATCTGTGGTGCGAGTACAATTCGCTGACTCGCCGAATGTGGCAGTAACTGACGTTGATGAACACGTTGTGCTAAAAGTGTCAAATCCTGATTGGAATGACGGCCGCCATGGCCCACGCATAATGGTCCAACATCAGGACTAAGTGCGGAAACCATACCCCAACAGATAGATAGAAGTGTCTAATCTTAGTCACAATATTTGAACGTTCCAAAACAATCCTTATTGTGTCCAAGTTTATTAAATTTCTGCGCAGTTCACTTGAAGTACTTAGGAGAAGTTAGATACGTTTTTTTCTAAAACAAAATAAAGCCAGTGACAAAGGAAAACGTTTTAATCAGTAGTAGTAGTTCTGAGTAATTCTTTTAAATAGAAAACGATCACTTTCCTGTATAAGAAGATTATTTTACTAATGAAATAAGTAGAAATGATAACTAGGTAATGCTGAACAGCTTCAATATATTTTCAACCAATAAAACCACTTCGCCTGCGTGCGAGTTCCATTCGTACGAGCAATAGTGACGTGACAGGGGCTGACTGTGATGTACACGCTCTGTGGTGTGCCAAATAAGCCTAATTACAGTCTACACGCCTAATTTTTGTGAACAACAATCTAGTTATACAACATTCTGGAAAATTCTGAAAATTATCAGCCTGAGTAGGCAGCATGTTCAACTTGATCAGTTACACTTGGTATAAGAAAGTATGTTATCATTGCGAAAAATATAAACCACAATAGCTATGTGTGACTTTCAATAGTAGGTATATCCTCTTGCAATAGTAACTCGTGACTTTGATGAACACGCTGCGGCGTGCCAAGGGGGCCTAATTACAGCTTACATCTTCATTTCATTTCAATTATTTGTTTGTGTGATTTTTGGTACGTTTTACATGAAATCTTAATAATAAATATTAGTTCCTCAAAAATCTACCTTAAAGGTGTACACTCTTTCACATAGTAATTATTATAAAAAAGAATAACTTATGTTGTGTTTTGTCGTAATTATTTTATTTGAAATAAAATAATTACGACAAAACACAACATAAGTTAAGACACAAAAAAGACAAGCAAAACATTAACCATTGAGTATGCATATTAATAATAAATGGAAATAAAGATACTAAAACAATGTCAAAATTAAATAAATATCAATGTCAAATAACTTACAATTAAGGAATTCGTCAATAGTTTTTCCAATGAATCTATCATTGGAAAAATGTTTTCATACTATTGATAACATTTCTTAATTTCTTAATCTGTTTTTAAATTGAATAATATGTAAGTCCCTAATTCCATTTGGTGATTTATTAAATATTTTTGGGGCCATGCAAAGTATGCCTTGATGCACAAAAGTGTGCATCAAGGCTGTCTTTGATGTTCGAAAGCATAATTCATGTCTAATCATTTTATAGCTATGTTCATGCTTTTCTAAATAGATGCATGTTCTTTTTAACAAATAAAGCTATCTCAAATATGTACAAGCAAGGTAAAGTCATTATTTTTAACAATACAAAATAAGCAGCTACCAGGCATTTTTATACCGGTTATTAGCTCTAATGCATCTGTTTTGCAATTTGAACACCATGTCGCTATTGTCCCTTCTTATCCTACTCCTACTAATAAAGAAGAAGAAATTCTTCCTCTTCTGGTATTAAAATCGCGAAAGTTTGTAAGGATGAATGGATGGAAAGATGTTTGTTTCTCTTTCACGCAAAAACTACTGAATGGATTTTGATGAAATTTGGCACAGTGGTAGATTATAGTCTGGAATAACACATAGGATACTTTTTATCCCGGGAATATGTTCCCTTGGGATAATTTTCGACAATAACGCGGGCGGAGCCGCGGTCGGCAACTAGTATTAAATAAACCAAATTTACTATAAAATCAAGGGATGGGAAATAGATAAAAGGTTCCATTGTAGTGAGAACAATCGTAGTGTTAGCACACCACAATGCGAGTTTCAATAGTAAGCTTGCTATAGTGACGTGACAGCTCGTGACTTTGATGAACACGCTGCGGCGTGCCAAGGGGGCCTAATTACAGCGGCGCTACACCCCGCAATGTTTTCAAGACCGATGCTACGCCGCTCATTTATCTGTACCTCACTTTCATGTGTACTCGAAGGTAGGTAGGTAGGTATCGCTTTAATGTGGTGGGGCTTGTAAATGATAGCGTTGGGTATGTTTTCGCACGTGTTTGAGCAAAATTCTTCGAAGTATTTTTGGTTATTGCTGAAATAGAACTGCATCTTGAAGGTATAATAAACCATCGTTTCTTTTGCTCTCAAAACTACATGAGGTCTGCTGGTCAGCGGCAAGTTCTTAATTGTTTAGGAACATGTAGGTTTAGTAAAAAATAGAAAAAGTCAAACTTAAACCTGTCTGATTGATAGTAAAACATACTGCAAACATTAATCTATTTGCCAAGGTTATAACGGTAAATTTATGAACGCATCATCGTCTTCCCGACCACATTGCATGTCACTAGAAGTCGTTGAAATATGATTTTTTCTTCAATTCTCCTGTACCAAATATCATTTCAAAGAAAAATAAAGTTTACTATAGTAATGAAGTTTTCAAGAACGTTTAACATTCAAATCTCAAGGAATCTCTGAGTTTGTACCTGAATGAGACCGTCTAAGATTACATAGCCTGCACCAAAACACAGACATTCATGGAAATAATAGTGCAGCCAGCGAAATGTACACAGCACATCGCAAACTTGTAGTTTCAACATTTCAATGCATGCATTTCAAATGTGTTTATCCTTCCACTGTAGGGAACTGACGTAATATTAATGTTTATTTTTGATATACATTGAAATTCAAATACAACATATACAATATAACAATGCATTATGACTTTTGCATAGGCGTGGCTGTACTCGGATTGTCGGCTTGATTGACGTTGGCCTACTGTTTGTCTTTTTGGGCAAAAGGATTATATTCTTGCACGGAAATATATTTGTATTGCATAAGTGTTTCAGTTTCGAGTGGTACTAAGAGGCTGTTGAATCTAGAGGTGGATGATGTGAAAAAGGACATGGCTAGAAAATTGTTGAAATGGTAGAAAAAACATGCTGCTCCTTGACTTAATAATTTGTAAGGGTAGGAGGAAAATAATTGTTTGTGCATAAGAGATGAGTGTAAGCAAAAGCATACATAATGTATAATAGCAAAATAGCTGCAAGTAGCAACAACGAGACAGCGATCTGTAACACAAACTGCACAAAATCTTAACATAACTTTAGTCAGAAATTCAAAGTTTACAAAATGTTTCCATCAACAACAAACTGCTCTTTGCAACAACTTACCGACTTAAGTTTCCAAGGTGTTTTAAATTCAAAATATCCTCCACATGCTAGCAACAACGTCACAAGTTACATTTAACATTTTGACGGGTCATTTGGCGCCCGACCGTGTACCAACCGGCACACAAAATATGACCAACCTTCAGAAAATATTTTCTACGAGCTTATCTTCATTGAAAAGTTTTGAAACTCATTTTGCAGAAAAGGTTGGTTAGATTTTCGTTAGTGTAAAGGTAACGGTTATCGGTATGCTTTATTTGAATGTTTTGTACCAAAAATTAATAGCATCGTTTATAAGTAGTATAGTATATGAGAATAGATGACCTAATAATAATACAACAAGGTTTTTTGTAGGTTTGAAGACAAAGGGATCCAATCGTTTCCAGATAGGGTTGTACCTATTCTGCTACCGGTTCAACCGAGACCATTGCCAGAGGCGTTAATTATCCTGAACATTGCGAACATACGCAAAGCACAGCTAATGATTTTTAAACGAAGTACCAACCTAAACAAAAAAAACGTACTCTCGTCCACCCTTTTTAAAATCCGAACGTTCGGCATCCAATACTCGTATACCCTTCCGCTGTGATAAATAGGTTCCTCATAAATTATATTTATTAAATTCGTACTCGTAATGGCGGCGGTTGTCACCCGCTGATGAATGGCCTCATCAGTCCTAAGGAATACCGTTCCCCGAGTACTAAATTCGTATCAATCATTCTCACGCATCGCTGCCTATGTAAATACGAGTTTTATGCGGCGACACGAAGCATCTCACTCGTTATGTGCGTAATGTGCTCCCATGGGACACAAATCTAAGTGCTGTGGTGTTCGGAACCTTCCATACGCTAATATGTTCGAAAATATACGACGTCGAGTGCCAATACTAAATTATGTATAGCCCTTTTTGCAAGGTAAATGGTTTAAGTATTCGTTGTCAATATGCTGTTAAGAGTTATGTGTTCGTGATATGTTGGCAGCTTTAGGTCTGATATTTTCTAGAAAAATCTTTACGATTATGTCGAGCGTAACAGAAACCTAACCGACTCGTTTTATAGATCTATACCGTTTTTATTACCTAGAATCCAACCACAGACTGGTTTTGTTTTTCACTTTATGTTTAAAAGAATATATAAATTCCATATCATTATTCTTCGAACACTTAATGTTTTTCTTCTATGTACTCACACAATCTATTTTAAATTAAAAGATTCATAATAAATTGTTGTGTTTGTGTAATCAATTGTTTGTGAATGTGTCAACAATTCCACATTATTTTTCACTTTTATAATTTCTTTTCTTTTTTTCTTTTCGCCACTTTCTAGATAACCTATAGCTTTGTCAATGCCGTGAAACTCTATTATTGGCTTAAGAGATAATTGTTATCATCTTGCCATCAATGTTCAGTGTATGCAGGCTCTAAGATGCCAGTAGCGGTGTTGCAAATGCATTTGGCTGTTCATTGATGGGGAGGTGAACCTTCATAACTCATGTACGTTAATATGTTGCTGTTGAGCTGTGATGTAGCTGTTGAGTTTCCAAATAAATAAATAAATCCACCCATTCTTCTTTTGCCTTCCTCCCCCTCTCCAACCTTTTTCCAAAAACAACCGGTCTCAATACGAGCCGAAGCTTTCTTAAAAACACTAAAACCATCAGCAATTCGTTTAAACAAAACGAAGCCCACAACATTTCTACACAGTAACCTCAACAGTGCTCTACAGCCAGTCATCTGCAGCTACATTTGCCGCCCATTTGCGAAACCGAAGAGGTTTTTGTAAAGAGTTCAACCGTAACGGCCAGATAAGAAGCTGCAACTTTTATAGTACTACGCCATTTTACCTAGAACATCTTGTGAGCTCCGCAAAACGCCTAGCAGGTAAGAAAACGTAGAGATAAAAGGTATGTGGGCTGTCTTAACAAATTAGGAGTGTGTGTGGTTCTGTGAAATAAATAGCTAGGTAGCATAAGATAAAACTGTTATAAGAATTATGTAGCTACAGAAAATCAAGACTTTCATGCATATTGCCAAAAAGTACCGAATGCAACATATTCAGATCAAATGTTTTGCCCCACTTTCGACAAAATATCCACAAATAGTATCTAGGAAAAAACTATATACTATAATCTATACTAATTTAATAAAGCTGAAGACTTTGTTTGTTTGAACGCGCTCATCTCTGGAACTATTGAAAAAATATTTAAGTATTAAATAGCCCATCTATTGAAGAAGGCTATAGGCTATATAACATCACGCTACAATCAATAGGAGCCGAGCATTGCTGAAAAATCAGACGCAGACGAAGTTGCGCGGGTCAGTTTGTAAACATTAACAACTCATCTTTGATCCTATCATCAGGTATCAGGCAGAGATGTACACCCAGTTTTCGGCATTTGTGTTTAAGTCTAATATAATAAAAGGCGATCTTATTGCCATCAACCAGGCCTAAAACCAGACTTTGGGCTGCTGCTGAGAAAGACTAGATTGAAAAACCCTAGCAAGCATTGAAAGATAGATTTTATTCTTTATTGAACACCATAACAGATGTTGCACGTCCAGCTAAGCGCTACAGCTGAGCATAAGGTCCATTTTCCACTACACCAAAGAAGCACATACCTAAAGGCTATTAAGAAATCATAAAATACAATCTTGTTCTACATACGCAACCTTTGAAACTCAATAGACGCACAATGACTTTGTTTGTTTAAGTATAGGTCCTAAATAAACTTGGAAACTCAAAACAGAAACAAAGTCTAGCCTGAAGCAAGGTTTACTATGTAAATAGGTACAGAAAAACCGGGGTTTTCTATAAGATATAAAGGTTTAGCTGTAGTCACCTGCTAAGAAATTCTATGGCAAACAAAAGCACTCGCATTGAATATGAATGTATTTTTTTACTTTTTATAACTATAGTAAAACAATATAAAATATCTTTTAAATGTCTTTATCAGCGTCGAAGTTATAAAGCTTCAAAGTTGATAATTAGGAAGGAAATTCCGACGTGGCCTCTGACGTCAAAGGTGTCCATAAAGCTGCCATAGAAAACGTCGTTTTCGAGAGAAATACTCAGATTGTTTAAAATTGTTTTATTTCGTTGGTTTTTCAAATAATTTTGGTGCGGTTTTCATTAATGTTCTGAATTCTACTTTTGTTTTAACAAATGTTTTTGACGTGACAACGTCTAATAAATCGATGAACGCCGGCTGCACGCACGAAAAAGGATGACTCATTGTAACGTTACGCTCATTGTAACGCTACGCACATTGTAACGTTACGATCATTTCATCAATGTTTTGTTATGACGTTGCCACTTTAAAGTATCGTCCGTAAACCGACTTTACAGACAACCAATTTTTTTTATTCTTGGTTGTTCCCTATTGTTACACAGTAAATTAGAAAGTTCCTCTTTGTCAGGTCTCTAGCATTCGGACTTCAAAAATATAAAAGATGGGACGATGTTCCTACCATCCAAACAATGTGGCCCCAAAAATCCGACGTAAACATAATTTCCGAAGCACGTATTCAGAGCTAAGTTAATTTAAACCAACCATAACAAGGACAACTCCTTACCACAGCATGTTCTTTAATAAAGCCCTTTATTCTAACTTATACCGGTTAAGTAGATGTCCACGTCTCCGTACCCAGGTCACGTTCCCTTCGTATCTCGCCGACTGTATCCGATGCTAACTGAATATTTGGTACACAGCTTGAAATGTACCACGTTTTATTATATGGCCAAACGTGAGCCGCTTTATTTACTTATTATATTATGTCAGGCTTGTTTATGTCGAGTTATATGAGAACCTATTGCGATCCCGGCGGTTTTGGTACAGCTTATCAACTGGGCCATGTGATTTTGACACTATGTGTACCCGTATTAAGTAATGTTAGTGTTTTATACTGTATATTTTAGTGTCTGTCTCGTGGGTCGGTTATTAAATTTAGGGCCGGGTTTTCAATCTGGATGTATGTTTGAGTTTATTAGTGTGGATAAAGTTTAAAAAGGGTTTCAGTTAAAATGTTTATTTTAGAATATGTTTGGACGGTGATGGAATGGATTCCATAATTTTATTAAGCCTCAGTATTCACTGAGAGCTTTTCACTGTTAATGCCTAGGTATAAAATCGTCCCTAGACTTGAACCGTCCTTTTTTTGGAACTTTTCTACATTTATAAATTTAAATGTTTTGCTTATGCCTATTCAAGCAAACCCCAATAACTTTAAAGGTTAAAAGTATTTATTTTTGTGACTTTCTGTAAAACCTTTTGATTTAAAAATACGTAGATAGAAGTTTATCTAAGTAGGTCTCAGAACTTATAAATACAATATGGAGCAACACTATCTAAATCTTTGCAGAGAATATCTTTGGCGAAGAATATCTTTATGTAAAGATAAAGAAACCAGCCAAGTTTTCCGAGGTAGGGTTATAAAAACAGGGTTAAAAAGAATTCATAGAGCAAAGTTAGTGAGCGTTAAACTATGTTATCTAGTTTAAACCCCCTGGGCGTTTACGTCAGGGATTAACCTTGGAGCTGCATAGTCTAAAGTTTAATTTAAGTTATAGTACGTGTGTTATAAGATTATATTAAAATAGTTTATGTTTTTCTTCTAAAATATTATGGAGATGCAGGGTTGAGGAGGTGGTCTATATGTTGGGTTATTGCACTGTACCTCATATCTTCAGTACATCGTTTGTAATGGGTTATGAAATGCACATGTGGTAAATAAACAGGATATTTTTATGTATTTTAAAAATTCAGAACTTTGTGCTATAAATTATGCTAGTTAATAGACAAATTCTATAATTATCAGTATGTTTCCAGAACAATACGATTCGGTATACCCCAAAACAATAACCGTGGTTATACTGGGTCAAAACAAACAAACATTTTATTATTAAAATTGGGAAATTTATAAAAAACAAAAACGCAATGTTTCTAGTCTAAAAATCAAACCAAATGATCGGAGAACATCATAAAAATTCACAACAATACCTGCGGAACGATATTTTTATTTCTAAAATTTTCGAAACACTATCTGCATACAAATATGATAATAAAAAACGAGTCCCAGATACAGCTGTCATTTTCCCTTTGAATCCGCTGAACGTAACAATTTTCACACAGAAACGTTTTAAAATAAAATATTTCATGTGAACTGATTTATAAAAGGGACCTTACCTACACTTTTTCATTACAAGTTCAAAAGAACCGATCCCATATTCAATGTATATGAAAACGTCTATTTATGTTTGAAAATAAATTCTGGTATATAATAAAACGTATTTCGTATTTCAATTTGAAGGTGCTAGGCAATAAATCTTTTATGTACAAATATGAGGGGTATATACTGGTGATTGATGACATAGGTACCGTTTTTGGCAGATGGATTGGTGATTGAAGTCACAAAGAGACTTTATTAAAGCCTCCATAATTTCTATAAGATTTTTCTGTGAATCTTCCAATATATTGTAACCCTTTTACTTAAGGGGAATCATCATGTATATACGTGAACAGTATAAAGGTTATATCGGACTCCTCTTGACTAAAACCATCCTTTTTATTTTTTTAAGGATGTGAAATCATTAAATGACTTCTTCCGCGTGGAGCGGAAGGGCGTGTCAGACTCTTACTGCAGACGTAAATGCAGAGAGTCATAGGATCAAGTCGCTGAAAGAATTACGGTGTAAAATCCTCAAGAATCTTCTCTAGTGTTGTACAATTTCTTTAGCAAGTAACCCAATGAAAAAAAAACAAAGGCTCTAAGTATTTATGTGTGTACATTAATCGCCACTATGAACACCAAGCGATGATGTAGTGTACTCATAGCCTAGTCCGAGCACGTCTGTACATTCTTTATCCCTGTCGTTTCCCACGTATTATGCGGGCTAGTCGGTATCCTGCTTATGTTGCGGAATTTGTTCGAAAGAGTCACCGCGGCCCTGGAACGCAAAGGGCTTTAGAAGGAACACGGATGGGTTTTAGTCAGTAAGAGTCTGACATGCCCTTCCGCTCCACCCAGAGCGGAAGAAGTCATTTAATGATTTCCCAACCTTGATAAAAAAAAAAAATCCTGCTTATAACTATGGTTAGAATAGTTATAGTAGAAATATTTTACTTAGCTGTAACTGTGGCTTGAAAAATTAAAGGCCAAGACAAGTTAGCTCGTGATTTGGTTGAGCATTCACAACTATGAAACTAAAAGATGACGATCTCTCAGCTCAAAATAAAATAAATTAAGTTTTACGATAGAATTTATGTCGCAAATGCTATCGCTGGGTCAAAAGTCTGGATTCTAAGGTCACAATTGATTTTTAACAGTTATTTAAGAATTATTCCCTATATAGAAGGTGTCCAGTGGGTCAAACTACAGACGAGATTCCATAGACGAATTCCGAAGTATTGGCGTCGTTCACATTGTAGAGGTTTATGCCTAGCTGTAGATCGAAATGTACACAGTTAATTGATCGATATACACATGTGTATTAGTAACAAGTCTGAGATTTGTTGTATGTCTATAACTAATATAATAATAACTCAAACTCACAGCATTTGTTTCAATTAAACCATTACAGGCACTTTTGAATTGTCAAGGTCGGTCAGTAACAAGAGATGAAGCTATTTGCACGTTCCAAAGCATAGAGCTCAATGGAGAAGAACGTGCAAGAAAGTCCACTCCATTTTAAATCAATGTATGTATTTTACAATGATACGGTTACATCTATTGTGTGAAAAATATACAAACATATGTACAAAATGTACATATATGTGAGAACGACGTAGAAAGACTTGCACGATCAGGCGTCCGGAGTAAAAAAAAACAACAAATCAAAGAACAGACAAATAATTAAAATAAACCGTGGCAGCTTAGAGATAACGATTACTACCTCACGGCGCTCGCTCACAAATAGGACGCCTGCGCTAGTACCATTCGGCTCAACCACTTTGAAGGGTGCCAAATGATCCAGCACCATCAGCCAGAATTTTAAGTGGCTTTTAAGTAACAGAGAAAAACAATTAGAGTGAACAGGCTTCTTCTGGGTAAGCTCGCTCCATCGTCGACTTTGTCTCTGTCATCTATGACCTAGACTAGAGTCAAGAGCAAACCCATATTAAATGAAAAAAAAAAACAAACAAATTCGATTGTGTAGAACTTATGCCTCTGCTTACCCCGTTGAGGCTTACATACGTGTGTATTACATATGGAAATCACAAACCATTATGTATAAAGTACTGATTGGATCTAACATTTGATCCCATGCCCCGGAGGAGCGCTATCGCAGGTGAGAATATTAATTTGCCATCACCATTCATGTAAGCTTGCCTAGTAATTTTATACACGTAAACAGGTGTTATACACGAGTATATTGAATTATCACCTACTGAGTGTTTGTATTGGGAGAGCTTTGTTAGGGTACGGTTTCTCTAGAAACTTATATCTGGTTACTTCGAAGCCGAAGTTTCGAATTTTTCGTATAGCAAGATTTTTTTGTTTTACCCTGGGTTCGAACAAAAAAATCAAAAGTAAAGTCACAGTCTTTTCGATACTTAACAACGAAGTAAGTGTTGCCAATTCTTCAAAAATAAAAATAAATTCTTTTTATGAAAAAAGTTCTGTCAAAGATACTGATTGCATGGAAGAAACGCATACTATCTGCGAAGTGACCCTGTGCGTAGTTGGAAGTTTGTGCCATAGTGTAAGTTAGAGTCAATATTACCGATGCATAAAAATAATCTTATTTCCTGGTTTTGAAGTATTAGTTATTTCTAAAGTTGCAGCAGTTGTGACAGTAAAATGCATTATCATAACGTTTTATTTTCATAGTCTCCAACAATTTCCGATGCCTATGTCAAGGCTTGCGTAGCAGTACGCATGCAAACATGGTGGGTCGTAGCTTGTAGCATTCGTAGCGCTACGCGCAGAAATATGCAGCCTTTTCTTAACCTTGTTTTAGATAAATTACAATTCGCCATAATAATATTAAAACGTATCTACCTATTGGCAATTTAATATGGGTATCATGTATTTCTTGCTGGGGATTTTGTTGCGTTGCGTTGCGTTACGTTGTGGGTATATCTTGATGTAAAACTGATGTTCAAAAATTGCTGCGCCTGAGCCTAATTTGAATAAATTACTTTTGTTTTTTTTATTGTGAATGAAATCTCCGTACTGAAATAGGTATCTCATCTGAAACAAAAACATATCAATGTCTGCTCGTCAACGGAATCCGTAGCTTTTGAAACGTAGCCTTAAAATATTGGATCTAAGGTGACGCCTCAAATAGGATTGTCACGTGTCACATTGGGGATTATAATGTGGGAAATAATCGATTGAGTTTGAAGCTAATTTTGTGATAGAAATTAATTAATGAGTTATGTACATACCTGCATTACGTCAGTGATAAAGAAAACCAGCATAAGCTGGCCTCTGTTTATATTGAAACTCCGTACTCCGTAAAGTGCTATCGCAACTGATGTGGTCAACTGTATCTATCGTGCAACTGCAGGTTTCGAATAAGAAAAAACAATAATAATAAGAAACAAAATGGCTGCAGCATTGGTTTAAGTTGAAACGAGGAATGCAGAAAATGCTTCCTCCAAATCACATCGACAGGTAGCCAGCAGACTCCTGCATCATCGGACTACCTTGTGGGTAGCCTGTCAACGTTGCATGTTCTTATACGCAATCGCCACTTCAGAACCATTTTGCCCCATCAACCAAAAGGTTCTAGAGTGTAGGAGTACCAAACTTATCAAGATAATACGCTGATTATCGTTCCATCGCTTACGAAATAAAAGAAAGAACACAGGAATAAAATAGTCATTATTACCTACGTGACAAGAGCCAGAACACCCTACGGTCAACGATAACAACATCTAAACAACAAAAAGTGACACCATAACTAAAATATAACAACAGCGCAATTGACTCACAAACAGGGCACTGTCTCTACTGACCTTCTAAGTTACATCATTACATAAAAACTCCATACGTAACGCAGGTTGCGTATAACTGTAGGCTGTGCGTAATATCTACGCACGAGGGTGATAAAGGCGGATATTCTGTGCCACGGAATAGATGGGAACAGAAGGCTAGGTTCATACAACGAAAACGCGCAAACACGTAGACTCGTGTTTACGTACGTGAGCAGTGGTGGCCCGGGAGTGAATTACATTTTGTAGGTAAAAACAGCCGCACGGGTCTATCCTCACGGTCAAGCAACGCTTGCCGAGGTCGGTTTGTGGATAAGTGATCATACCGACATTAACACACCGAAATTCCTGCTTCCGCCTTGGAAAGTCTGTTAACTGCGTTGTGGAGGTCAGACAGGCAGTTTCTCCAATCAAAAATAATGAAACTCAGCTGCATCTAGTCAGATTGAAAGACGGCCGCAACGAAGTTGGGTATGGGCTAGACCGATTTTTGTTCTTTATATTTTGAGAGCAATGTACTGTTGGCTAAGAAACCGGTCCAAGAGCTATACAAAATTTGAAGAAAAGTGACAGCTAGCAAACTGCGCTGGTCTCGCATAATGGATGATGGCCCGCTTCCCACTCCATCTCATAGGGAAATGGCTTGTATCGCAGCTGTGGAGACGTTATAGGCTGACTATTCTTAGGTTTCGACGTGAGTGCAAACGCACTCGCGATCGGCATTTGTTTGAAATCGACGAACGTTCGTGTCTATGTGTGCATGCACTCGCTTTCGCTCACTGTATGGAGCTAGTCTTCTGTACCTATCTTTGCTGTGTTATTCTGTGAACTCCCCCGCTATTCCGTGGATCCCCCCCCTGGCTCTAATGGCGCACGCTGAATGACGAAAACGCGGCGTTTATGATAATCGCCGTATTTCACGACCGCATAAAACCGAGTGGTAGCGTGGATGGGATTCTCCTAGATTATATCCCCCTTAAAAACGTAGTTAGGGGGTACGACGATACATTGATTTTTAAGAGAGTATGTGGTGAGGATTATTATGTGCTAATCAACATTTTTATATTAAATAAAAATAACGTGTATTATCCTTGACGACACAAAATATCAATATTCCTTGAAAGTTTGAAATCGTATTTTACAAAACTAAGTTTCAATTAGAGCGCTTCTAGACATTATACGTAATGATTTTACTCTCAACTATTTATTTTAATTAAACAGTAAGCCAGCCATTAGGCTCATTTCTCATTTTGGTATTAGAAGAATGGAACTTTATTCAATTAATCTGACTTAATTGGAAAGATTAGATACTTTCAAAAGGCAGTGTTACAGTTAATACTGCAGTTAATTAAATTAGTCACAAAGATTAAATGTTAGACATTAATTAATTTTCTAAGAGCAAACCAATTTTGTTCAAAACCTCAAACAGAATTTAGTTTACTTATTGAACGTGGAACAGGCTTATAGACAGATTGTTTTTCGCAATTTTAGTTGGTAAGTTGGTCCGGTCCGCTAGGGCCGGAGCCTGCCAGGGTTGCGGAATTTGTTCGAAAGAGTCACCGCGGCCCTGGAACGCATAGGGCTTTAGAAGGAACACGGATGGGTTTTAGTCAGTAAGAGTCTGACACGCTCTTCCGCTCCACCCAGAGCGGAAGAAGTCATTTGATGATTTCACCTCCTTAAAAAAAAAAAAAAAAGTTGGTCCCATGATAAAATATCTTCATAATGATGAGTGCGTACAATTCTTTTTAGGTTTTAAGTTATTTCTGTTACACCGTGTATAGTTTCGTATTGTTACTTGTCTGATCATATAACACGAAAATAACAAAATTACTAAATGTTTCAACCACTCGTCGTTAATAAAAAAATATAACCACTCAATAAAAACAATCACCAATTTTACTTCACAATAGCGCACAATCAGCCAAAATTCGCGCCATTCAAAATTACATACACAAAAAGCCACACAAATATTTAGCAGTAAACTCCAATCTGTAATATTAACATAACAAAGTCGTAACAGACAGATTATGTGTTATTATTTGTATGTTTATCACAGCAGCAGAGAGAGGAAATTGGAGTAATTTCTACAAATCTCTCTCTTATTTTCTTTAGGAATCAGCTGTGGGATTTTCCTTAAGCAATTGGATTACAGGCGTAATCGGCGTCGCAGTCAACTGTTACTGCTTTCTTTTAGTCAAAAACCTAGATTTACTTTGAAGCTTCTGTAATAAGCTTCATTGGAAGTGGCTTTAAGTTTACTAATTGATTCCAGAAGGTTACGCGCTTGATTTTCAATGCAGATTGGTATTGTTTGTGTTTTGTTGTATCAAGATGGATCTATCTGCGACTCTTAAGGTATTTTGTAGAATCAATTAGGTATAATTTGTACTACTCAAATGATTCATTTTCAAAGGCGATCTTAACTCAAAGATGAGTTTTGTCCCAATAGAGTGATAGAAAGCTTTTGCATAAATAAAAATACCTAAATAAGTCTACATAAATATGAGACTACACTGATTTCGAAATGTGAATATGTAGCGGCATCAATGCCGCCACATGAAAAACTAAGAAGCGTAATTTGCACATCAACAAAAAGAACCGTAACGCCATCTATCCTGTCAGTGACAAACTAAAAACGAAATCCTGCATCGCGCAAGCAAAGTTTTCCGTGCGATTTGAACGTGTATAACAGTCCGAATATCAACAATTAGGCAGTTGTCCACCAGACAACGCCCGTCTGGTCGGAGGATCCTCCCTTCTCAATGGAGGTTTGCGGGACCATACTCTCTGTACCGCATACCTTTATAGATATGCAGTAAGTACACTTACCTGATACTTCGAGGAAAATAGACTTGGAACTATGTGTGTCCTTGATTTTGATTTTGAAGTGATACTATAGACCTTACGAAAATAGTACCCACTTCCTTTCTTGTTCAAACTAACTTTGGGACTATGAGACCCTAACTACAAATCTAATTTGGTATTAAACCAGACAGGTTAAAACACTGCGCTGTTGAATGCATATAACCCTAAGTCAGACGTGCGCCAAATTAAAGCGGAACTGGGCGGGTTATATCTGTCGCAGACGGGTAACGTATGGGTTCACACGACCACGAAGTGCACTGCGGGGCAGTAAGACACTGGGGCAGATTGGAGTTGATAATATGAACTTATTATAAGCTGAGGCTTATTTGCTGTCCTTTCTGCTAAGAAATTCTATATCACGGGGTAAGAAAACTGGCGACCTTCCCGACTTCACACGTCTGCAAAATCGTTTTATCAGTGAAACTATATCAAAATCCATTGGGTGGTTTTAAAAGAGTAAGTGAAGAATTTTTTTGAAAAATATTTTGTAAAGTTGCATTATCAGAATATCTATAAGGGCTAGCATATCCATGAAGAGAATGAACTCTGCGAAATTAGACAAACATTAGCTCTAGATAAGTTAGAAAGAAGGAATTAATTTTCATAGGAATTGTAGTCCTGTTGCAGCTTGTATTTAATTCCTCGGAAAATTGTAAACACAGACAGGAGTTTACCGTAAACCGTTGAAAAATATATTTTCCAGTTAAAAGATCCAGCCAGCCTTGAGCACACGTGGATTAATTATAATTAACTTCTACAAAGTATTCGCTGAAGCTAGATTTCTGGGAACCAGTTCAATTAAAATATGAATCTAACATTAACAAGTAATCACTAATAGGGATATTGCTTGGGTTAAAAAATATATATTTATTTATTAAAACTTTATGCACTAGTAAAAACACTGTACAAAGGCGGACTTAATGCCTTAGGCATTATCTACCAGTCGACCTTAGGGTGGTGCAGAGACAACATGGCAGGTGCAACTTCAAGAAAAACAAGTAGAGAGAAGACAAAAAAAACATTTATAAATACATAGATAAATACATACACACATAAACAAAGTTATTAAGAAAAACCGAATCCAAGGAATTAACGCTGTGATGATTCTACCAACTTCTTGCGAATGGGCTCACGTGCCTTCACCTTAAAGGACAACCGACTATTTGCCGTCCTGATGATAATATATTAAATACGATTCTATTTGGTCCGTCAGTGAGATTATCTAAAAATATTGGTTACGTTTTTTTTTTTTAAACAAATCAATAAAAAAATACGAAGATTAAACGCATAAAATATAAGGAGTGGAGGCTTGTAACGTCTCTTTCCAGTAAAAAGTGTACTGGTAAGTGACGTCACACGTTGCGGAATTTGTTTGAAAGAGTCACCGCGGCCCTGGAACGCAAAGGGCTTTAGAAGGAACACGGATTGGTTTTAGTCAGTAAGAGTCTGACACGCCCTTCCGCTCCACTCAGAGCGGAAGAAGTCATTTGATGATTTCCCTTCCTTAAAAAAAAAAAGTGACGTCACACGAGTTTTCAACGCACTGTATAGTGTTTTTTTTTTTGTCGCGACGAAAGGAAAAATACGTGTTTGATTTTTTGGAAATCTATCGGACGGACTACTTAGTTTTTTTTTTTGCCAAGTAACCTATTAAGAATACTTAGGCTCAACACAAAGTGACATTCAAGCAACGAAAACAATAATTATAGTAAAGTCAAAATGTCACATGGCATTACACATTTTGACTTTACGACAATTATAATATTAAATAAATATTATTCTTTCTTACAATCGATATCGCTGATCAACTATCAAGTTGTCTAGAGCCTCAAGGCATTGAACTGAATTACAGATGGAATAAAATAAACAACCTAGAGTTTTTCTTAAAAATTTCAACACCGAACCTTATTTTTTTTTATATTTATAGAATTTGCAGGAAGTTGCTTCCCTCACATCTCGTTTCCACTTTCGCGGAACAAAGGAGAAATCGTTAAAATGTGAACTCCAACAAGTGTTGTCTGAGGAAATTGCCTTTTGATATACCATTGTTGTTGCCCCGATATTGTAACCGAAGATTATACCAAGGAATATAGCAATTTTTACACGAAAATATCAGGAACAACGTAGATTAACGACTGGGTATGGGTGAAAGTATTTTTTGGAACTGTCGATCTTGATTTTCGAAATTAGCTCGGACTGATTGTATTTCTTTTTTTTTTAATTTAATATGGGTTTACTCTTGACTCTAGTCTAGGTCATAGATGACAGAGACAAAGTCGACGATGGGGCGAACTTACCAAGAAGAAGCCTGTTCACTCTAATTTTGAAGAGATTAGGGTTGTATACGTTCGGAAACACAGACGCAGGCAGAGAGTTCCACTTCTTTGCTGTGTATTATTAGAAAGAGAGGATTAATTTGGTACGGACAAAATACAACAGCAACAATTGCAAGCATCAGGAAATCAATAATATATTAGATAGAAAACCAAAGATTGTTGAGAAACCTGAGCAGGTTATTAATTTTTTTATCGTCATGCCTGGCGCTAATAAACTCTTTTTCTTTATTTTTTTCTTTCGAGAAAGAAAAGAAGATTACACATTTTACCATTCGACTCAACAAAACATAAAAAAGCGATCCCAACTTCCCGACACGACACACGACAGTGCGATCAGTTACCACACTAGAACATGCCTAAGTGGAATTACCACTTCACAATTTAATATGTGCCAAACGCAGCCGAGCTCGCGAACTCGACCGAAACGCAAGAACGAGAGAATTCACCCGTTAAGTGTAAATTTCGAGCCCAATTTCCGATAGCACGACCATTTCAATAGTAGGAGAGGGTTCCTGATTTCGAGTGCGCGTAAAATCTAAAGGTGCGCGTTACACGGGCAATGTGACGTCACAAAATATCAAATAATTCACTTCAACAAGCTTCAATTTGGCGAAATGTTCTGTAATGACTATATTGAGGGATATGGAGAAACTCAAAAAAAACTAGACAATACTTTCATACACGCAATATGGAATATATGGAGCAATTAAAAATAATATGGCCGAAACAATTGCCGCAATTTATTGAAGTGGCTGCACATTGCTCCGTTAATTGCTCTAGATCAGGGATGGCCAACCGGTCGATCACGATCGACTGGTCGATCGCGGCTATTAATCCATTCGATCATGGCAAGCCAAAAAATATAAATACGTTTAACAGACTGCGCAACTATATAAACAGGTTACGTTAATAAAATAAAAAAATACTACATAATTGTATACTTAACTATACTGTTTTATTTTAAATTTTAAGAAGCATGTAATTGGTAGATCACACAGGATTTCGTCAGTAAAAAGTAGATCTTGGGTCTAAGCAAGTTGGCCATCCCTGCTCTAGATTGATCCAGTAATAACTGGGTATTGCCCGTGTAAGCGCACCCTTACAGCCTGCAAACCAAACAAACTTGCTCGCAGTTAACTGACAGTCGCTGGCAAACACTCGAGGAAACTTATTTAACTCACAAATGTCCTGTGTACACATAAATCTGTAAAGTCGGACGCGTAAAGCAGGTGCTTCTCACTTCTATCAAAGTTTCTGATTTATTTAGCGTGATGTTACATAAGTGTGCGAGTTGGATGTGCAGACACGGTCTGTTTATAACAGTTGATATCTAGGTACATGTACAAGCAGAAAATGTTTTGTGGTACCTAATAAGAACTAGGAATTTTGCTTAAGACCTTAAATTTTATATTTCGTAAAATAGTTTTGAGAGAAAGACAGTGTTATTTCCCTTTAGGTGACGAATTTGAAATCATGATAAGAAATCAACTAACTTTTCAGACCTAGAAAGATATATTGCGTCTGCGTATTAAGTTTGATTAAATTCATTATTTTCTTAGAATAATGCGTGAGGAGCCATTTCCCAACTATATTGGGGTCGGCTTCCAGTTAAACTGGATTCAGCTGAATACCAGTATTTTACGTAGAACGGCTGCCTACCAGAGCTCCACAACCCATTAACTGAACAACACGGTACTTTTTGGCAAGACTGGCGTCAGATGGTCTGGCTTCTGACAAGCCGTAACGACTGCCAAAGATCTACAAATGACAGCCGGGACCAATAGCTTAACGTGCTTTCCGAGGCACGGTGGGTCTCGGTATGTTAAGATGGTCACCCATCTACAAACCGACCTTGTCAAGCGTTGCTTAACCTTGAAGATCGACCCGTTTTTTTAAGCATGGAATATCATCAAATGACTTCTTCCGTTCTGGGTGGAGCGGAAGGGCGTGTCAGACTCTTACTGACTAAAACCCATCCGTGTTCCTTCTAAAGCCCTTTGCATTACAGGGCCGCGGTGACTCTTTCGAAAATTCCGCAACCCTGTCAGAGATCGACCCGTGCGGCTGTTATTATTTAGCCACGAGGAGTAAACGCTAACAATATATTTAAAGAAGTGTGTAAAGATCATAGCAGGTGGCGCTCTATAGTTTCTAACTACCCCCATGGTATGAGCTTAAGTATATTTGTAGACTAAAATATATACTCTGGGATTAATTAAGCATAACTCTAGTAACAAGCCTTCAGACACCAAAAATATAATAATAATATAATAGCATCTAACAATCTAACATCATTTAAAAAATAAATTCAAATTTACCTAATGCAAACACCGAGCTTAGAATTAGAAACTTTTTAGAAGCATACTATATCTACCAGAAACAACAGTACCAAAATATAATTAATATCAAACTTTAAGCAAAAGTTAGTAATACAGCGGCATTACTGCGCCCGTCTGAATTGAACATGTAGACCACAGTGTAGCGAAGTTGACTCCCTAAGGCACCAAATGCATAACAGACTACAAACAAACTTGGATACTGCGGCTGACATGTTCTCCTCCTGTGGCCCGTTATTGGCTTGTTCATACCGAATAATAGTTAATAACGATTAATAGTTGAACTGTGCATTCGAAATGATGAGCCAATTGCAGCCATTGTAGGATGCGAATTTACTTTATTGGTGTTCTATGTTAAACTGTGATTAAGCTACGATATTACAATTTTAGTGGATTATGTGGATGCTTATTTGCAAGTGAATACCTTTTCACATTCATTTAAAGGATACAGAACCTGAAATAAGAGTCCTGGTTCGCTTTCTAAATCAGAAAAGGGTCGTTGGTTTTTCCATCTGGAATTCTCAGAATCAGCCTGTAGTCTGATTTGTGCCCGGTTGACGGTAATACTCGCTCAAATTACTTTAGATATAAACATTACTGGCTCAAAGTGGATGCACCTCTGCCTGACTCATCTGGGAGTACACGCGTGTATAACCTTTTATAAAAATACCTAATTTTTTACTTTTTTTTAAATTTAATATGGGTTTGCTCTTGACTCTAGTCTAGGTCATAGATGACAGAGACAAAGTCGACGATGGAGCGAGCTTACCCAGAAGAAGCCTGTTCACTCTAATTTTGAAGAGATTAGGGTTGTATGGAAAAAAAACAAAACTTATTTAATTCATAAGTAAGTACTAACATTACACAAGTAAAAGTAACTCTGTTTGTATACGGCTGATTGATTTTGAGTGAAACTGGCACACTTGTAGACCACGCCCTGCCATCCTTTGGGATACCTTTTAATTTTAAACAGGTGTTGCATGTTTGAAATGCCGCTGGCATAACCGAGTTTTATAGAGTAGGTACTTTGGTCAACATAAAACACCACAAAACATTTAAACGTCCCAACTCCCCGCTCAAATCTTATTCTGAAACACAAGAATGTTAATAGTAAACACAAAAGCGACGCTAAAGCGAAGTGTTAAATGAAATAAAATGAAACTTGCTTTATCAAGAGATTCAGAGATCAAAGTTTAATAGTACTGAAGGAATAGAACATTCCTAATTGCTTTGGAAAGTTCCTTCGTCGGTGAAATCACGTTCAGAGGGAATCCTAGTGCTTAGACTAGTTCGTTAGTAAGTTTAATTGAAAGAATTCAGCGTGAAAGAATATATCTGTTGAACAATGATATTGTGCTGCGGTAATCTGGGAAATTGTGGAGCCAGCAGACATTTTTCTTTGCAACTTCGGAAACCATTTTCCTGTGTGAAGTTAATTACAATTTAAACTCGTACTGTGGAATTGACTTTCAAATAATAAAGAAACAACTTTCAGTATGTTCGCATTTAATCTTTTTAGGGCGGAATCCAGGGTTTACTGACGGAACCCTATTATTGTCCATACGTCTGTCTGTCAACGAGGTGTATCTCATGAATCGTAATAGGGAGACAGTCAACATTGAGTATTTCTATTTTCGCTAAAACAACTAATAATAAAAATCAAATTACATTTTAATTTAGAGGGTACAAAAGGGTTAAAAGGTAAAAATCAAATTTGTTGTATGTCCCACACAAATTGTCGTTTTATGGTAAAACACGTACACGTAGAGTTCCGCCCTTCGTATGTGAGTCCTACTCGCTCTTGGCCGGTTAATTTTCTTGTTTTTGATTGATTTTATATGCCTGTCTAAACTACAATATTTGATCCAGCAAGCTCCTACAGTTTACGTAGCACTAAGGGTAATTTTGTATTATCATTTTTACTTGGTCCTCTCATTAGTATAGCGATAACAAGGCAAGCTTTATCATGGCACCGTCGCCGTTCTAGTTTTTATGAAAGGAAAATCTTAATTACTGCTTTATAAGGCGGAAGGTTTTCTGTTATCATAAGTTGTGGAAGATCTTACAAGAGACTAAATAATAATGCTGACGTAACCTAAAAGATGATACCTAAAAGGGCACAGACTATTGGAAACTTACGTTTCTGGGGTAATTTTTTTTTTGTTTGAAAGCTGAATTAGTCGGTAGTGTTCTTAGCTATGTTTGATGAAAATCGGTCCAAGATGAGTTTCCAAATCCAGGCAGGACTATGTGTGTTTTCGGCGAGCCTGCATGCATGTAGGCAGTGCCTTTTATCTGACAACTTAAACAGTGGATAGAAATCTACAGAGCCAGCCTGAATAAGATTGAGATTTGTATAAGATGATAAACCAGTAGCAACCTAATCGACAGAAGTAATGTAACACCATCGACTATATCTAAATACTAATAATAAAGCTGAAGAGTTTGTTTGTTTGAATGCGCTTATCTCTGGAAGTTATAGTCGGATTTGGAAAATTATTTTTGTATATTATGATAGCCGCATTCAAGTCTATAGGCTATAACGAAACGGAAATAAAAGGGGACGTGTGCGTACGAAGTCGTGGGCAAAAGCTAGTATCTATACTAATATAATAAAGCTGAAGAGTTTTTTTGTTTTAACGCGCTCTTCTCTGGAACTGCCAGTCGGATTTGGAAAATTATTTTTGTAAATGAAAGCCACATTTATGAGAAAGACTATAAGGGAACGGGATAAGCGCGTACGAAGTCGCGGGCAAAAGCTATTAGAGAATATGCATGAAAATATTTCGTGCCTAGCCCGTTTATCTAAAAATATAATATAAACAGTAAAAAAAAATCGAAAAACAAACGAGACCAATTTAAAATGAATACCACTATATGTCCCTTTCGCGAAAACGTCGTTTCCTATCGCAACTGTAGGCCCATCACGACTTTTGACGTTAGAGGCCACGCCCGACTTCTCTTTTTATTTACCAACTTTAAAACATTAAAATTTCGTCCCTGATGAAGACATTCAAAACATTCTCAAATAATAATAAAAAACTAGAGCTGATAAGTATTTTATTAAGCTAATAAAAAAAATGCCATGCCTATTCCCTATCGAGAGACAACCAAAACTTTATCGTATCAAATAAAGAAGTAAAACAAAAATCAACCAGCCGTAACCCAAAGAATTGAACAGCAAAGACAAACTTAGTTGGCTAGAGAATGTCTGCTCCACAGTAGGACATGTTTGCGCTTGTTCAGTAACCGCACTCGAGGGGGCAGTAGTGAGGACTGCCCCATAGATACGTTTCATGTGGTAAGCCCAACTGTGTTTGTTTAGATCCTGGAAAAAATATAGAGGGCTAAACAAGTAAGTAGGTTTTAAAATTGCAGCTTTGATGACCAACTTACTCGTATTATGTTCTGCATTTGTTACGTCTATTTCTGAAGAAATGGAAAAAAGTGCGAGTTAAGTTTTTTTTCTTGGGCTAAGTACCCCGGTGTACTGTTTACCTGACCTTTTGACTTCAGAAATGAGATAAACTTGACATTCTGCTGGTAGGTATTTAAAGGAGCAAAAGAGCTAATAACCAACCGGTCCTACAGTTTACCTAACCTTTTGAATTAAGAGACTGTTTGCACCATTTCGAAGAAAGGTATCTTTGCTAGACCTTTGATTAAGTTTAGCATGTAACTTACTTTACGGTAATTTGATATATGTAAAATATCAAAGTCTCCTTTAAGCCTCATGTCATGTACCCCCCCTATTTACCGCTCCTTCTATACTACTAATACACGTGCACAACACAGCACTAACTTCTCCGCCGAGGTTATGAATGTGTCACAAACTGCGCGCTGCACTCGCCTTGCAATGACACGTGTTCGTGTCACCAACTTACCACTTATTTGTTCAAGAGATTGCCGCACATCTTCACGGATATCACCGCTGCTAAATTATGTTCGCCTGGTACGTTATTCTGCATAAATACACGTAATTATATGACTAACTTCGGTATTTCGTAAACATGTTACTTATTTGTTATTTGATTATGTTCTAGAAACGACATTATTACAACGATAACAGCAAATGTCACTTGTTAAGACTAGAAGATGTTTGCAAGCAATTAAATAATGTTCAAGTAAAAATAAATTCACTTCATGAACCCGAAATAAATAAACCCACAATAAAAAGTAATGGATGGTCAAAAGAGCCTGATTAATAGCCCGGTCTAGACAAAACAAATTAAAACAGAGGTCAAACACGACCCTATCTGGCCATTCCCCAACAAATTACGTTATAATGAACTACAGATGTGCCTAGGAACACAAAAGAACTTGAAAAAACATAATACTGTTTTCCCGAAATATGGACCTGTCCAGCTACCTTTGAAGTTATTTTTTTTTGCCCAATCTTCCTACGTAGTTGTATGTACAAGCCTGGCGTTTTAAATTTTAACCGTAACCGAATTACTCCGTGTTTTTGGTAAGGTCCCTTTATACTGGGCATTTACATTTGTTTACGGTAGGTACACAAGGACTCTTTACAAAGAAAGCCGTATATTTCTGAATGGAAAGCTAACAAACAAATGTACCTAGGTGAAAATACTTAAATGGAATTGCCAAAAACAGCCTATTTATGGACTGAAGGAGTGGTAAACAGAGCATGATAAACGGTAATACATCTGAGACACATTCTTAATGGATTTTCGTCCACCGAGACCCATTCATATAGAACTATATTTTTCATTGTAAGTTATTGCTCGTGATGTAATCCAATTTTCGTCTGTTTCATGCTTTATATTATTAGTGTTGTTTTTTTTATTGTCAAGAGGTTCATTATAGCCTATATTTAGATGGAAGCCGAGAATAATCGAAACGGTTTTGTGGTCGTTGGCTTAGATCGAGGCGTCTCCACTCGGATATGTAATCCATAAATAGAACAACTATTTACGGATTGGATAACTGAGTGTCCATTTCCAAAGATTACAATAGACGAGGAAACAACAAGGTTTACAAGTTATTCTATAAGTAGACTGTAATTCATAAAGGTGAATAAGATGTCATGTCAGTGACATCGCCCAACTATTGGAAAGTGTAAAGTCCCCAGCGTGGCGGATCCACCGGGATCCAATGTTCGGTAAGTTACTTGTGCAAACTTGCCCCAACTTTTAGCTAAGTGCCTTAAATTTTAAGTCAATTTCGTGTCCGCTCGGCGGTAGCGTCACTCTCCAGCGGATTTCGGATATTTAAATATGCTACTAGGGATTCACGGGCTACAAGGTAAATTTTCGTACTCAAGAATTACTTGAAAAGTAATTTTTCTTTCTACTTTATTCCATGGATGTCTCTCGAGGATAACAACTTTAAATTAAGCGACGACGTTTTTTCTAGGAATAGTGCTGGGAATTATTTTAAAGTAAGATAACAAAAGCGGTCATTAGGGCTTGCAAAGTGGTCTGATAAGTCCGGGAACCCGGGGCACGGAGCATGTTTAGGGATGGTTGTCACAACTTGTTCAAGGTCCGTGTTCTTGTTAAGTAATTACCAAAGTCTCAAGGAAGTTGGGAATTATTTTTTGTTTACACTGAGGGGCTAACAAAGCGCGTTTTTTGTTATACTGAAAGTTTTGCCTTAAAACCACGTAATCTTGAATCTCTGAGGTAAAAAGTAAATTTTGTCGGAAGTCAGTTTCGTGATTTTCGTGAGAACGAAATTGGTATGTTGTCTCAAGAGCCAGCCATTCGTTTTGGCAAAGATTATTCTCTGTTTGGTAACGTACAGCGGAATTGAACATTTGTACTAGTTTCGGTACATGTGGTCCAGATGTGGCAATATCTTCGCTGCTCAGCATTCGGAGCGCGTCGCGATAGTTCGGGAACTCGTGCCAACACTACGTGTGTGCTTCCCCGCTATTTGTTAATTACAATATTACATTTAGTACGTTAAGGATTCAATATCAAGGCAAAATAGAGTTAAGGTAAATGTTTTAGTTTGTTTTCGAAAAGGAAAGCTCGTGTACCGAAATTAGTGCGGTGTAAAGTTTAGAATTCGAATTGTGTTTACGTAAAACTCATACCTTTTCACAAAGCAATTAAACTGTATAATTTTTGTTTTCGCTTCTGAAATAGAACTGTTAAGGTTAACAAAACTTTCCTAGAAACAGCTATTCGTCGCTATTATAGGAGCTTTCTTACTATTTTTAACATTAGTTCTATTGAATTCTGATTGTCCCTACTATGACCAAAGCCATAATCGCATTCCATTGTGAAAAAAGGGATAGCGCTATGCGTATTGTAAAGCTTCGTCTCACTCCCACACCGGAATCATAATGGTTTTAATTCGTCACTATTGGCAGTTATTCGGTATTGATAGTTAAACTTCGAAGACCATTTGTAGAGGACATCCCTATTTATTAAACTTGGCTTAACAACGTTATCTATGGACAGGTATTAACACTAACCGTCCATTACTTGGTAGTATAATCTCCTAAGCTTTAAGTGGTGACCAAACGTAAAGATGTAGTGACGTATTAGGTAACTGTTACCACAACGTTCGCGCTCGATTACCTTTAGATTAGATACTATAGCTGTCGGTGTATACACATATTTTATACGTATACCTAATATGAATTGAAAGCTACATAGGCTTATTTATGGCTTATTATATCACAAACAACACCTTTTTTACACCTCGTTGTTCTTTTTTGTTAAGGTTCCGTACCCAAAGAGTAACCAACGGAACCCTATTACTAAGCCTCCGCTGTCCGTCTGTTTGCCAGCGGGCTGTATCTCAAGAACCCTAATAGGTAGACAGTTGAAATTTTAAAAGAGTGTGTATTTCTATTGCCGCTATAACAACAAAAAAGAAAAATTCAAGGGGGCTCCCATACAAGAAACTTGTTTGGTTTTTCAGTTTATGGTACGGAACCCTTCGTGTGAGAGTCCGACTCTCATTTGGTCAGTTTTTTCATCATTTCCTGATTCAAGACAGTTACATCGGGACTCGTCGAGCTTCATTGGAACTTCATTTCAGGAGTTGTAAAAATTTTAGGAACACACTGGGGCGGGATAGCCCAAAATAAAAAAGGAAAACTTACATCCCAATCAAGAATGGTGGTGCTATTCGGTACTCCCCATGAACCCAATTTGTTTAGCAGGATGTATATTTGGCTAAGTTATTAGTGCAGCATAAAACAATGAAATAAAAAAAAAACACGCCAACAAAGTTCCCATTATCGAAAAAAAATATTTATTTTGTAGAATGTGTTAATAAATTATCAAATATAAGTAAATTAAGCAGAAACCGTAATTTACAGCTGAACCATTTAATTTTTTACCCAGTTTGAGCCGCAAAAAGGCTCACATTAACGTTTTTATGTTGCGCTAAATATACAAGAGTACACAAATTACATCGAGCACCTAATCTGCATGTAAAGTAATTAAAGAATAATGTCCAAAAACGTGAACGTGCTGAGAATGAATGAGGTACAAAATAAATGAGATCCGCCGCCTTTTTGTGGGTAAATATTTTTACATCTATTAAGATGAAAAGAAGTGTTGTACGTTATATATTTTGGACCCTGTTCGCCATTTTCATGTGTCAATTTTATTGGACTTGTCAGTGGTGCCTATAGGCAATGTGACATTCTATCACATGCATAACATGCGCTACCGGAATGTCATGTGTCTCAAATATTTGGACTTTTGACCACCGTAAGGCTGCGTTACCACCAGAGATGTACGGAGATGCGTAACGACGGATGTGTTTGTTAAGAACCAATAGAATTGCTTAATTTACATAGCCTCGCTCCGCGCAAGATTCTATTGGTTGGTTGGTATTGGCAAACACATCTCTCGCTACGCATCCTCGCATATTGTTGGTGGAAACACGGCCTTATTGTTGATAGAAAGTTACTTCGCCTGGAGCCCAAGAAGTCAAAAGACAATCTATAGACGAGCCAAACATATAAAAATGATGCAAGCAATTTAACGAAAATTGCCATATTGTCAAGCCAAACGCCAAACATGCATCCTGCGATTTATAGCCACGGATATGAAACTCAGGAAGGAATCTGACATTGCAAATCGCAAACGAATAGTCCAAAATGTCGTTAGTTCTGATACAAACACAGCAATCGATCTGAATGTTTCAATATGACACAATTGGTTGTTAGGCAAACGGAACAAAAATTTGCTTTAAGATAGAAAATGAATTATTGGCCACGCCAATCTTAGTTCATCAGTTTTTCTTGTTGAACGCGAGCTAATCAAGTTAGATCTTAATCTTAACAAGTTATAACTTCACCCATCATGTCTGGCTAGCATTTTTTTAAATGAAATCAATTTCCGGCGATCTACATTCAGTTTGACGGCAATATTGGTCAGAATAATTTATTTTATGGATATCGACTGCGCTAGAACTAGTAGGTATCAGCACTTTTGTTAATATTACTTTCCGTATATACATATCATCCCGAATAGTCGGTATATATGGACGTTTCTTAATCAGTCATGCCTCAATGGTTTATAGAGTTATATGGAACAGGGTGTAAAGTACCGCAAATCTCCATTGAAAAGGGAGGATCCTCCGACCAGACGGTTGTTATGTCTGGTGGGCAACTGCCCGATGGTTGATTTTGGGCAGTTGTATCTGCTCAAATCAAAGAAAAAAAAACCTATTTCTTATATCTATGGTCCATATCGCGTGGAGAACTTTGATACGCGATGTTAGGATTTGTGTAGCGTTAGGTCTATTTTTGGAGTTCGTTTATGCGGCTAGGATGTTCCTACCGGTGTGACGGGTTTGATTGAAATTAGGCACAGGTAGTTCTTTAGGAATATATTTCTGACTTGCACACGGGCGAAGCCAGCGGCAAATGCTAATGTGACAGAAAACGAACAGTCAAATTAATGATTTTTGATCTCAAACAATAACGTTACCACCCGGATAAATCCCTTACATACGTATTATGAACTATCTAAACTCAACTCAAAGCAATAAATCTAATATTTGTGTCTAGTAATATTGACTCCAGGCTCAATTTGAGCAGTAATTTGCACGAATCCATCCCCTAATTGGTTAGATCTAGATGGTATATCCAGTCCCAACTCTGACTAGGTTGATACAATCTATAGATCTAATCCCGAGGCGTCCGTTCGTTCAAACTAAATTATAATGGTAAACGCCACTATCACGTGAATTGGCTTTTCTATTTTTAGGGCCGGTTAGAAGGAATATCTATTAATAGCTATTATTGTTCATATGTTTGTGAAAGGCAATACCTGTAAGTACTGAACTTGTGACTCTCGTTACTATCTATACGACATAACGATTGCCAAAAAGTAAAAAGTGATTGACATTGACGTGCGCTTCCGAATTTTTTTTTTATGTGTAAAATCTTTCCTCTCGCTTTACTGCAATCTGTGGGAGTGATTTCGTGAAATGGGACGGAAGTGTGTTACAGGAAGCCGAGGAAGCGCGCGCTATTTGATTTGATCAATGAGCGCGCCCTATTCATTTTTTTTGTGAGTTGACTCTCGCAGTTCAACCTAGAAGGTTGTCTACAACTTAACCAGACTTGCCTGTGGCGGCCTTAATATAAATATTAAAGCCTCCAGCCAGGAGTTCCGTTAATTAGTGCTGTAAATACTTATAGACTTTTCATCAACAAAACGTTATTTTGACTTTTGATCGGACGTAATCAATCCCATCCTTTTTTTTTTAAGGATGGGAAATCATCAAATGACTTCCTCCGCTCTGGGTGGAGCGGAAGGGCGTGTCAAACTCTTACTGAGTAAAACCCATCCGTGTTCCTTCTAAAGCCCTTTGCATTCCAGGGCCGCGGTGACTCTTTCGAACACATTCTTTAGGCGCGTTGGGCATTTTTGAGACGGGAAAAACCCATCTAACTCGCCAACCGACACCTCTGCGTATAACGTAGTATTCTTCTAGTATGAGTATGGGAATCGTAGGTTAATTTAAGTTTTTTTTATGAATTTTGGTCTTATGGATCTTTCTACGAGATTTTGTAAGGGGGCCCAAATGGCCCAAAAATGTAGACAAATAATACTTTTATTCCGATTAGTATTTAATTGATTAATTCCTGTGGGGCAATAACCGCCTAACAGGCAGGCAAATACATATAATAAATACAAAAGCTAGTAGTTAGATAATTGGAAAGCCCACGATGTCCTGTATTTAGAACAGTTATGTTGAATGATACTGTTATGTCGTCCTACGATGTCTATTTGAATAAACAATTTCATTGGTGTTTTGGTACACCGGTTCTGTGAATAGATACGCATTTGTTTTGATTAGGTAAGGCAGCTGAAGGTGACTAGCAACAGACATTTACGAACATTTTTGTTTTGAGTGAAGAAGTCGTATCGTTTAGGTATTGACTAGCCAGCGATAGTCAGCGATAGTGCAGCTTTGCATCAAAGAAATATTTTTTGTAATCGGATCAGTACTTCTAGAGATTACTTCTTACAAACATTGGGAGTAAATAAACAACTCATTTTACCTTTTTTAATATCCTTCATTTAGATTAATGGCATTAAATTGTCCTATTGCAGCTTTGCCGCCACTTTCTAGATATGAGCTAAAGTAGATCTTAGTACAGAATTTGTTTATATTTTTTTCTTGGTTAGATACACCCATAATAAACTACAAAATGCAAATGTAAAGACCTTTCATGACGTAGGCAAATGTGGCTACAACTACCCAAAGTTTATTATGTTAGGAACGTCTCTAAGACTATGACACAAGAGGAATCCAAAGTACTTTGTAACAGACTAACCTAAACGTGAAATACTTGGTACAAATTCACAGTAGAATACCTGACAGTACCTGACAGTACCTGACAGTTCCCTGTTAGCCATTTCAAAATGCAGTTACTGTTAGCAAATTAGATTTCAGTTGCAATAAGCTAGAGCGCATTCTCAGATTGATACAAAGGGGTTGTAACTACTAACAATGTGATAAGCCTGCGAATCCCGGCTCGACCACCCTTTGGTGCTCCCGTTTAAAGTTTCTTCGTTGTAACTGGGTTCGAGTGTTGCCTTGGGAATAACAGGTAGGTATTTGCGTTCTTAGTTAATAATTTTAGGGTTTTGTCATCGAGCAGTACATTACGGGCTATCGAGGTATCTTGTGATCATTCGCTCGATCTTGCCCCTTGATTTAATAAACTGTGCTGTTACCTCTTTTCAATACCAATCAATTGCCAGTGAGTTAATTTATAACAACAAAAATATCAATGGCTCCTAATGTAACACATATAACCAGAAACTTATATTCTTACAAAATTAGTTTGACACAGAAGAACTTTTTCCAATTACATTCCCATTTGTCCTACTTTCTAAACTTACTTCATTTGTTTATATTTTTCCCTAACCGACCACTTTGCTGCTATTTCCCATAGAGAGTAGAAGTTACCAAAGTGGATGTTACTGGCATAGTTTTTAACAGCGATCGCTAGGTCAACAAAGTTAGGTCAAAGTAGTGTAGGTTAGGGTAACAGGGTTTCACCATTAAAGTGTTTTTTTTTAATGCTCATTAAATGGTAAAGACTTCCGCCTATATTTTCAAAGGCTCAGTCATTTCGAACCTACCTATTGTTTCTGGTACCGTTAAGCAAGATCATAAAAATATTATAAAAATATTCTACAGTAATAATAATAAATCAAAAATGAAAAGTGTCTAAATGTAAGTTGGTACGTAAAAGGTACATAACTATAACAGGTAACATACCTATGTCCGTAGATTTAGTGATCTCGGAGGACCACGTTTACTTCGTTCCGTTGCTCGCAAAATTCAGTTCGACACTCCGCTCCACAAAAATATGTCGAGAAAAGTGAATAATGTATTGAACGGAATAAAGTTATGTGGCATACTTCAACTTTAAGCTTGATTTACCTTGTAGCTAGCCAGTTTAGCTCGCCTCATGTTCAATTTATGTTTTAGCTTTCGAATGACAAATTGGCGGTACGGGATGTTTCTATTTATTGAATTTCGGAAGGTAGATACTGGAAATGAAATGCGTTTAGTGCCGTTTCGATGGATATGTCCATGGTCCGATATATAAGCATTTTTATACACGGCATAAAAGTTATTAAAATTATTTGTAGGTTAGAAAATCATTATGGAAGCTTATTATTGTATTTGTACAGCTACAGTTACAGCTGATACCCAACTTATAAATAGTCCATAAGAAATCAAGTTTAATAAGCGTCTACAAATGTGCATCAACATTTATTTTTTAGCTTTTACCATTGTCAGCCTCATTCTATTCTCTTCCTTAAGTAATTCAAAAAAGACGAAATAAAGATAAACTCACCTAAAAAACTCAA
Organism: Mamestra configurata; assembly: GCA_002192655.3. Taxonomy (NCBI): domain Eukaryota; kingdom Metazoa; phylum Arthropoda; class Insecta; order Lepidoptera; family Noctuidae; genus Mamestra; species Mamestra configurata. Next base: position 361,542 of record NDFZ01005223.1, on the reverse strand, counting down.
CAGCAAATACGTGCAGATCTTCATTTTCCCGGGATTCCTGTAAAAAAAGAAAACTTGTTGAAATCTTTTTTCAAACTACATTAAGCGTGCTCGTTTTTAAAGAAACGTCTTCAGCAAATATTTTGTAAGAGGTGACGTCGTAAATTATTCCGTCAACATTAAAGATAAGTCGCTATATTTTTTTGTCGTTTTTTGTGTGGAAAGTATTTCGCAAATACCTCAAGTCAACATTTCTATTTTGTCATCGATTTCAATGTAAATTCACAGACGTATAGCTAAGCTTCCTGTAAGATAAAGATGTACCTTTATTTTCGGTTAACTCAGCTTTAGACGAATTTAATAACTATTTAAACGTTTAACAAACAAAACTCAGTCACAAGCCTGTTTAAGAAACGTCTACAAACACAATTTAATTTAATAAAATAATTGATAATATTGTACTTATAAAAGCACCCTTTTGACCTCTATTGATAAACGCCAGGAGCGTATGTATTTACCTAAATACATAAGATCTTAGCAACGAAGGTTAGTAAGTACATACAGGAGTAAATGTTTGCTAAGAAAACGATTCCTGCCTGTAGGTATAAAAGGTAACTGAAGGATGGCAATGGGTAGGGATAGAAGTAAATATACAACTTCTGGGTCTGGTATGGGGTTGCCAACCGTATTCTAAAATAGACTACTAAAAGCAATAGAGTACGCCACAGACTACAATGAGTACGTTAAAATATTCTATTTTATTTTACTCTGTCGTTTAATTAAACTGAAGGAAATCCTGCCATTCCAGTATTCCAATGAAGGAGTTTTTCACTATTTGATAATAATTGAAAATTGTTGATAAATGAAATCCATGACTTCATTGGATTGCTCTATAGTTTAAAAAACAACAACATTTTGGTTTCGCAATTAGTAATATAATAAAAGGTTTTTTCAACGACTGTACTCTTCATTTACCCTTCATAAAATCAAAAATACTTTATTTCTCTAAAAAAAAGTTGGCCCAATGCCAATTCCAATTACTGATTATTATCACAATATTTCAAGGAAAGGCAAACCGACAACAAAACAATATTTTGGTGAAATATTTTTAGTTCAGGCTGTTGAAGAAAAATGCGATAATTATGTTAATCTTAAACATAATTCGAAGAATATGGTTGTTTCCAAAACACGTTTTAGAAAAACAAAAACTTGTTACAGACTAACGGAAAATTAGAGATTAAAACTTTATAAATTTTATTAATTAACTAGCTTTTGCCCGAGAATTTTACGCACATATCCGCGATATTAGAATTTTTTAAATCCGACTGGTAGTTCCAGAGATTAGCGCGTTCAAACGACAAACTTTTCAGCTTTATTAAATTAGTATATTTTAGTATAAAAATATAACCAACAACATAGTATACGTCTCTATGTTATAGGTAGGGAAGGACCAAATATTTCACAAAACACTGTCCCACAAATTATCGCTTACAAGACATGGGTCCTTTATCACAGGCCGTAACAAGACGACTGACTATCGAATTGGAAGCCAGTGACCTGGCTAAGTGCTAATACGAGAAGGGAAGAGGATTCCAGCGATCCGGTCAAGATGACCCGGCACAGCCCCTAACAATTCACTTATTGAGTTATAACTTTATCTACTTGACAACGTTTTTGGTCCTTGCGTTCGCAGAAAAATTTGTTCGAGATTGGAAAACGTGGACTTTTGTGAATGTTTGTAGCTTATCGCAATAGTAGTATAGTTTACAGAATGGTTTTAAGTATTTGTTATAGAAAGTACTTTGGCTTCGCCTTGTTAATGTGGCAAATTATGCTAAAGAACGTGTTGTCGAGATTTGTTGATTTTGTGTGTAGAAAATTGTCCTTTATTCGAATTCAGGCTATGGTCTACCTATTTCCTATTCTTATCCAAATCGATTTACAAAAATTTAGACTTTCAATGGTATTTTACCAGCTGCTTTCAAGTATTTAATATATGGAGGTCGATTTTACATTCCAGTCAAACATAGTTTCCGATTCAGTGATTTGATTACGAGCCTGTATTTAAGCAAATACCTATCGTATTTGAACCTGGATAAGCATGAATTAGCAATTATACATAATCATTCTGGGTCCAGAATGAAGTGGAACGGCCTTTGGATTAAGGTGCTTAGGCATATAAATCTGCCATTTAGGTATTAAATAGGCACCCATGTTTATGGAGGTTTACTTACTAGATATATCTACTAGAAACGATGTTTAAAGATTTTTGAATTCAGAATAACTTCACACATTTAATCTGGAAGCAGGGTTGTTTATCTTAATATTTAAACTTCCGTTACCGAGTGAGTGACTGACGGACAAAGCACAGCCGAAACTACTGGTTGTAGAAAGCTATAATTTGGAGTGTAGGGGAGTATTAAGAGAGGATTTTCCGAAATTCCTATGGGAACGGGAAAAAACGGGATATGCGCGTACGAAGTCGCGGGCAAAAACTAGTTGATCCATAAGAACATAACTTGCAAGTCTTTCTAATATTCATTCAGTGGATGGCTGACTTTCTTAACATACCTAGTTTCCTCCGTACCTCGGAAAACACGTTAAGCCGCTGGTCCTGGCTGTCATTGATTGCGAATCTTTGACACAACACAGGAGGCAAGAATCTGACACCAGTCTTGCTAAGGGGTTACTGGGCTGCGAAGTCAAATAGGCAGTCACTCTATGTGTACACCGGAACGCAGCTCTTCTCTTTATTCGTGAACGCACCCTACGTTGGCAAGATTCGCTGCAACTTCACGGCGGACTTCACTTCATTTTCTTTTTTGGAATATCACGCACCGCCATATTTTGTTTTGACACTACATTGTTCTACCAATACCACGAAGAATAAACCATTACCTACTTTAAATCGCAGTAAGTTGCTCTTTTCGTTGTATCGCCCACAATCCATGTAAAATACTGGTATTCAGCCAAACCTCGTTAGACTAGAAGCCGACCCCAACATATTTTTTATTTATTTATTTATGTTTATTTTTCCAAATTTTTTTATTTTTTGTGTGCCTGCAGACTTCCCTTTCTTTTACCATACTTCCCTATTTACCTAAACTTTAATTAAATTCCCTAAAAATGTATACCCCATTAATGTAATCAATTGCCCATAGACTTAATGCTTTGCCCAAACAGTACATTTTCGTTAAGCACGTACATCGAGTTACGTCATTATGGTAATTGATATGAATCGATGCGCGACCAATGATCCCGGCCACGTAATTTGATTATGCCGACGTAAACGCAGGTGTATAACGTACCTAATTAATGGAGATAGCGATCTTAATGGGTAACTGTTTATTGGGAAATAACTGACGGTTAATCAATTGGAATCTGCTGTGTGGATTGTAGTTGAAGTAGGGAATTTAGTATAGGCCTCCTGACTGATTTCGGCCATGGCGGCCAATCTCAACAGAGATTAGCAATCGGGACATATTATAGTGCACAAGTGTGTGCGCAAGCACAGGTGCACCCCCTCTTCTATCACTCTCATATTCCGATGGGATGGGAATCCGACACGACCTGGCTGGAGATCTGGCGCAGGAACAACGGCTTAACGTGCTTTCCGAGGCACGGGAGTGTCACACCCTACGGCGTCCTCACCTTCCGCCTGACGCAGGTGCTCACCGGACACGGCTGTTTCGGGAGGTACCTGTTTCGGATTAAGCGGGAGGACACGCCCGGGTGTCAGCACTGTGAGGATCGCCCGGAGGACACGGTGGAGCATACGGTGGAGATCTGC
>NDFZ01005223.1:303660-356455 GCA_002192655.3 Mamestra configurata | reverse complement strand
GACGGGGCCCGCTAGGGCCAGAGCCTGCCAGGGTTGCGGAATTTGTTCGAAAGAGTCACCGCGGCCCTGGAACGTAAAGGGCTTTAGAAGGAACACGGATGGGTTTTAGTCAGTAAGAGTCTGACACGCCCTTCCGCTCCGCCCAGAGCGGAAGAAGTCATTTGATGATTTCCCATCCATAGAAAAAAAAAAAAAAAACGGGAATGTCACACCACCAACTTCCAAATTAGTTAAGACGGGGCCCGCTAGTGCCAGAGCCTGCCAGGGTTGCCGAATTTGTTCGAAAGAGTCACCGCGGCCCTGGAACGCAAAGGGCTTAAGAAGGAACACGGATGGGTTTTAGTCAGTAAGAGACTGACACGCCCTTCCGCCCCACCCAGAGCGGCAGAAGTAATTTGATGATATCCCATCCTTAAAAAAAGGCCCTGTGCGTTCCAGGGCCGCGGGCTCTTTCGAAAATATTCCGCAACCCTGGCAGGATAGAATTGAATAGAATAGAAAGTTACCATACCAACAAGAAAACATAACTAGGCAATTCAACTTGTGTCTAAAGAATAAACAAGAAACAAAGCAGTTTAAGTCCCATAGAAAGAGCTGAAAGAACCATTAAAGTATTTATAAAGGCCTTAAGCTAGTCTGAAAAGAAAATTTATACCTACGGGTGCCCACTTTCCTGTGGCTTTCAAAAAACGCCATTTTTTTACGAACGTTAGTCTTTTAAGTAAGTTCTTTTAATAACAAAGGAAACAAACAGCTTAAATGGCCACCTGCTGCTACAGAGACTTACTAGCGTAACATTCCGTGTCTTAAGACGCTGACAAGAATTTAAGCGCCGTTTCGGTCAGGACACATACAAAAAAAATAAAAAAATCTTGTAATTTATTAAAAAACAGACTTGAATTATCGGCACTCATCTGCCTAGCCTTTTCACAATTATATTGGGATCGGCTTCCAGTCAAACCTGGTTCAGCTGAATACCAGTATTTTACGTGGAGCGGCTGCCTACCAGACCTCCTCAACCCATTAACTGGGTAACACGGTACTCCTTGGTATGACTTATGTCAGATCTTCTGGCTTCTGACTATCTGTAACGGCTGCCAAAGATCTACAAATAATAGCCGGGACCGACGGCTTAACGTGCTTAATAATTGGCAGTAAAACCACCAAATCCTGCACTCAGACAGCATAAGGTATTGTCATTATTTTCGCCAAGGTTCAAGAACCTACGGCACATATCAAATTTTGAAAATGTTCTTTGGTAAGTTTGTTTTTAATTGTTGGAAACAACAAAAAGCTAAAAAATGTTCAATGTTTAATATTAACATAATTATCTCCCGATATTTTTCCGCAGTTTCAAAGTAAATAATATATAAAGACTTTCTCAAAACATGTTTTAAATAAGCTTTAGTCTCTTGTCTACGCCTTAAGCCACCATTCCAAAAGATTTCGTACCAAAAGACTACAAGACTTTCTCAAACCTTCACTTGTTTGAGGACAGACGAGTATTATCAGCAGGACCAGAATATATATATGTAAGATGGATTGAAATATCAAATCTGCACCTGTTACTCTCTATTCGATACCGTTGACGTATGTATGTCGGCAAAATATGTATGAGAATGGGTAAAAGGAATACAAGTTGAATAGTGTATTTTCTTTGTTGAACGTAGCGGTTGACTTTAGCTATTCATTTATGTATTTATTTTTCACAGTGCTTATTACCTAAGAGCGTTTACGCGAAGCGATGTTAGACGTTAACATTCAAAATAAACCGAATTTTATTTAGCTATGTAAAAGTCCAGGCGCCTTTTGAAGGACTCCCTTCGGAAAAAAGGTGGATACGCAAGATATCTAGATCCTTAATACTAGTTGAGAACTTAAAAAAAATGGAAACAGATTTTGGGATTCAGAATACAATAGAATACTCTTTGTTATGCCCTATAAGTTACAGAAAATATAGTAATTTTTTACTTTCATCCTTTTAAATGTAGGTACCTACTCTCACCTATAAATTCTACTCAGCGTAAACAAGTCCAAATTAATGAGCAAAGTAATAACATCAAATCGATCGTAAATTCGTAGCCATTGTTACGAAAAGTGCTACCGCCTGTAGAAACGTTCGAAAAACGGTACAAAACCCAATAAAAGAACATAAATTTTGTTCACAACAGGGCAAATATCTCAATTTATTGGTATGCTCCGGAATGGGAGACTTGGGCCCCGTTGCTGGGTTAATACGGGATCAATACTGGCCCGCATTAATTATCATTAATGTTAATTTGAGCGGAGTTTGGGCGCAAGAATGGACGGACCACGTGCACGATAGTACCAGGTCACTGGATTATCTGCTAATAATGTGGCAATGTTTTTTTTGCCCAAGTGAGCTACTATTTAGGTTATCTACAGATTGATAAATAACTACTATGGTGACTGGCAGTCTTTAAATCTAGATTGAATAGGTACTTTACTTTTAGGTGAGCGTCCTCCATGGTCGACCACATTATCGCTTACCATCAGGTGAGATAGCGGCTAAACGTGAGCGTGACAATAGTATCATCATCATTGTCCTGCCCTTGTACCGTATGCTTGTTGTGCCAATTAAGTAACCTTACCAATCAGTTACAAAAAAATAAACAACTTAAAACTTAAATCATCTTATTTCTTATGGAACAAAGTACGCAATTTCAGTTGCATAACATTTTTATATACGTAATTAGCAAAATAATCTCTTAGGTTAAAAGTACTATAAAAGATAAAATCAAAGCTACCCGAAATACCTTCTAACGTTCAGTTAACGACCACTTCACTCCTCATCGACAACCAATACCAAATACAAGCACACAACTTAATTAACAAAACGGTACCGGATCCGCAACAAACCAGCCCGCATGATCAGTTTATGAGCGATTCCGAACACCAGGTGTAACCAAACGACACAAACTTTTTATGCTGCGCCCGTAAATCTAGCGGCAGTAACCGATTCGCGCAAAACACCCATAATGTCTGCTAAAGTGATACAATAACACTGGGAAAGCCTATTTTTAAATTTCCATCGGGTTTTGCTGAGATTTACTTTAAAGGAAAACATTATGTTAAGTCGACTGTTTCTCCTGAATAAGTGTAGGTGTACTATTACAAAAATCTTTATAAAATCTCGCAATAACTCTTTGCTTGATCAAAGACTCGTCGTATGTTGTCTTAAAACCATCATGATCATTGTGTATGTGTCACCGGAAAATTGCAAACACCGTACAAGTAGGTACCTTTATCACAACGGAACCATGATAGCAATGCCATTATTGCCAACGACTTCAAAATAGTGGCTTATTAATTGGATGTATCCTTGCTAAAGACATTTATCCTGATTTCTTTTTTTGAACCTACATATTTGTTATTTGACATTTTGAATTTGGGTTTCTACTCATCATCTACCAACTGCGAAAGGTTTATACTTTGTTTAAACAGATCCGCAATTAAACTTGTAATTGGTTATCCCTGCACTAGACTAAGAGGCATTTGGAACTCGGACTCAGCCCTCCTTCTATGACATGCCAATACATGATGATTCCTTTTTAAGAGAAAGATTGAGCTTTACAGGACGACTATGGTCGACACCAGATAAACGTGCAATAGCGGTCATTGACCCTCATACATTTGTTGACAGTTAATTCCGTAAACAGAAATAATGACATAAAGTTGTCCTGAATCGACATCTATCGTGATCCTTTACTTTTTCTAGTAAAGAAATACGATTCATAATTTATTGTACGAGTACCGACGCAGAGAAATTAAGGAAAGGGCAATGAACTTTATTGCAAAATCTGACACCCACCATGGTAGTACGTTGGGCGCTACAGCGTCCTCAAGGAGATGTCAGTATAGGAGACAGGGCCCGCTAGGGCCAGAGCCTGCCAGGGTTGCGGAATTTGTTCGAAAGAGTCACCACAGCCCTGGAACGCAAAGGGCTTTAGAAGGAACACAGATGGGTTTCAGTCAGTAAGAGTCTGACACGCCCTTCCGCTCCACCCAGAGCAGAAGAAGTCATTTGATGATTTCCCATCATTAAAAAAAAAACATGGTAGTACTTATCCCTTTTTTCGATGATGGCAATGAGAAATCATAGTAGGGCTGAGTCCCATTGTGTTCAGGGACCATTATATTTATTTAGTACAGTCTAAATCACCTGTTACAAAGGCGACCTTTAAACTTCAGTTGAAAGAAAATGTAGGCTGTTGGGAGACTGGTAATATTCTAAGTGCCAACGCGTTTTAGGAAAAATGTAAAATAATGGAAAAAAATCACGGCATAAAAATCTCGCTCCCACTTCGCTAACGACCTAGGTAGTACCTGATAAGTACATCATTACAGGTACAGCTCATTCAAATTAAGGTTTTTAGAAGAATCTTCAGACTTGGTTTAAGGTCATTGTGAAAATCAGTCGTTTGCTTTTCAAAAACATATCTAAAAGTGTTGAGTGTACGCTCTATTTTTGTATTTTTACAACGAAAACTATTTCCCAAATACATCTATACCTACTAATATTATAAATGCGAAAGATTGGATGGATGTTTGTTACTCAGTCACGTAAGAACCGCTGAACAGATCTTGATGAAATTTGGCACAGAGGTAGATTATAGTCTGGAATAACACGGGATATCCTGGGAATATGTTCCCTTGGGAAAATTTTAACATGCACGCAGGCAGAGTCGCGGGCGACAGTTAGTATTAAATAAAAACTTGTGGCTAAATAAAAACAGCTGCATGGGCACATTTCACGGTAACGCTTGCGGAGGACTTCCGTAGATTGATGATCGAGACCTGTCTAAAGAACGTTAAGCAATTGGTCATTCGGAGATTGGCGATCATCATTACGATCAGCCTATACGAGTAATCAGAAGCCTTTATTTTTTAGCGAAAAAATACCCAACGCATGCCACGCCGTCCGGGGAGGCGATGTGGTTATGTGGGGACCACTAAAAACTTCGCCTGTGCACCTACTTTCGCCTTGATAGGTGGGCCGCGAGAACTGCTACGCATGATATTCGCGACCCATCCAGCGTGGCCCACTTCTGGGCTCCCTCTTCTTTGCCCGCCTCCGGGCCTCCTGTTTCAGCGATATCCGGGTGCGAATAATCAGAAGCCTAGCCCAAGCTCTGACAACCAATCTTTCCAAGGGGTATTGTGTTACCCAGTTACTGGGTTGTATGGGTCGAGCAGGTAGTCTCAACGGTTAAGAATATTCAGCTGCGTCCGGTTAGACTGGAAGCCAGCCACACATAGCTGGGAAAAAGCTATGCAAGGATTATGAGTTTCTTTTAACATGTCCTAAAGGCAAACTAAACAAACTACCTATAAAACCTTCACGGCAAACCGTACTCAATCACTTCACTACAAAAGTGTATTTTATTTTTGTGTGAATTGAAAAAACTGCACAAAGTACATTGCTCGCGACAAAATCCGATCCATTGTACTTCAACGCCGCAGAAACCCACTCAAGTAAGTGCTAGAAGAAGAATTAATGGCTATTCATTTCTCATTTCAGGCACACGTGTTTCAGCCGGATAGAGTTAATGGATAATATTACTTATTATCCGGAAAATAGACTTTTTTTCAGGTCTGTTATAGATGGCGCTTGTGACAGTTCATTTGCGCCGAGGTCTGACGAAAATTGCTGGATTTAATTATGTGACTTTGAATACTTAAAGGCCTATTTTCTTGTTCTTTGGAGTTACAAGGTTTAAAACAATACATTGATTCGAAATTACTAATTAAAATTGTAGGCACGACCTCTTGAGGCATTTTATAAAAACCTATTGAACTGTACAGGGTTCTTTTTATAATTAATTGGTAATTTTGACCAACCCTAAAAACGAGAAAAAAAAACAGTTTTTCCGAATTCTATACTCAGGTGACCTTAGTTACGAGTTCAGGACACACTAGGGACGAATATATCTGAGTATAAGTTTGGCAAACCTTACCAATGAAGATGAATGAAATGTCAAGATTTGAAAGAACAACAAGACCTTCGAGTTTGATCCATAATTAGTCAGCTATGAAACTTAGGTTACATATAGGGCTGTCAACTTTTTTTAGAAGAAATAGAGTATTTCTGATTTCAGGTAGGAAAAATGAAGAGTACAATCGTAGAAAAAAAGAGTACCTTTTATAAAATTACTTATTGCAAAACCAAAATGTTGTTGTTCTTGAAATAATTAGATAATTCCAATGCTATGGATTTCTTTTATCACCAATTTACAAATATGACCAAAAACTCCTTTAGTGGAATACTGAAATGGCAGGATTTCATTCAGTTTAACTAAAAGACAGAGTCACTAAACCTATCATATCAGACAAAAAATAAATAGAGAATTGTAGCGTACTCTTTTCCTTGGGTAGATAATAGAGTACGCCTACGCAAAATAGAGTACAATACTCTATTTTAGAGTACAGTTGGCAACCCTAGTTAACATAGGTAACCTATACCAAACTTTCATTGTTTAGCTATCTAGCTAAACAATTAAAGTTTGATGAATAACAATAATACACAAAGGTAATTTATATTCGGTAGAATAGAAACTACTTTAGAGTTCAGTCCTTAGCTAGACGAAGCACAGCAACAAAGCAATCAATCCGAGAAGTCTGCCGTTTCCTCCTCCCGTACGATTTTGGTGCACAAATGGCGGGATATGAGGTACTTTCCCGCCATTCGTGCACCAAAAGCTGCCAAAGAGACCTATTATACGCTGCACCGATGATCACGTGGAAATGGTGAAGGATATGTCAATACAATTTAACTGTACTATCTATATAAAGAAGAACAATCCAATATCCACCATCCCAAAAAGTTTTGACTAAAAAAAAAAAACTAGTTTATTTGGCACAGAAACACACAATGTAGGTATTAGGAAATTTGTTTTTAAAATAATACCATTGTATGCCCCACGGCTACGCCTAATAGATCCAGTCCAGCAAAATGCCAGACAAGTAGGAGTTGTGCGACTAGAATACTTCTTAGTTCTAATCGTTTACTGTTTAAGGGTTATTTTTAAGGATGGGAAATCATCAAACCACTCTGGGCGGAGCAGAAGGGAGTGTTAGACTTTTACTGATTAAAACCCATCCGTGTTCCTCCAAATTGCGTCCCTGGGCCGCGGTGTCTCTTTCGAACAAATTCCGCAACTCTGGCAGGTTCAATGCTTCTTAGAAGTTCTAATCGTTTACTCTTTAAGGGTAGTTTTACATCTACATACATAGCTAATAATAATAATAATAAAATAGCTTTATTTATTCCACAAAAAAAAAAAAAAAGAAATTCATTGCAATATATGATAGGGTTGCCAATTATTGTTAACATTAAAATTGAATCATTTCACCATACAATAATAATAATAATTTCATAATAAAAAGTAAAAATAAATAAGTAATTTATATTTTTTCACAAATGGAAATTTAAATAATTAATAATCATTTCATAATATTAATTCGAATAAATATGAGATAATAATTGACATAATTAACATTAACATTTTTTTTAAATAAAATTAATGCAATGGTAAAAATATACAGTGCCAGTGTTGACATCGTTCTCGTTCTCGTATTTGTTTAAGTTTTTTTTTTTATATACCTAGCTATTCTCCGCAAAAACATTGTATGTGCCTTTAAAATTTGAGGTTTGCCCTCGATTTCCCTAGGATCCCATCATCAAATTCTGACTTGGTGCCAATGGAACCACCTGAGGAGTATAGGCTTTCGGATAAAAAAAGAATCATCAAAATCTATTCATAATTGACGGAATGATCGCATAATAAACATACAAAAAAAACAGACATTTGAATTGAGAACCTCCTCCTGAAGTCAGTTAAAACACTCATATATAACTGCTAGATAAGCAGACCGAAAAATAATGGCGATTCATTTCTCGTTTTGAGCGCACTTGCTCTACCAAGTCTGTTATTGAAAAAGATATCTTATGGGTAAATGATTACTTCGCCTGAAAAACCTGATACAAGCTACTGTTAGATTAAAAATCCTGGTGTGGTGTGAAATCGACTTTTAAATGTGTGACTTTGAAAGTTCTTATTCAATGTATTCGAAAAAGATTTTAGATGGAGTAATTTCATTCCGGGCGAAGAAGGCGGGACGAGCTTGACGCCTATCGGCCAGATTGGTCCACACTTGCCCAAAGCCGGGAGGAATGGAAGGAAGAAAGGGAGGCCTTTGCCCTGCAGTAGGACACAATTGGCTAAAATATAATATAATATATAATTTAATTGACCTTCTTTGTATTCTAGGTATCTTTGATATGGGTAGAACATTTTTCTTTCTTTAAGGGTGAATACAGGTCTAGGCATATTTTTTCGTAAAAAAGTGATAGGGTTATGATTCTTTTCAGATTTTATTGCTGGTATAATAAACACATGTTTTATTATGAAAGTGGCTTTTAATAAAATGATGTGTACTTTTCAGAAGGTAGATCCACTTACTTCGTTATTTACTCGCAATATAAGGTTTCCCACAAGATTTTGTTTATGGGTCCATTAATTTCATGAAATTAGTATTTTACTAAACCGCAGAGACAATAAACTGCTAAATATAAGGTTTACTTATCGTTGGAATTATTTTAGTAAGCAGGTATTATCCACCTATAACTATAGGTTCTTATGCGTGACACAAACAGAATTCGAAAATTACGGTTAGCCCAAAACGTCATAAAACATCGTTATCGCTTGTATTCTACAAGCGATAACGTCCCTTGTCACGATTGTCAAAAAAACGAAAATATATGGATTTGACAAGCGCTATCAAAAATTCACATGGTCAGTCCCATGGCTGTGGCATTTCTCTTATTCGCTTCAACTGATACAATGACATCATTATTTTGTTTAGAGCCCAAGTATGTAAATTTCTTTTAGCGAATGTAATACCACCAAAGTCACCTGAAGCTCAATACTCGTAGTTAACAAAGTTCACATTCAAGTGGCAACCTAGTTCAAGTCGGAACCAGTGCACTGGTAGGACCCAATTTGCTGCGTCCAGCAATACCTACGACGCAGCTCGTCGACAACCTCGTGAGCCAAGTCAAGATATTTGATTTGTGTATATTTCTCGGCTTTCACGAGGTTCTCGTCATGCGGAACGGTTATGTCTACAATAATTGCACGCCTCTCGATTCGGTCCACCAACACTAAATCAGGTTTATTGGCCACAATAGTCCTGTCAGTTATGATGGACCGATCCCAGTATAATGTGATATTGCCATTATCTAGAACTGGGTCGGGCACATACCTGTAGTACGGCACTTTCGAGTCCACAAGAGAGTATTTCAGAGTAAGTTGCTGATGAATAATCCTGGCTACAAGGTTATGTCTGTACAAGTATTCTCCGTTAGCTAGACGAGAACAACCAGAGATAATGTGGCGAATTGATTCTCGCGTGACATGCCCGACAGATGTCAACCGTGCTATCCTTCACAATCTATTAAATTTTATTTATTTTTAATATCGCAATATGAATACTTGTCAAAATATAGGGAACTTACAGGTCTTCTTGGCAGTTTGCGACTGTGAAGCGAATGCGAAAGTTCCATAAAATACTGGTATTGCCCCTCTGATAATTTCAACTTTTGAAAACTGTCCCTACTATATACAAAAGCATAAACAAAAGAAGTGAGCAATTCACATATAAGCCCGGAGTAAAATATAGAAGCAACATACGCGCATACCTCCCGTTAGCGTTCGTCCGAATTTTAATATTCTTGTTGTAACAGTGTTCGCAATAAGCAGACAACGAGTAAATAATATTTTAAAAGGATTTTTAAAAACATTATTCGTTTAAAACATTTCAAAATTTTTAATAAGTCTATATTCTGTGCTTTTTTTAAATCTACTTATCAAAACAATTTACAAACCTGCAATAGTGAAAATATATTAAGTATACGGTTATGTTAATGTGTTTCTAAGGCATGAGTGTAATGTGCCAAACGTAATGAAAAACTAAACCAAAACCGAAAATAATAGTGACAATCAAATCAACAATTTAATAAGGTTTTCTATCGTTCGTCTTTTGATACAGGCCTTTTCTTGGTTTGGTTTTAAACACGTGTTCTAAATGTTTACGATTTTCAAAAACAAATACCGACAAAGTGCGAGTTGGACTCTCACACAAATGCTGTCGTACCATAAACCATTAAAATCGTATATCTTGAATGTGCTGCAAAAAATACACCCGATGTGATAATTTTAACTGTCTACCCATTACAGTTAATAAGATACAGCCCACAGACAGACAGTCAGATGGACAAAAGAGGCTTAGTAATGGAATATACATAAATAAACCACTTTCCAATCCACCCTAACATACAAACAACTAAAATTCTCTATTAGCTCATTGTAAAATCAGCATCCTATCTCATCTTCCAGTCGATCGCCTGCAAAACTGCTATGTGGCTACACTAGATGACAGCCATAATCCACAGATTATTACTTGCATTCCTCCCGTGAACACCAAGCGAACTATCCTTAATCAACGCTGCTATGACAAATAGGAAACCCAAGGGAATTCCATTTTGTTACGGGAATGTTAGAAAGAATTGTCTTGTGAAAATGTTTTAAAACGGCTCTGAACAATGGAGACTGTAATTCGTGTAGCGGAGGTTGCTGGGTATATAAGCTGTGTTGTATGAAAAATAGTATAGTTTTACCAGCGTTTTCTAAGCTCTCATGTTCCGGTTTTTAAAGATTTTATGATACTGAGATAGGTTAGAATTGCTGAAGGTTATAAAGTTTAATACTCTGCTGCGTCTTGTTGGTTTTGAAAGCGCTTCTTAGTAGTTCTAAAGAAACAGCTAGGATGCTTGCCGATAATACTAATAGACAGGTAATTCTAGGTTAACCGAGGCCACCGTTTAAAGCCTTGGATTTTCGACGTCGTGGATTCTTATTTGGTTTCCCTTCAACTCCTTAGTTTGAGAAGGAATGACTTTAATTCCTCCGACGACATGGAATTATGACGTTACCGTTAAAATATCTATGACCGGTATATTTCAAAATATATAGAGTCTAAGAACTATTCTAAAGTGCAAAAGCAGAATAATAACTAACTTTAACCTTGCAAATGATACTTCTCAACAGAAGAGTAATTGTTATACCCTATCTAATGTATTATCTTATAGAATTTCTGCAGAATTACCGCAAACCGTTTGGACTATGCACTCAGGTAAACTCAAAGTGAAACAGAAATAAATATAAAACTTGAACAGTTAACTCTTTACGTGCAGCTTTCACGAAGAACATGCTACGAATCTCTCAGGGTAACTAAACCATAAAGAACGAGTTCAGGAGTTGTGTTACAGAATGAGCAACAATAATTTCCAGATAGCTGAAAATATGGTAAGCAATGCTATGGCCTCCAAAATGTGGTCCTGTTGTATCATGCCTATTTTCAGGATTTTCACTGACAGCATATTGACAATCATCTCCTGAAAGCGATGAATTCGTTCTAAGATGGAACGAGATTGATGAGAATACCTGCCGGTTTTTTTCTGTCAGCGTCTCACCGTATAAACGTAGGTAGAGTGAGCATGAAATGAAATGTCATTTCATCTTGTTTTATGGATTGACAGCACTTCATATTCAGTACACCTAAGCGTACATGGTGAGATGTTTACAGAATCGCTCACACTATTGTTCACTCTTGCTTTAAAGGCTCCTGAGTTGCGAGTGTTTTGTTTAGCCTGACTCTCGAACTGCTGGGCAAAAGGCTTCCCCTAATATTATCGCCTAATTAAATTTCAACCAATATCCCGTATGAAATTGCTTTCCAAGCTTACGAACGTTGCGCTAACGTCTACACCATTCCAACAACATAAACTCAGAAATGTAATGCAACAGAAACATAATAAGCAGCTACAATAAACAAGCTTGCAATATATTTAGCGTAGCTAAGTTCTGCCGACACGCTCCAGACTAAAGCAACATGTTTACAGTTGGCAAGTCCCGAGTGGCCGTGTCGTTTGCACCATGTGGAGTGCACGCAGCCTACGTATTACGGACTATGGTTCATGTAAATAACTCCGTACTTCGACGGTTTATTGGGCTAGGCTGAGCATAGGTCTTCCGGCGGCTGGCGCCCAAGTTGTTGGGCGCGGCGGGGGCGCTGTCAACGCTGCTTCCCAATTTGGGGGACCCGAGCACCGCCTGTAGGCGGTTGTACGTGGGGATCGTGCGATCGATGGCCCTTTATGGGGCCCCGATCTGGGCGGCTGACCTGACGGCCAGCACTATCACTGTTCTGCGGAAGCCGCAGAGGGTGATGGCCGTCAGAGTCATCAGGGGATATCGCACGATCTCCTACGAGGCGGCTTGCGCACTGGCCGGATCTCCGCCGTGGGACCTGGAGGCGAAAGTGCTCGCGTCACTGCATAGGTGGCGCGAGGGCGCGCGGGCGCGCGGCGAAAGACTGACGCAGCAACACTTGGAGCTGCGTCGGTCGCAGCTGCGCGAGGTCCTGGTGGCGGAATGGCGGGACAGGCTTTCGAGCCCTTCCGCCGGCCTCATCACCATCGAGGCCATCCGGCCAGTGCTCGACCTGTGGCTCGGGAGAAGGCACGGCTCTCTGACGTTTCGTGCGACGCAGGTCCTCTCGGGGCATGGCTGCTTCGGGAGGTTCTTGTGTCGCATAGGCAGGGAGCCGGACGCTCGATGCCACCACTGCGTCGACTGTCGGGAGGACACGGCACGGCATACGCTTGCAGAGTGTGCAGCTTGGGAGGAGCCGCGCCGTGCCCTCATCTCTGTTGTAGGCGGTGACCTCTCGCTGCCGGCCGTAGTCCATGCTATGGTCGGCGGTGAGGAGTCCTGGGACGCGGTGGTCTCCTTCTGCGAGACAGTTATCGCGCAGAAGGAGGCTGCGGAAAGGGAGAGGGAGATCACAACCGCTCTCCCTGCCCGCAGCAGGCGCATCGGGCGTCGGAGGAGGGCATACGCTGCCCTCTTCCGGCCCCCCTAACTGGGTCCAGGGGCGGCGGACTTGGGGATGTCCGTCGCCCCCCACTCATCCGGACCCGAGGTGGCGGCGCGTGGTGTTCCCGTGCGCCCCTCTTTGACGTAGCGAGGGGAGTTAAACACCTCACTCCCCTCGCCGACGCGAGGTGGCCCGCAGAGGCGGGCCGGCACCAGCCGGGGATTGCGGAAGTCGCTTACGTTCCCGCGATCCCCGGCGTAGGTGGGAGATGGAACACCGGGGTGGTTTTAGACAGTAAGAGTCTGACAGACCCCTCCACCCGCCCCAGGGTGGAGGATTTCCATGAGGATTTCCCCCCGAGATCAAAAAAAAAAAAAAAAAAAGGCTGAGCATAGGTTTGTTCTGGGAGCAAAAAAACAGGGGTTGAGAATCTGGAGGTGCACGGATTTCGGATCAACGGTTTTAACGGCATTTATCATATTTGATTAACCGAAATCAAATATGGTAAAAGAGGCTCGCGAGTGTTAAGATATATTCAATTATTGGAAAAACAATAATAAACAGAATTTGAAGTGACCTTTTCAATAAGTCACTTAAATTCGAAAATAATTTCATGCTTTATTAATCCCTCTTAGAAACCAGCTAGGGTTATTTGAGTTTAATAATGTTGTGATCTTTTGATACGAATTTCATAGGTATTCGGACAAAATATGATGATCGTTAAATTTTATACTAATTTCACGCTCGATTTTCAAGGCCTAACTGAGTGTGTCGTACATAGTTTTGGTTTTGGACCATTAACGTTTGGTCCTTGGCTACGGATTACGAGTCAAGCGAAACAGAATCAGGATAGTGTTCCGAAAATTCTCAATTTATGAAGTTTAAAAACTCAGTCCAATCACTATAGTAAAATTATTTTATTTTACCACTGTAGGAGATGTAGGTAAAGTTTTTGTAACAGTACTAAAATATTGTATAGTCCATTCCAAAAGTAACTTATCTTAAGTCTGTTCATTTAGGTACGTATTTCGCTCTCATGAATGTCTCACACGTTCCGAACCGTTAGTCCAATGCTTAAATACTTACACAACGACTAGTTTTGGAAGCCAACAATAAAAAGGTATTAAGACTCGTACAAGTTTAATTTTAGTAAGTTGTTCACACGTTCAAGGCGGACCCAAACAGCCAGAAAGCGACAGTGTGACAATGAAATAGTTATACGAAGTATATAGCTGTAGAATTATTGTTTCGTTGCGCCTGTCTGCTGAAGCTTTCATAGTTATAATGGCGAATGTGCACATAAAATAAATCCTCGCAGGAATGTTTAAAAACAAAATTTGTAACCCCGTGTTCATACTTTTACTTTGGCCATTTCGCGGTTAAAAGTTAGGCAACAAATGCCGACCATTTAAACGTGGTTTCGTTATGAATACTGTTGCAAACTGTAACAGCCTGTAGTTAAATAATAACAAATATTTATGCAACAATGTACAAGTTTTGCACATGAAACTGATTTTTGGATATCTGGATGCACCCTGAAATAAATATCAACTTACAGGTAGGTATCGACAAACAATCTACAATTTGCCCAAATTTTTCCCAACTAAGTTGGGGTCGGCTCCCAGTCAAGCCAGATTCAGCTGAAAACCAGTATTTTACAAGGAGCGACTGCCTATCTGACCTCCACAAACCAGTAACTGGGTAACACGGAACTTATTAGCAAGACGTGGCAGATTATCTGGCTTCTGACAAACCGTAACGACTGCCAAAGATCTACAAATGACAGCCGGGACCAAAGACATAACCACTACTATCTATCGTTTCAGAAACTGAACCTACCTATAACGTTTCCTATAGGCACATTAGTGATCACAGTATGATATTATTAGCAGCCAGCTGGAAGCTTCTCTTCCTCTTGATGTGTTCCATTAGTCACCTCTCTTACGTGACGTAATCGATTGGTAATAATCCAAGACTCGTGTTATTGTTACTGTCAAGTTAAGCGTACGTGAAGTACTGTTTTAGGTTCGAGCAATACCTACAGAGACTCCATATAGCGTTCCCCAGAAACAGTTTTTATAGGTCCCCGGACATCGATAGAAATGTTGGTTTTCTGATCTGCCCTCCTCGTCAGAGTCTTGCCTGTACGACTCATGTCACTTTTTTCAGTACGACCTTCAAAAAGTGACATACCGCTCGAACGCTTTGTCTTTCCACAGAACTCTCAATTTCATAAAGGTATTGCTCAATTCATTCCCCATTTCTATGGATGACAGGCATTCGAAAATCAAATCAAGTTCCGAACTCGCATACCACTCGCTGGCACATCCCCCCATTAGGCATAGCGACAAATATTAATCGATTTTTAATCACGAAAGAGTGAATTCAAACCGACGCGTCACTAATAATGATCGGGGGCGTAACGTGTCCCTAATATAGCCTATGCACACATATGACAGGATATTAATGAGCCAATCGGCGCGTCGGACCGACGGAACCCGCGCGCATTAGGGGCCCAAATCGCTCATCCATTACCAAACCCTGATGGTAAAGTATTAACTTTTATAGTCTTTTATGGTTACAGTATCGATGTAAATCATAGCCGATAGAGTTGGTACGGCACTAAAACTGATTGATATGTAGTAATTAATGTTCGGCTGGTCGTAAAGGAATGAGGTCAGCTTTAATAGTATGTTTGGTGCAAACTGGCTGAAATTAATTTTGAGAGTATGTTGTGTCGTGATTTCGGTAATCTGCCTGTGTGGTGTATATGACTTAATCATGTCGATGGGTTTATGTTTGTTAGTTAAGATTTATGGGGCGAATTTGGAGTTAGTTATATTAAGAGAGTTTTATTATTGCTTTGGTTGATTTTATGATTAGGATATCGTATGCCACTCGTATCATATCTACCTATGCTATTGCAAGAAACTGATTTATGCACTTAGTACTACTTAAATAACGAGATAAGCTAAATGTTATAGGAAATATAACTATGTAGCAATTTCGTAGCCAACGAGCTTCCGTAGTCGTAGCACTGGTCGTAGCGTGCTACGCAGCGCCTACGAACTTACATTATATGCGTGGAATAACTATCTATTCAACGAATTATATCTTTACGAACATTTTTATAGGTAAAAAAACATTTTGATGTATAAACTCACGCCTTTCTTCCATGGAAGTAAGCAGTAGCTACAGAATGCCGTCTGCTACGATCCTTGCAGACCGTGAACCAAGCAGAAGTGCTTGGTTCACGTTTATATATCTCATACACACGGGTTGTACTCCGCACATTTTGGTGTTGTGATTTTAAAGAGATACTAACTCTACGGCGACCAGAACCTACTGCTTCATCCTGCCTAAAATACCCTATTTTGGGGCAACAGAAAAGCAGTAAAGCAATGCCATATCATTGCCATTCCAAATGCACAGTGAAAACACCTCGTGTTTTCCGATAATAACGTCATTTGTTCCCGCTGAGCATCAACAGTGGCGTTATTGAGCACAAAGCGCACAGTCATTAGCATAATGCTCCCGAATATCAGTTCTCGGTTCAAATCGGTACCGATATGAAACGATTTACCTACCGATATGGAAAGTGGTTAATTCATTGCTCTTTTAGTGGCGATTAAACCAATATAGGTGAACTGATACGGGAGTTAACGGTGAAAGTACACGTGAGGCAAAATAGTGGGTTGTGGGGCGCGGTAAATGCTAAGGAGTGTGGTCTAGCAAAAATGTAATGGTAAACGTTCAAACTGATAACTAGATTATACTCTAGTTT
The DNA here is from genome assembly GCA_002192655.3 of Mamestra configurata. Taxonomy (NCBI): domain Eukaryota; kingdom Metazoa; phylum Arthropoda; class Insecta; order Lepidoptera; family Noctuidae; genus Mamestra; species Mamestra configurata. Next base: position 339,711 of record NDFZ01005223.1, on the reverse strand, counting down.
CTGTATTAGTTTAATAATATAAAAGAACAGCCCTACTCAAATAGGGTTGGGCAAGACATCTGGCTAGACGAGAAAATAGCTGCTTACTCCAGCAGCTTTTAGTTTTCACCAGCTGATAGCCAAGGTTAGGTCATAGCGGCTGGCCTTTTGGTCGAGTGGTTAGTGACTCTGACTGCTAAACCGGAGGTTGTGGGTTCGATTCCCACCCAGGACCAATTTTTGTGTGATGAGCATGATCATTTGTTCTGTGTCTGGGTTTAATTTGTCTATGATATGTATGTATTTAGAAATACATAAGTGTGTTTATCAGTTCTCTGGTTGCCATAGCACAGGCTCTGCCTAGTTTGGGATCGGATGACCGTGTGTGAGTTGTCCCAAGATATTATTATTATTATAGAAACCAAGTGCGTCCAAAACAGATTTCACCCATGTCGGGGGACACTCGAGTTAAGGACACGCAGACGGAATCGGAAAATATGGCTGATGGAGGCTAACTAGTGTGGATGTTGCCAAGCTGAATATGATGATGAAAATCTATACTAATCACACTAATATTATAAAGGCGAATGTTTGTGAGTGTGTGTGTGTGTATGTTTGTTACTTCTTCACGCGCAAACGGCTGGACGGATCTTGATGAAATTTGGCACAGAGGTAGATTATGGTCTGGAATAACTTTTCATCCCGGGAGTACGTTCCCTCTGAATAATTTTCGACATTAACGCGGCCTGAGCCACGGAAAGCTAGTATTATTATATTATAACTGATGACAGTACCTACCTACCCACTTCTGAAACTATTTTTATCACATTTAATTTTGGACCGTATATTCGTTTACGATTCTATTATATAATTTGACTCATTAACGTAATTACGGTTCACGTAAAAAGACTTCAATATATATTTAGAGCAGATGCCTATCAAATCATATTATGTACACAAGTCACAAGCCACGGTTTCTTTGAACGACAGATATTCTTAGAACGGGCGGAAAACATTTATAGAAGGTCCAAGGAAATAGACGAGTAAATTAATAAATTATGCAAATTAAAAAAAAAACTTCTAATTCATTTGTGGGTTTTACGGAAAAAATAGATCGTCGTACCGTTTATGTGATTATAAATATGGTTTAAATAGGCTAGGACTTGAAAATACAGGACTTGAGTTAAAAAAACAACACTACAAAGTATAAAATAAGTTTAATTTCGGAAGTCGGTGTTAAAATACGAAGAAACAACCAATACATCTACTTCCGAAATTTTAAGTCGGTTGTTTTTTTTTTTTTTTGTAAAAAAGTTTTTTATTTTTCACTTTTAGTGAACCACCACTGGAAAGTCACAGTGATTTGCAGCTTCTTTTGGAAATAGGTATGCTCTCGTATATATCATCATCATGCTCATGGCCATATCCCAATTTATTTGAAGTCAGTGTAACACGTGTCCACGTCGTCTCCTTCCAAACTTGTTTATTACTCTAATACTCGTCATCTCAGTAGTCATTCCTTTTTTAGAATAATCTTCCACATTGTCCGTCTTTTGTTGTGGGTTGTAGAGGTCTAGTAAGCAGCCGCTCCACATTAAATACTGGTACTCAGCTGAAGTTGGTTTGACTGGAAGCCTACCCCAATATAGTTACTGTCTAATTATTATCGTTCGCGTTAACGTATTAATTTAGTTTCAACTTTATTGCTAGCTGTACTAGCTCCACTGCAAATGGCGTCCATCCCAGTAACATCAAGTATTCCTTAATTAAATGTAATATTCGCCAGTAAAAAGTGTTTCAAGCGATATCTGGCAGTGTTACGAGATCGTCCGCCATTTCTCAGCGGCGGGCGATGCATTGGAAGCGAGGCGAGCGCGTGCCTCGGCAAGCGGGCCGCTTATTAAACGAATTCATCATAGTTAGAACATAAACACATTGTATAGGTCACGGATATTCCATGCTGCTAGTGTTTTTGTAATTAATTTTGTGGTATTAATTGTGGGGGTATTTTACCTTGTCTAAGTGTAAGTTTCCGATGCTTTTTTTCTTGTTTTTGTAAGTGTAATCCTGGGTGTTGAGGTTTGTATCTAAGGACCAATAGGACCACAAACGCTTACCTTTTATAAATATGTTGTTGATTAACTGATGAATTCAAATGAAAAGGGCGTGAATGCTTATGGTAGAAGGGGAAGATTATTTGTAAGTGAGAGTTTTAGATTCTACTTTGCCGTGACATTATGCGATGACAAACTATCTAGAGAAACAGTAAACAAAAAATGAAGTTGACCTACGTTTACACAACAATACTATCTTGGTTGGCACAATAAAAAACAACAACAAAACAAACACAAGATCTAAAAATACAACACAATAAAATAAACCTTACAATTATACCGTGTTGCGTTATTGCACACGACAAATTCTCATTCGCGAAAGATCAAAGCTTTCTTTGTCATTTGATTTATAAAGTACTCGTGGAGTCCCTTTAAGTGGGGCTCTACAGAAATTCTTTCCTTTTTCTCACTGTTTTTTCCTTTTATCTTCACTTATGTAGACATGGGTATTTTTAGCTGATTCCTGCAAGGGTTGTTCCTGATTTCTTGAGAGAACAAATTACTCGAGTTGCTGCAGATAATGGGCTAGCCACTTAGCATTTTAAAGACGGTTCTGTAGTGCTCCATAAGACCTTGCCCGGGAAGTAATACACTTACACAGCCAAGCACTATTGCTTTATTGTAGACATTATATTCCACAGACAAAAATAAAACCAAATACGGTAGCTGTTGAAATATTCTACATCTTATTAATATTAAAATGTCTGTATGTCTGGACATTTAGAAGTTTGTTAGTCAATCACGCCAAAACAGCTGAACGAATTTAAATGAAATACAAGTAGACCTGGTCTAGATTAGGACGTACGTTATTTCTATCGCTAGGGTTCTTCTCCGCTATTCCAATTTAACAATAACCGAGTAGGTATTTATAGTTGCGTCTTGTTTATTGTTCCCATACGCTTACAACACTTTATGGCCGTGAGTGGTACATACGTTTCAGTGGGATAAATTATCGCCGACAGTCACACGAAGTCACAGTCAATAGAATTAAAAACAGTTACTAGGTGTTACTATATTGCTATGTAATTAACTAGTTCATCTATCAGAGGCAATCGTAGCTGAACTCGATATTTCGTCAATGGGTTTAGTATTGCCAAACAAAGTGATACCTAGTTCATCTATCAATTCTCTGATTGCGCCCGTGGCAGTCAATCTATTTGGGTATTACGTGGATTTCGGTACTAAGCTAAATGTCCATATTATGACATCTGCATTGTCAATCTGAACTTTGATGTTGAATAAACTGTTCAAAGTAACATAATATCGCGAAGGTTGACACAGAGTAGGTTCATTCACATTAGGCCAGGATGTTTATAACCTAAGATGAAAGCTTATTGCCATCAACCAGGCTCAAATCCGAGAGCGTCCGTGGACTGGAAGAGATTTCGTTCGTCCGGCAGCGACATTGTTGCCATCGCGGGTAGAAAATGGATGAGGCTGGCACAGTAAAATGAGGATTAGCACAAGAGCCTATGCTGTGTAGGCCAAGTCGGGCTGTGAATGATGATGAGGCACAAATTCAAACTCTGAATGCTGAAAAACTCCATAACACTGCCCGACCCCTGGGTCGGTCGAGGTCTGGGTCGTCCTCAGCAGAAGTGCTTTCGATCACTATACCGACGAAGCTGTACCAAAATACATTCTTAACGTTACACAAAAACAACAAGTACTTACTCAACCATTTAGCTAATAAAACTCAATATATAACAAAAAGTTTTACCTGTCAGCGAAGCGACTTTTATTATTATATTATTCACTTTTAACTTTCCTCCCTTTGGAAATAAAACATCAAAGTCGTTTTCGACTTTCGCCAAAAGTGCCTGTAACATACATTAACTTACTAACATATTTTATCTATGTACTCGTATGTATATAGGTGCATATTCCTTCGTTTCTTTGAGAAAGAAAATATTTCATAATATTCCACAATACGTAAAAAATAGTCAAAGAAGGAAAATGCTACAATGGAGGAAAACATAAAGCTTAATGAAATTTTAGTATTTGCATTTTTTCGCAGTACAACGTTTACAAATTACATTCCCTAAGTTATTATTCAATAAGGTTCTACATAATTAAAATAAATAAGTAGGACGTCTAGAAACCTCTTGACTTCATTTCTCTACTTTTCGTAGCAAATTAATCTGGTCTTTGGAGAAAACTGTTGGTCCTTCACAGTTGGATGCTTCCGTCATATTCAACAATCGCGCTAGAAAATCTAGGTTCTTTTGAAAACTCGGTTCTAGTTTTAAAAGTCCACTTAAAAACAAACTTCCAATTACCCGTCCTAATTAAACTTCTGAGTTAGTCGACGACTTCGTTGAAAGCTTTTTGAAGGGAAACCGAAGCACGTAAAATGCTTTGCTAATTTCTACATGAATAAATATGTGAAGAGTTCCTATTTCTGAAAACAGACCTATGTCTGTTTTCAGAAATAGGAACTCTTCACAAATATAGATGTGAAATCAAAATGATACAAATATCAAATACAAAAAAAAAAAGTTACTAGAACACCCTCATGCTCAGCAGTGCACTGATCGACTTTCCCATATTATGTTCTATGTGTAAAATTATAATAAACCTAATAAAATTATAAAAAATTAAAATGAAAAAAACAGAATCATCAGAACAAAACACAATCGGATCAATTTATTTATTTATTTACTTTCTAACTTCCTTGTTCGAAAAAATATTGCTTTGCTCAAAAGACTGAGGTACCAGATTCAATATCCTTTGTTCTTTATTATAAGTAGGGTAAAAGTACCACTTAAGATATAGTTTGCGCTTCACTTTATCGTCGTCTGAATTCCAAGTTATTGCTTCCCAATCGAACCCGCCTCACTAGTTTCGGGTTTAATATAAATTATTGGAATATCCTCGGCATTAAAACTTTGATTGTTTCTAGGACCGACGGTATTTAGTAGATAAACTGAATTAAAAGTTCTTTGTGTTCTCAATAACTTGAGTCAATACTTTCTATTTTAGGTTTTGTTAGCTTAATTATAAAGTTCAAAACGTTTTATTGAGCATCATTAGTAGGTCTTGGATTTCAAGTTTTTTTGCGTTTTGTGTTGAAATTCTCAGTAATTGCTCGAGCAGATTTTGGACTGGTGCCCAATGATTGGCAATAGGTGCCCCTATTGGTATGGGACTTAATATCTGAGCGTCATCTGCAAAATATCGAACGTTTCGGCCTTTCTTTTGGAGGCAAATAGTAGTTACGTGATGGTTTGGCATATCACTGCAACTATTTGCCTAGCCTTTTCCCAACTATATTGGTGTTGGCCTCCAGTCTAATCAGATGCAGCTGAGTCCTAGCATTTTAAATGGAGCGACTGCCTATCTAACCTCCACAACCCATTAAATGAGTAACAACCCTCGACAAGACTAATGTCAGATTTTATGGCTCTGACCAATCAGATTTTACCAATAGAGACGTCATACTCATTATAAAAACATAGCGAAATTCAACGTCCTCTAGTTTCGTTCGAATTTCAAACGGACAACACCGCGTGCCATTATCTCGTTCTCTCATTACTTGTCTCTTTGGTGTAGGCGGCAAAGCGGCAACAGTGCGGTGGAGATTTTTGAGTAAAATAATATTTATGATTTTCCATTTTAAACAGAGTAAACAGTACTTACAAATGTAAAGACACATCCTTTTTACCTTGTAGAACCGTCGCAGTGTAATAATTGCACTTTCTAAACACACAACTTGGCATTTTTGTTTTTTTTTTTTTATAAATCCTCTATCCTGCTTAGACGGACTTTCTAATCGCGGCCAGACGCCAGAACGGAATGAGTTTCCTCAAGGGATTTACGTATATACGTATAAAGGTAACATCATTGCTTCTGACTATCCGTAACGACTGACAAAGATCTACAAATGACAGCCGGTACCAACGTGCTTTCCGAGGAACGGAGGAGTCTTGATATGTAACGGATAGCCACCCATCTACAGACCACCTCGGCTAGCATTGCTTAACCTCCACGATCGAACGTGCAGCTGTTATTATTTAGCCATGTGCAACATCAAACTGCATCATACCTTATTAGCCAACTACTTAAAATTCAAAACAACAAGATTCAAATTCTCACTTCAGCATCTTCAAAATTAATCAAGCAAGCGCAACAGAATTTGCTAAACATTTCCCCTGAGCCAGCGCGGGTAGATAGCCCTGAATCATGGACCGATGTATTCCAGCGAATTGCTTTCAGGCTACCCGTCTGGAAATGTAGTACGTAGACAGACACCTAAGAAGAAATACCTATACGAGTAAGCTGTGTAGCTAGCTGCTGAAAACGGCCGCTGTACGTCAGGTGTTATTTATTTTTCGGAGATTTAAGTACATCTTATTCGGGCTTTGAACTTCCCATCCTGATGGCCTTCTTGGACACTTCGAAGACGCTACACATACACATACACAACGCAAACCTGGCGTCAATCTTAAACAACTGAATAACCCATCTCATATTGTTGAAATCATCGAAGTAGTACGTTTTGTTATCATAGTTATATAATGCTCCTTTAAGAAAAACATGTCGCGTCGCGTATCTTCAGGACAATGAAAATCAATTAAGTACCTACTGAATTCTCGGATCAAGACTCGTGTCTTAAAACTTCACTTGTAATAGTATATATTATATATAGTAGTTATAGTAGCAGAATTTATCGGCCAATTAATTAAAATGGCTTACGTAAGATTAAACACTAAATTGAAAGAACAACCAATTTAGTTTTATTAATTTTGACTTTTGGTCTTTTGCGGATCTACAAAGTCTGAAAGAAATAGATGAATATTGGTTGCAGGAAACAAAACAATAACTTCTATATCCTCGATTGTAAAAAGCCGTTGGAATCTAGAAGATATTCTTTGAGTGTAAAGTGCGAGTGCAATATGCAGTAACTACTGCATCCGACAGTTTGTTGAATAGAAACCACCGGCACGGCCGCACGTAAGTTTGGTAGCCAGGGAATGGCCGGCGCGCCCCTAAGCCTTGCGGTAAGCGGTGTGCGGCCGACGCCAGATGCGAGCTGCCCAATATTATATCTGTTACTGTGTGTTTGTAAAGTTTTTTAATTAATATACGTACTTCGGTGCTGTTGAAATGTATGTGACAGATGTCCCAAAGACAAATTTTGAAAAATTTTATCTGTTGGGTTACAGTACTTGATGCTCTAGTCTATACAAAGTGCCATACTATTAGCGAATGCGATTGTCGAAATGCCAAAACATAAAGAATTGATCACGTTATATTGACTATACGAGTAATAGGAATACTTTAATAGCTTAAGACATTTTTAAATTGAAAAATTAAAGACACTACACGCGGCTACTTCTAACAAATTATTCCAATGTAATCTGAAACGTATTTTATGCACGTAAGAAGTTCAGCACATTTTGCAACAATTAACTAATAATAATTAACATCTGTAGGGACAATAATTAAAAAGTACAACTACACAAAGCCCTGGGCGCCATTTAGTTGCTTCTTTGAAGACAGAGGGTAAGAGTTCGAAGGGGATCCGGGATCACAGAGTACATTAAACTGTCGGAAGCTATTTACACAACATATTACTAAGGATACATTGTATATAACACCACAAAGTCAAATGTTGGCCACTGTTGACAGTAGCGAAGACCCTTAAGTTACAGCATGTTAAATTAAGTTTGAGTAATTGGTAACACGGGTCAAAATGTTTGGGCGTGTACCGAGAACGAACCTGTTATATATTTAGTGATGTAACGAGGAGTGAAGGTTGCGCCACGGAGTAAAGAGCAAATGGAGAGGCGACCGACGTGAAAGGCACAAAAATTAGAAATTTTGTTGCACCACTCACGGTTACTGGACAGCGAGCTAAAAAGGCGAATAATAATTAATAAACTAGGCACGAAAACTGTCAGCAAAAAATGGAAGAAATCAGTAACTTACCTAAAAATCCGCAATAAAAATGACTTCGCAACAATACGCAAACAAAATACCTCTAAGAAGATATGTAGATGGAAATTGTGCTGAAAATACCTCAATAATACCTCAATTTTTCACAGTGATTTACTGCAACGTTAATTGATAGATAAGTGCTTATTATGTTTTTAAAATCATATTTCACATAACAAATAATATCTATTGCTTGAGGTACTGCCAAAATGTTACCAATAAATTTAAATAACAAAAGCTATTCCAATAATTCTGAATGTGCTACCCAATGACGTAGTACGAATCTTGTAGGGCAATAATTTCCTTCTTCATTGAAGTATGTTCGAAAAACCTCTCCACATTTACCTACTCCGTGTCCCAACCCTTTCGTATAATGTTTCGAGATGTTATTGTGTTCCCTTGATAGACGATAGACGTTGCTAAGGTGACACAGCGCGAGGTGAGAAGGGAATTTTAAGCAATTGTCAGTTATGTTATACGACAGGCTTCTAGGTTGCGACAAAATTCGTGAGTATATGTACATATTTGCCGTAGGAATACGTGCAGGAATTGTTCTTGTTTAAGAAGAATGGTTCTCTCATAGAATGGTCCTTGTAGGCGCAGTTAAGGAAGGGTGCTGCAATGCTCAAAAAAATCATAGAAATAACTAAGATGTGGGGAGAAAAAACGTCTTCAGAAATATGATTGTTTATTATAAATAATAATATTTCACAGACTATGTTCTTATGGTATCTGTGGATGTCATCACCATTTCACTGAAAAGATATCCAAAGCCGAACTTAGGCGTCCCCTAAACGTTGCCACATTGACCGGCTGAACCCTTAAGTAACCAATAACAGACGGACTAAAACGCAACGCATATTGAAACGGTTTTCTTGAATAGAAAGAGCGATAAACGTGGAAAGTTTGTGTTTATAATTTGCATCCAATGTAAAGCCGGATCAAGTCCCTAGTAGATTATAAAAAAGGAACACTATCTTAATCTAAAATTCTACTATCAAACACTAAAAGAAGTCGACGCAAAACCTTTAAAGGAATTTATTTATCGTCCAGAAATATGGAACAAATATTCTTTCATAAGTGCAAGCCGGCCGGTGGCGTGTACCCAGTAGGAGTGCCACGTCGGGCGAGGACGTGCCGCCGCATCAGCTTTTATTACTTACATTTTTCACTGCACATACTCTTCACACTACCTAGTGACGTGCTAGAACTTATAATTTTGCCACTTACTAACGTGGTCCGGAATTCAAATGCAGATTGAGTGCTGTTGCGTATTGGAAAATCGAAAAAAGGAGTAGCGGGAAATTTAATGCGAAATCTATAAAATTTGTGGCTAAAAGTTCTTGTCTCCCTCATTTTTAAACACAGAAATACATAGTATCTTTTTGTTATAATCTTCCAACAACTTTGAATGAAACCCTTTAGAATTTCAGCCCTTAGGGAAATGTTGAGACGTCGTCGTTAAGCCTCTCTCCCAATACAGACAACGAGGAGGCTTAATCAGATGGATAAGCGCCATCACTCATCTGTATTCATGCTTGATCGCAAACCTACCGGAGAGCTGGCCGAAGGAAGTAATAAATCTTTAGCATATTCAGCTGTGCACGCCTAAGCCCCTTAGTACACAAGACACCGGACTGAAAATATAAGACTTAAAAGTATGCCTAGATTCGTACTCGCTTTCACATATTCAAACGCAGTTCTTCATAAAATCTTCTGTTCTACAATAACTCTAGATGTAAAAAATGAAGATGACGTCGTCGGAATTTCAATAGAAATTTTATAATGGAATCCCGTCTATCTCGAGTATTTAAAGATTGAATATTCTCTTAATTACGTATTCTTTTCGATACAAGCGCGAACATTTCCCTAATGGTGTCTCTTTGTTTTATCCGTCGACATTAACGCCGAAAGGTTATGAGACAAGTCCAAGTCCCCCCCGCAACCCCCCTGAGTGGGCCACGTCCCCCTCCGTGAATAACGTCTTTCACGTCACGTCAAATGTGCCATCTATTGTTTAGATGCGAATTTTATCTGAACGCGTCGTGTTCGATAAAATTTAACGTTTATTTGAGCGTTTGTAACAGAGCGCGCCGGGTGTGGGGCAGCCCCGGGCTGTCAGCTTCGCCCTACAATATTCATTATTGACAATTTGAATGGAAGAGAAAAATGTCAGACCCGTGTTGTAGGTAATGTAAATATTTGATCAAAATAGAGCCAACCCTACCCCGCTGCGCAGATGCGAGATATTTGACAGTTTTAAATTTACTATGTGAAATAGGGGCTTTCGGGGGCCGCGTATATTAATATATTATCCCGCAGATAATACGCACATAAACCTGCCAGTTGTTTCAGAAAATCTGCCTGGCCAGGCTTTAATTTGTAATTTTTCTGCGGGAGTTGCAAATTTAAATTGACTTTTAAAATGTGTTCCTTCTCTCCAGAGTTTTGAATTAGCATTTTGGGGGTTTAATTTTAAGTAGGTTAATAATAATAATAATGCCCTTGTTATCCTGAACTGCTTTTAGTTCTTGGATGCATTGTTAAAAAAGTCTCTCAATTCAGCGTGCCTTGGGGAAGACTTCCTCTAGGTTTTTCCACTAAGCTCTATCACGAGCCACTCTCCTCCAATGAGGGCCCGCTGTAAGCTTTATTTCATCCTCCCATCTCCTCACTTATTTTGCCCTGCTCCTTTTATTGTTTTTTGGGTACCAGTCTGTTATTATTTTACTCTATTTCTCTACATTAGACCTCAACATATGGCCGGTCCATCTCCACTTTTATTGGTTGATTCTGGTCAAGATATCTGTGACTTTGGTTAGAGTAGAATATTTAAGCAATTACATAATGCAGTTTAGTAACTATCTAACCAAACAGGACATCACGAGAAAAATGGGTTAAAAAAAAAATCAAATAACCGCCAGAATTGTTCAGCTAAACACACAACCCTTTCAAAACGGTACGCAATCAGCTGAAACGGTATTCTTCAAGTAAATAACGTTGGGATGCCGCGCCCTCCGTACCGTTAATGTCGCTATAACCAGCACTTGTTGCGGTATCCTGATTTATGAAGCAATGTTCAGCTTGATGGCAAATTATATAGCAATTAAAATTAATTACAATCTTAAAATATTAGGAGGCAGTCTAACACACCTGCTTCGGTAGAAGAAATCACTCTTTGGGATCGTTAGGTTTAATTAACGTCCACTGGCGTATTTACAACATGGGACTATTTATTAAAAAAAAAAACAGTTCCAATGCAAAGGGATTTTTTTTTTCAAGTTATTCTTCCCAATTCCTTGACATAAAGTTAGGCAAATCCACCAGGTTTGTAGTACACCACTTGTGAAAATTAGTTTTATGCAAATAAACAAATCACTTCTAAGTAACCCGACTTTACCATGCCATAAATGACAAGTTTTTCCGGAAAAGTGCTAAGTATATTATAATTTTATGTCAGTTATTAAGAAAAACCTGCTGGCAGGGAAGTTACCTATAAATTCTAAAGTTAAGCTTAGTGACATTAATACCTTTTTTTATAACCTAGATTTGGACTTGGCTCAGCGCTTTTTTAATTTATTGGTTTTAACTTAAGTGAACATACAATTTCAACAAATGAGTACCTAATGTTTTTGACGCCATTACAATAACGTTTGTTACAGGAAATGCTGATAAGGCTTAATTAACATTTTAGCAGGTTTCGCGGGAATTGGAAAGGGTCAAAAACTTGCTGGAAGCTTGATTTAGCCGAAAATGTCTATTCGGCTAATATGTATTGTTAATGCTCTATCGTAGAACAAGCAATATATTAATTCAATTGAATAGTTCGATGAATGGATTTATATGTTTGAAAGTTCTCTTATGATACTTAGAAAATTAAATTTCTTAACGCGATGGCTTTACGATTATTCAGAACTCCGGAAATCGGAAAACTAATCTTAGCAAGGGGAATCGTGATACCCAGTAACTGGGTGGTGCCTATCAGATAGGTTATGCTCTATTTAAAATATTGGTCCGCATCATGGCAGCATTCAATTACACTGTAAGCCGTCCTGAACGATAGTTGGCATAAAAGGCTAGGCAGATGAATCCCCTCGCTATACTCACATTCATAGGAAAACCACACTTTTATTTCTTTAGTTTTCACGTAAACCAGAATACTTATAAGGACACTAAATTAACAAATTATGCAAGAATACACGTGTACCAACTTCAACGTAGTTGCTATTCTAACAAGCACTTCTTAGAGCTTCCTCTCAGAAAATAACTTAACACGAACATAGTTCAAGTTTACTCCATGAAGTTTCTGACTTCCCAGAAAATAGTATCTGTATCACACACAAGTATTTTCCAGAGTATACACGTGCATCGATACCTCTGGCTTTACCCGAATTCACTTATACTTAAGGTAGTTTACACTGAAACTATTAAAGGCAACTGGAAAGATATTCTTTGAGGTTTTATTTATCTTTTCAATGGAATATCGTGGAGACTTTCCTATAATGGTTAGCCTTAGTTGTAGACTAACTTAGTATGGTTTGCATAGTTAAGGTATTTTTATACTAATACTACTTAGTTAAGGTGGTCGGCGATCCACAAGTATAAAAGTGACTAAATTCATTCTTGATCTGAAAGTAACTTAAATGTGAGCCCAGCTTAAGTTAAGAAAAACATTGTCACCATGTTCGACGACACTTTCCGCCTCGCTGCCTGCCTGCATCTTGGCTTGCAAGTTGTCAACAGCCTCGGACACTACGGCCTATCATGCAGTCGTAGCGCGAGCCGCATAGCTCGGCTCGCGAATCCTTATGACATCATCCGACGAGCTCTTGTCACCGTGGACGTTCTGGCTGTGTTAGAACCCAATGGCCTGACACGCGACCATGGCAAGAGACCGGACGGCATGTCGTTATTTCTATGGAAGATGGGTAGGCCATTAGTGTGGGACGCTACTTGTGTCGATAGTCTTGCGCCGTCCCATCTTCCTAGCTCTTCGTGCTGTGCTGGCGCTGCCGTTGCGGCTGCAGAGAACCTCAAGCGGCGGAAATATAATAAACTTCTTGATAGTTATATTTTCGAGCCGTTTGGGGTTGAAACTCCCGGATCTTGGGGTCCGAGTGCGCATAACTTGTTTAAAGATCTCTCAAGACGCTTAGTTGACACTTCGCGTGACCCAAGGGCTGGCTTTTAACTTGGTCATACAACGTGACAATGCCGCCAGTCTTTTGGGTATACTTCCAGTCGACAGCGATGTGGATGAATTTTGAGACGCCATGTTTTAGGGTTAATTTAGTTAGGAGTTTTTTATTTTTATTTTTAGTGTATATAGTTAGTTCAGTATTTATTAAAACAGTTGTAAATATCTATGTAAATAAACAACTCTAAGTTTTGTTTTGAATTCCAGTTAAGAAAATCTTTGAACTTTATATCTTACAGCTCGTTAGATGTACGAGACTGACCTCTCCCCTTAAGTTCAATAAGTTTTTAGAATGCTAAGAAGTGGGGCCATCGTTCTTAGAGTCAGTTATATACCTATATTAACAAGATGTCGTATCTCAACTGAATTTATATTTTCAATAGGGAATATGCATGCATTTTTTTATTTGCAAAATAAAATAGGTACTTATTATCTCTAGTAAACAATTATGAAATAATTTTAAAAATACTTTCATCACTGAAGAAGTTACTTAGGTTCAAAGTTGACAATTAGAAAGAGAAGTCCGATACAAACTGTGACGGCAAATACTATGACGCCAGATATATTTGTTTAAAATAGTTATATCTCGTTTGTGTTTCGGTCAATTCTGATTCTTTTTTCATTGATAGCTAGATAAACTGTTAAGACAATAAAAAAAATCATGCATATTCTCATTGTCTCTTTACTTTTAAAAACTGAACTAGTCACATACCTGATACTACTAACATTTTATTTCAATATTCGATACCACTGACGCAAGACATTCTTCTATGTACATTGAATTTCCATAATAAAAGAGTTTCGAAGCAAGCATTCCTGAAATGCACGTTCCTGTCTTCTATTCGGCCGTGACATCGAGTTCTTAACATCTATTTACAGGCGCACTTTGGACCACACCGCGTTTGCTGTCTACTTCTGGCCGTTCCACTATAGCTTAATCTCTTTTGAAATGCAGTAGAATTGTTACATTTGTGAATGGTCCTTTGTCTTTGTGTTGTCTGTTTAAAAAAAAAACACTCTTATAAAGGCGCTATTCTATATAGAGGTCTGTGGCTAGAGCAGCACGTGTCGAAGTTAGCCCGTGGATGGGTTACCATATATTTCATACCGAGACTCATCCCTGATTTGAAAAACTTGTTAATTTGGTCTGGGCTTTCGTGACGGGTGGTCGGAAAATCGAAAGTCTGACATATATTCTGCTAAAGGGGCAGGTATCTTGTTATGGAGGTCAGTTCGGCAGTACTTCATGTAAAGAAAGAAGAAAGAAAGAAAAAAACGTATTTAATTGCCACAAAACAACATACCTACCCACATACATAATTTTATTTTTCTTAAATCAAACGGCCTAAACGATAGTGTTAGTAGTTCTTAAATTATATTAGTAAAGACCTTAAAAACTAAATAAGAAAAAAAATAAAATAACAAAAGTACCTATGAGTATAAAGTCTTTTTGCCACAACCACGACATGCATCTAGCATGTCGTGGTTGTGGCAAAAAGACTTCCACTCAGCATAATTCTGTGCCGTGGAGGACCCATAGTACGGCGCTGATTTCATCAGTGGTCGCCAAGGACATGACGTACGGAAACCAAGCCCGCTGTTCATGTGAAAATAAATACTAATAAAAAAATATAACATGTGTCTTGAAAAAAACATAGAAGTAATACCCGCAAAACACCGCGTATAACGCATGTAACGTATCTAGTATTATTCAGTAGCATCTGTATATATTATTTATTTATTATATACTTTATTGTACACCTCATAATAAGAATAAGACAATCAAACATAAAATAAGTGTACAATGGGCGGTCTGTGGGTGGTATTGTATATTGGTACTTTAAGCCGACTCAACGATGATAAAAGTACACTTACGGACTTAACTAACCCATATTGAGCTATCGATGCAAATGTGAGGTTGAATTCATATCTACATCATGTATTTCTACCCTCAAGAAAACTGACATAAGTACCAATTTAATATTCAATGCTATTGGCATAGAATTTACATTCAATTTTCTTAATAGTTCTTCGATGTTCGCTTTGCACGTTTCTACCAGAGACTATAGATAAGGTGACATTTTATCAGCGACTTTGTTTGTCAAAATGTAAAATTGTATGTCATTGATATGCGCCACTGAAATGTCACGTGGTCAGTTCCTAACATCTTAGCTTTTTGACAACTGCTATCGTCAATGCTTCTAAGAAATTGGGTTCTAAACTTATATCATCTTCTTAATTAGATACTAATGAGACTTGGTAACTTTGCATGACACGGGGTTTGCTGTCTGCTACTGATTGTTACACTTCCTGGCTTATGTTCTCTCAAATACTGTGGACTGGAGCATTACAGGCTGTTTTCACATCATATTTCGTAGCATGTTGCTGGATTCCGAATTTCAACGGAATGGATTCGTTCTTGATTGACCTTTTGGTTTTCGGAAGTACTTTCCAGAAAGTACCATTAATTAATAATAAAAAAAATTGGGAAAAGAGCTGATGACAAGGATGATAACGTATATTTAAGAAAGTTCTAATTCATAACATTACTTAAAGATTTTGGTCATTGTGTCCGCCGTACAAAAAAACCAAATGGATCATGTAAAATATGTTAAGCAAGTGTTTGCATGAATGCACGAAACAATTTATAAGACGTCGTGTAAACTTTTCAACTTCTGTCATAATAATTCACGTTCACACCATTACAATATGAAAACTAAATTCGTGCAAATGTATGCCGGAGTGCTTTTTGTGAGAGAACGTATAGCCTTGATACCGTAATTCAGTCCGTCAGGTGCAGATGCTGCCAACGACTCCAAGCGATTAACCCATTTGAGGGCACGAACAACCAACCAGCCAGTAGAGAAAGACCTTCCAATATCCTCACGAGCATCCTTCACCCCTCTTATAACCATGTAAGCGAGAGAAGCGGGGAAGCTCAACCTAAGATGGTGTTTCATCGCGCAGAAATGGAATGTTTGTGCCAATACTTGAATATTATTGATATTGCACTTAAATATTCGAATATCAAAATCCCTTGGGTGTTTACTCTGACACAGATGTAATAGATTGCAATATTTATACACAGTTAGCAAAATTCCATTTATTTAAACACTTTAATGTGTGTTTGTAATGTAAACATATGAATACGGATGGTATTCATTTAATAGGAATTCTCGTTAATGATTAATAAAATAAGCATGGTAATTATTGTGACTGAAACGTTTCATTAAAATATATGTGCAATTTTTGTCAGCTAATTTCAGTAACTACAAATTGACATGCATTCGGTTCGGTTGCGTATTTTATTACCAATACTTGCTGTTACCCGCGGCTTTGATACGCGCATATCGATACCAGAAATATCAATTAACGTAACGGACATTTTGGCATTTAGCGTAAATGAACCTTACGTTAACTGTCGTAGGGGCAATTTGGCATTTTGGGTAAATGTCCCTTACGTTAATTTATACTTCTGGTATCGATATATATATATCCCTTTTTTTTCGTTCCCGTATAGCCTATAGCCTCCCTCATGAATGTGGCTATCATATACAAAATAGTAGATTATGCACCAAGGGGATAAAGCAGTGTCTTATGTCACAGGCGTCATATTGAATCCCGAACGCAATGAAGTATTAATTGCTGTTTACAAGACTTTTCAGGACCAAATTTTACTAACACATTTGCAATATAATAATCGTATTAAGAAAATGATCGAGTCGTGTGTTTCTTAATAGCTACAAACTGTGTCTTGAAAAAAATAAAAATAAGAAAATCTTTATGATAAAACTTTTTGGAAGTCGGTTGTATTTTTTTGTCAAAAAGTTTTTTTCATTATTATTATTATTATTATTTATTCATAATCAAGTTACAAGACTCATACTTATTATTAGACACACAGTTACAATTACACTTATTAAAATTTACTAACCGGCATTTGATCAGCAACATGCCTGCCACAACAATGCCGGACATACTCAATACTCAATACTTTATTGCATTCCATAATGTAATGTACAACAGTTGGTAAGTCTTAAAGTAGAACCAATTATGGACCCTGTCGGGCACATCAAAGTTATAGTTTATATAGAGGAGAGGATGAAGAGCGCTTATTGAAATAAGGGAAAGAAAACCTCAAAAATTAGGTATATACCTAAGTAGGTATTAATTACATGTTCATATAATTATATTCCTTTTATAAAAAGTTATTTATTATTTTTCTAGACATAAAGCTTCATTTTAAATTAACATATACTGAAGGCGAACATAACATAAGGGCAGTCAAGCCTGTTGGCGATCATTGCCAGGACAGCATTGGGGCTGGCCTGCACCCAACGCACCAGAGACGCCATCGCGAACATCCCTGATGCGCTACAGAAACGAGGCAGCCTCAACACCGCCCGGAACGCCTTGTTGTACTGGACACGGAGGGCACTGTATGCCCTATCAGTATAGTCAACCCACAGGCTGCACGTGCACAGGGATGTGCAGTACGCTCTAAAAAGCGTGACCTTCACACCAGTAGTACAACGCGAAAATCTGCGACCTATCATGTTGGCTCGCACCGACAGCGCCCTCCGCTCCATGTCAGCATAATCTGTAAGGTCCTCGGTGAGTAGGTGCCCTAGATATTTAAATTGTTCCACTCGATTTATTGGAACGCCATCGAGATCAACATTCGGCATATTCCAATATTAATTTATTAATTATTATTATTTTTTTTTATTTTTTTTATGTTTTATTTTTAGTGGTATCCCACACCTTAAGCAAAATACGCAATTCCCTTTACTTGAATGACATATTTTTTTCAGCTATTTTAATAAAAACCAAACTACTAAACCGATTATGATGAAATTCCTATGGGACTACTCGGAAAGACCTATGAAAAATATTTTTTTAAATAGGTTCAGAAATGACGGAGTTATGATATGAGGTTACAAATATATTAAAAAAAATACAACCAAATTGAGATTCTCCTTTTTTTTTAAGTCGGTTAAAAAGAACACTAAGAAAGATCTCCAAAAAAGCCACCTTTAACTAAACACGACCTCAGTAGAGTAACAACAAACGTATTCAGTTTTAAACACATTATTAAATGCGAACACATTATTAAGTTTTAATACCTATTACTTAACAAATATATCATAATTTGTTTAACCTATCACTACTTACTAATACGCTGAGGAGCTCGTGGCTAATCTTCAAGGTTAAGCAACGCTTGCCGAGGTTGGTCTGTGGATGGGTGACCATCTTAACATATCGAGACTCCTCCGTGCCTCGGAAAGCACGTTAAGCCGTTGGTCCCAGCTGTCATTTGCAGATCTTTGGCAGTCGTTACGGATAGTCAGAAACCAGATAATCTGACACCAGTCTTGCCAAGGAGTACCGGGTTACCCAGTTTATGGGTTGTGTTGGTCTGGTAGGCAGCCGCTCCACGTAAAATACTGGTATTCAGCTGAATCCGGTTTGACTGAAAGCCGACCCCAATATAGTTGGGAAAAGGCTAGGCAGATGATGACGTACTAACACGCTAACGTATCACCCTAACAATACTAAACCGGGTAAATGAGACAGCATTTTATCATTTTATCCGCTTAGTTGGAGGCGTTCGGACGTTTCGACCCGCGTCACACAGGCTAAGCCAGTTGACAAGTCTACCAATATGTCGGAAGGATAACGCAGGATCTAATATACAGCTAATTTAATTAGAAACGTCCTGATGAATAAAATAGTTTTGGATGCTGATATATATGGTTGGCGGTCCCGGAATGTTGGAAAGGGGTCGTGAATGGCAATAAAGTCTCATCATGGTTAACGGTTATGTTAGTTTAACAGTAGGTTAAGGATTTACAGAAATATTTTTTTAATACGGCAACCTGTAACTTAGTAATTACTTTAAGCATAACCGTAGAGGGTTTCAGTAGAAAAGGTTCGAAGAGGGCTTTATATTTCTCTTACTCGCATTAAAAAAGAAAAATAAAAACTATCAGTTTATGAACTACGACTCAGTACTTTGTTTTCCATCGAAAATTAAGTAAGGTAAGCAAAAAATCACGTAATTTAACTTTCCTAGACGTTAATTTTGTTAAAATGTGTAACATTCGGGAATATTCTGGCGGGAGTTCTGCGAGCGAGTCCCTTGTCAAATCGCGCTCGCCGGGCTCAACCGACCGAATTTAATTTAAACGCTACACCAACTACACCATGCCTTTACTGGGTAAATACTTATGAAGTCAGTTTTATATCCAGCTACTTACGGTATTTCGTATGATTCTAGAATTCTGTTTAGATTTTGGGATCAAATAAAATATCATTCATGCAAAGCAGGGTACCTAAATCCAAGAAAGGTCTAAACCCAAATAATCGTTTATACCATGTAGTTCAATTCAATCTTTAACTAATCAAATTCAACCCTTGTACCAAAAGACCAAATAGGCAACTCACCCAACTGACCTTCAATTTAAATTCGATACAACAGAGTTCGCTCATTCGATTAACACGAACAACTTAGTTTTAAACTCTGTTATACAGTTCGATAGAAACTGAGAAACTAGCTATGATTTATTGTGTACAGTTTTCGCAGTAGTTACTCAGATTTATAGTTACAAATTGGTCTATCAAGACGGTTAAATAACTTCCGCACGCAGGGGCCAATTTTACGGTCCGCGATCCTTCTCTGTAACTTAAGTAAGTAAACGTAGTTTAACTAAATATTGTTGATCGTTATAGTTTGATATATTTGAGTTGGTTTCAAGGTTTTGATTAATCCTGCGACTACAATTGCTCGTTAGTGGAACTTCAACTGTTGGTCCTATTGTCCGCGTTTTCTCTCTCTTGATATGGGACAAATGCATAGTTATTTTTAAAGCGAGAAAACGATTCATGAAAAGATTTTTATCGTGACATCCAACCCAGATTTTTGACATGACCAAGCGAAAAAAAGTAAGTAACGATAAAACTTAAGCCTACCCTACCGAATTTGCATCAAGAACATGTACCTCTTGAGTGAAGATAATGGGAACAAAGTTTGGTAATCTCACGCCGCCAGAGCCGATTTGAAAAATCCTTGACATGATTGATAGCCCTCAAAGTTTATGTACAAATATCCCATCAGAGAAAACGGGATGAGATCGCAGAAACGTGCTTGATAAAGCTACAATAACATTCTTGTATTTAAAGGAATTGAGGAAAAATTTCTGACAGCCTAAAAGATTTCTCCTCAGGGTTTTTCTTACTGTATGTGTTTGTCACGCCTTAAGCTCCCAAGCATAAAGTTCTAATTAATTTTATATGAGACTTTGCCGTTTTCTGAATTAATTTATATAGTATTTTATGTTAAGAACAAGTCAAATCCTACTTTAATCCCAAAATTTAACAGCGTTTCAGATTTTAAGTAGAATACTTCTAAAATCAGAATATTGAGGTGCTTCAGTCATTCTGTTTTTGAGTTAAGATTATTCGTTCAATATCTTTATAATAATTTATCCGAATTCATATTTTACATAATATTCGGAACGGCTCTAGTTGTTCAATTTTTGTACTAAACCCAAGACAGCCAAAAAAAAAAATTCACTTTAAAATTTCAATTCGCCCACTATAATCTCATAGAACATTATACCGTGTCAAATCGCGTCCCCTCCCAGACACAGATAACTTATTTATACCGACACGCAGTGCCGTTATCGAATCAACGAGTTAGCAGTTTTGATCCACGTGTAACAATGTTAGTCCCAGGTGCGAAGTAAAATTAAACTCTATCCTAAAAAGGTTTTGTAAGCAAAATAAAATTGGCCGAGGAAAGGGTCGGAGGGATGGGCCACAATGATTACTGTAAGGTTACCCTACGTTACGAGCCCTCAACCTTGAATACTGATCAGGATTCAACGATGCTGATTGATTCCAATTTTTTTCGTGTAACAGATTTAGGAAATCTATTTTATGCTTTTGGTGGGATTCCAATTGTAGCAGAAGGATGTCGATTGAATTTCATATTATTGGCTTGTTAATTTTTTGGGGCTCGAGGCGTGGTTTTGTTTGATGAATTCAATGTGTTCCGGGAAACGTTTTCTTTTCTTGTTAGTTCTGACATAATTTTATTGTTTCTTTTTTTCGTGGAATATGAAAGTATTTCCATCATATTAGACTTAATATTTGTTTTCATCATAAAATACAATAAACATGATGTGAAGAAAACTTTCCCCCTATAAAAGGTCCATCGTAAATCCGTATTTTTGTGACAGAAGCTAACTATGACGTACAGCGGTATCCAACGAAAAACGTCAAAACAAACGTTTTCCCGAAGAAAATTAAACTTCCTTTGAGCTTACCACTAACATAATCAAAAGAATAAAATAGAAGAAAACAGTTTCCATGTTAGCCCATTGGCAAAACAATATCGGTTTTCTGCTTATTATTTTTCAGTTGCGTGAAGTTTGGTGATTACATTATTGAGTATTCTTCTCCGAGATCAGTTTTTCTTTATTCCTCTTCTTTACAAAGTTTTTTCGAACTTTTACCCGTGTACAACTTACTTTCCACGTGTTTGTGGATTGCATCTTAATTGACAGGCAGCAAGAAAGCATGGTAAACCCAATATTGTTTATGGTACTCATGGATTAAAAGAACTTCTCTTAGATAAGTGAAAACGTTTTGCGAATACTTAGACTGTGCTTACAGCTCAAGAGTTGAATTCCCTACCGAAATCTGTATTTCCTGAACAGCCTGGTTGTCTTTAACGACCGGTTTCAATAACGTATCTACCTTTAACAAACTGTCAAATTAGCTACCAACAGTAACACCACAAACACACACAGCTAATTTGACAAATTGTATATTTTTTAAATATTTTCGGAACTTTATTTGTGTTCAAATGAAACTTATCGTTACGACAATAACTACAAGATTATTGCACTGTGTGCCAGTTATTAACGCGTTTTAACGTACAATATATGTGTAAAAGTTTCATATTATGCTCTTCTTTTTTAATTTACTGAAAACATAAAAAGTGAACCAAGATAATAGCAGTGCCTGTAACGTTGACAACAAATGTACGATTCTATCTTTTAAACTTCTGCAGTTCCAGGGTTTGCTCTCCGTTGTGTTTCGCACCGTACTCCGTATATTATAATAATATATTCCATTCAGCCATATTCTTGTTGCGACAAGCTCAAAGTTTACAATATACGGGTACCACAAGTACCCAGTTATCTACCTCTTAGCTAACTTCGAAACTTGCTCACTATGATAAGCTGTTGCCGCACTCTGGATTTATTTAATAGGAGCTCGAGAAATCCTGAAAATGTGGGTTACAGTGTGTTCACCAAGTTCCATTTTATTTAACTGTGCGACATACTTACCCAGTGTTTAGGGTTCCGTACCTCAAAAGGAAAAAAACGGAACCCTCATAGGTTCATTTCGTTGTCCGTCTGTCGGTCTATCACGACCCTTTCATTTTGAAATTAACATCAAATAAAAAAATTACCCCTTGGAGCTCTAAAAAGATCAAGTTACGCAGATATTTTTGCGACATATTTTAATAATCACATCATATTTTAAAAAGTAAATCAAAACCTATAGAGTACTTCTCGTTAACCTAGAATCATGATGCATTTGGTAAAAGCAAGGTCTTACTTACAGCACAAGTAAAGGAAAAATTCTGAAAATGGTTAATTTGTATTTTTGCCACATGAAAAACACTTTTTACGATTGCAAACTTATATTTGCTGTTGAAGAATATAAGACTGTATGTAACGTATGTACGTTATGTGCATACATATGTATATATGGTACATATATACGGTAGGTATATACAACTGAAAAGTTAACTTTGTCCTTCAATTCTACCTACTAATCTTTTTGTCAGAATAATGGGAGTGCTATCATAGTTCTAAAAATCGAGACTCAATTTCCGTAATAAACAAACTTACGCCCTCGCGGCCTCGGTGCTTGAGTCAGACTCGCACTTGTCCGGTTTTTTTCAATGAAAAATCAGAAATTATTTCGATTTCAAATACCACAATTTCTTTAAATATTTTTTGTTAGTATATGTATGCACCGCCGCGCCACTTGTTGTTCTTATTATTTTAATGATTACTTATTTCATATGCCTAGTCTTTTCGGTCGGTCGTGTTTCTAACAAGATACAGCAGAATACCATTCTTTCACATAGAGCGACTGTCTGTGTGACCTGCACAACCCAGTTACTGTGTAACACCGGTACCCCTTGGCATGACTAGACTTGGAGTCAGAATGATTGATGAACAATATCAGCTACAAAATATATTCGTAGCTAAGTTCAAGTATTAACTCGTAGCCACTCTTCGCCGCTACGAATGACTTCGTAGTCACGGAACCAACAACGTACCGTAGTTTTTCCATCTGCTACGACGTAGCAATCGTGCCTTCATTTTTTACTACGGCGTAGCAAGGAAAAGTACTGACTTTACTAAAGCAAATTTAAGGTCTTTGCTCCTCATAAACCTCCCAAACAATTACAATCATAACGAAAATGTAATACAAAACAATCCTGCAATTAATGTCTAACATAATGAGTTAGATAAGAAGGTAGTACCCCGGGGTATTGTGCACGGTGTACACAATTCATGTTAATGTAATGTTATTGTACTCGCACTCTTGCTATAATAACAGACGTGTGCTGAATATTCTGGGTACACCCGTTAACGAGCATTGAGGGCACTAAGAAGTTACACTTTTAGTTTAAAGTAGGTCAAATGTGTGTGTCTTTATCTTTTGTGTGAAACTGTTCGTGATTTTGTTTGATGATTGTAGGAGATTTTGCTTTACTTTTTTTCAACAACCTCAGCTAGCGTTTTATTTCGCATAAAATGTTCTTTCTCCTTCTCCATTGTCCAATCTATCTTTGAAACCTAAAAAATCGGTTCAGCACATTGTGTTGACGTGAAAGTTTAACAAAACAAACAAACTCATTTTCGCATGTATTAAATTAGTTAGGATTTAAACGAGCTCAACGAATTACCCATTCACTTCAAAAATGAGAACCAAAGATTTACAAAAAATCCGTATTCTTAAAGTTCACTAAAACCTTCTTTAAAAAACCTTCCCTAAATCCAAAGCAAAACAATACCAAATCTTGTTGATTAAGCGCATGCAAATCAACATATTCTACTGCATTATTTTCGAGGAAAAGACTTCAATTTCAATCCATTGTATCAGCCCAGAGCTTATAGGCTAAACCAAAGCTCCTTCGTTTTCGCAACCCGCATCTAAACGAATTTTCCTCTACAATCGCGAAGCAAAGGCCGAAGTCTTCCGATTCGTCACGAACTGCCCATTCTCACAACTTTGTACGTTATCCTAAAGAAAACACACACAGTTCACACACGTCTTGCCTTAAGACTCTTCTTCGAGGTAACAGAGGGCCTAGCACTAACGTTTTTGACGTGTAGTAACGTAACGTAAAATTTTACTACAACTATATTACTCGCTTCACACATAATATTTATTTGAATAGGATACTATAATTCATATTTTTACTTGATACAAATTGTGTACCCATGAACCCAAAATATTTTAAGGTTGTGGTTTTTTTATAGGTATACTGTAACGTCACGAAGGTTTTAACGTGTAGTAACACGTTAAAACCTTCGTGCTATGTGCTATGTGCTTCGTGTTTCTTTGTAAAAAAAAATACCATAATATTTCAGCCAGTGTTTGTAAGTAGGAACACTCAACCAACAATTAGAATTCAAATTGCGAAACATAGGTGTAAAGTGGAACATTCGGAATGTAATTTGTTTCGTGTTACACGAATTAAAAGAAATAAAGAGACCGGATCTGTCTAAAAATAAAGCTTTTGAATTGTGTCGTAATTTTCGCTGTAGCTAGCCACCCAATCTATGTTTGAATTCTTTACTCACTCCGATTTTATACAACACTACTGGAGCATACTATCATTAATTTCAATAATTATAATTGTTTGAGTTTCAAACTCGACACAAGTTGTGCAGAAAAGCATTCAGTTCGATGTTTGTTTTCCCTAAACATTCACGCAATGTTTCAGTAATAACTTATTATGAAGACGTACATATATTTGAATAACAAAGTATTCAGCAGACATAATTTTGATTTTCGAACACAAACTCCTGTCACGTTTTCCCGCCTAAAGTGGTGGCAGCCGCCATCTTGGAACGTGACGTTGACGGCTGACGGGTGCGCGTTGACGCTTCTCTCCTCTATTTAAACATCGCGCCTCTTTTATTCGCCACCTATTTTGTTTTAACAAATAGGGGATCTAATTTATTGTGTGGATCCATTGTTGGCTGGTATAATGAACGCAAGCGTTTGCTTTGTTTCAAACTAGGTGGGATATCAGCAGTTAACGCTGGGGTTAAAATGGTTTTCTCGCACGATATTTTAATTAACCTGGCTGATATTAATGTGCGGGTATTGTTTTATTTTTTAATTGTTGATATAAGTGAGTATTGAGAGAAGAAAGAGAGGCAAGTGTTAAAATAATTTAAGTAAGATACTGAAATTAGGTATTCAGTTAATAAATTACTTATATACCTGGATTGCTGTATAAAATGTAGGTCACCATTTTTATAAATATCTCATTTGAAATCCAGTCACACAAAGTCACAAACAAGGCAGCGATAAATCGAAAAAGCCGTTCTTTATCCGAGCTTTTTGCCTTGTCTACCAGTCAGTTACAATCGAACGCAGGAAAAGTAACCGGATATCCTTTTCAGGTCACGTATGAGCCGCTACGTAGATAACAGGGAGAGCGATACACCTCGATATAAAACACGAATAAGTCTCACTTCATACTAGCTACCTGCTTATATTAAATTCATCCGACATCTGTTCCTGACACTCTCTCAAACGCTTCGGCAGGCAACTCGTAGCGCTTGCGAAAATTAGTTGCTTTTAGTTCTGAGGCACCCACCTTGGTCTCGAGAACCCAAAAACAAAGGATCGTTAACGCAAATTACGCTCAGAAATTTAACGAGGACGTACGTAATTATTCTGATATAATTCAGAGCACATTCATTAAGTTGTCATAATTACCAAGGTAGTTACTACCCCTTACGTATTCTAAGGCCTGAATTATATTTATGTACTTCTCAAGTTTTCGTTTTAATGTTTATGTAGACTATTATACAGCGTTATTTCTTGTTAAAACATAAAATAATAACGAGCAAACTTGAGCTGTTTAGTTTATTTTTAAACGGAGAAAGAGTTCGGAATAATTAAGAAGCATGGTACAAAAACCGTGGTAAAGTATAGCATGTTACCGCGGAGTCCTCAGACCTCATTATTCCGCGATTTATACCGCGCCCTCCAGAAAGCGAACTAGGGACGCGCACTTGACCTGTTTTTTCATAAACAATATATAATACCGCATTCTGTCCTGTAGAAAAGGGTAAAGGATAATAAATTCCTTCTAGCAAAGGCAGTTGATTTACGAGAACTCACAATATTCAGATTATTTGGGTGCTTGTGGCATTATTTATGAGCTAATTTGCATTAAAACAGTTTTTATTCCGAGATTTTTTTCGAGGGCGCTTTTTGTGCTTTCGTAGCGAATGTTAATGACTAGTTGACTGTGTTACAGTGACAGCCTATCGTTCAAGTTTCCCGGCCCCAAAAAACGCTGCTGAAAATTGCTGATAACCATAAAAGTGTATCAGCAATTTTGAAACCCATACTTTAGCTTCACGTCGGCCAGTTTTTTTGCATAAAATATTCATCCGGTAAGCACTTCAATCCTTCAAATACAAGACTGCTGAGATTCAGCGAAAAAAGAGGATACATAGCATGCATGTATAATCATGTGAGTATACTTAAGCATGTTCTGTTGCAGTAGATATGTTACACTACTTTATAGGAACAATCCTAATGGATATTATAAATGCAAAAGTGAGTTTTTTGTTTATTTGTTACCCTTTACACATTTTTAGTGCGGAAATAGATGAGACCCCGGAAACGGTTGTAGGATGTTTTTCGCGAAAATTATATTAACACGAGCGAAGCCGCAAGTAAAAGCTAGTACTTTATGTTTATATTTTCTTAAAATACCCCAATTAAACTCCAATTCCCTTTTACAGTAATCGAGTTTCAAAATTCACCTAAAAAGCTTCAGAACTCTTAACAAAAAGTGCCTTTCGTAATTAATAACGCGTTCCCTTTTAGTAGCCAATAAAGCAGGGATCGCCAACCCTTACGTCGATTACAGCCATTCATCGTAATCGTCGATCGTGACGATAGTTGTATATGTAAAGGACTCGGGAGGATAATTGGTTCGCATTAAGCCATCTTCCCTCCTGCCCCGGACATTGACTTACTGAAGGGCCGGGCTGCCGACTCAGCACTTCCCGAGTCATCTTTTTTTATAACGACGCCTGTTTTCAACACTACGATCCTTGTTTAATAGCGGCCCTCGTATAAAAAACGTTTTAGCTGAAAATTATGGGATTATTCGAAGTATGTTTTTGGAGAATTTTGGCCCTGAGATCCGCGTTATTAGTCCTTTGTGGAAGTTAATAGGTAGAAAGTCGAGTAGGCCGAAAAATTCCATTAGAGCAATCGTTGTGCGATTGCAGATCTCAAGCATACGTGCCATTGTTCTGTTAACTTATAAGGTTTGTAAGTGAAGATATTGAAGATTTTAGATTAAATATACATTTTTATAATTTATCCTAAATTCGCTAGCGTAACTTTACAGACCCGAGGCTTCACCCACGTGGCAAAAAAAAATGGGAAATTATCCCAAGGGAATATACTCCCGTGATAAAAACTATGCTTATGTGCAGATCTGGATGAAATTTGGCAAAGAGGTAGATGTGGTCTGGAATTTTGAGGTTATTCAATAATAAGCTTTATGTGTCATAGACTAATCTATGGCTTTAAGAATAAATCAGTTGTTTCCATGATGTCGTTTGAATCAAACTTAAATATAATAATCTATCTCTTTGCCAAATTTCGCCCGTATCCGTTCAGCCATTCTGGTGTAATTGAGTAACAAACGGATGTATATTACTCAAAGTTTGCAAGGAATGTTAAAAGTTCAATTGCGACCCATCCAAATTTCTGCATTTATAAGTAAGATTCCAAAAAAATATTAAAAAATAATGTACCTACCAAGTCTTCTAGAATATTACGTGTTTATGTTTATAACTTAAAGCAACGGAAGAATCAGCGGGGAATGCTTAGCTAAAATCCAGACGGTTACAGTTTATGACCCTGTATTTTACGAGGCGTATTTTTTGCAAGCATCCTGTATAACGTCTGTTTGTGGACCATATCTCATGTTCTGTAGGTATTTCAATTTTCTTTATGTTTTATATATGTTTTTTACGCTTGTTATAGAATTTATCGCCATAATAAGGATGAAAGTTATAAAAAAAATTGACGAAAACCTTTACTGGTTTCCGTCGTAACCAGGGCTTTATGATAAATCCCGTGAAAAACACTTCCTTAATAATAAAAAGGTTAGAAGATTAAAGGTCATCAATTTTAATCATCAGTCATTCAAAACAAAACCCGAAAATAATTGTTATCTATAAGTATACAAACATAATTACAGTCTTACAAGAGTATACAATTACTGCTTTATTCGTGATTTTGTAGACTTGAACCTCTAATCAAATGGATAATTGTTACTCATGAAAATGAAACCTGCCTTATTTAAAGTAATTGAACCAAGAAGCCCGTTTGTGCATTATGGTTCGTGTTAATGTTTATTGCTATTTGTGAAAATGTTATTCAATATGGTATTAAACATATCCACAAGTAAACATATATATTGATAGGCTACATTATAATAAATACAAAGGGAGTTTCAAAGTAGTGGACTAACTTAATTTAAAGCTGGAGAAATTGATTTTGTAGTTATCAAACATGTAGAATATACAAAAATAATAAAATATATTAATTATTGTAAATTCATCAATCACAATCGTTACGACATCCCGACAACTGTGTATATTAGACAGGCGAATGACACCACAATACTATCATAGTAGCAAAGACATCAACGCCGATTGACACCGAAAACCCACTCCATTAACTTCCGTGACACATTTCCGCATAATAACCTACGTAACCACACTTACAAAACGTAATTCAACCATGAAATGCCAAGTAAATGGCAATTTTCCGCGACAACGACATCAAAAACGAAATAAAAACATTGAAAGTAAGGTTATCTTTAGTACTTACTGAAAACAAAACTTTTGAAACAAACAACTTAGCAAATGTACTTACTTGCAACCAGGCGGAGGTAACGTCAGGCCGCACATTGAAAACACGAACAAATCGTCAACACCCAAATACATTCATATACATCATGACACAAACGTAGTAAGTGTAGTAACCGAAGCACATGTAGAGGCGTGCCGTGTCGCCGGTGCACGCGGCCGCTCCGTCAGCTGATCGCGTACGACCGCTAATCAATCGGCAGTGGCCAGCACAGGGGCTAAGTCCAAGCGCGCTCGCCACACTACCTGACTGAAAAACCGTTTCCCATTGACACTGGTACTGAAGCGTTGGATACGAGTCGGCGGCGGCATTTTCGAGCTCCAAGCGGGCGGCCCCGCCGCACTCGCCGCCACACTAATCAGTAATCGTTGCTAGAGGGAGGCTGCGTCGCTCTCGCCCTCGTCCCTCCCCCTCCCGCCGCGTCCCGCGCCCGGGGGGGCCGCACAACCCCCGCGCGTAGCCTACTACATCCGACCAGAATCGGAAGACGGGAAATTCGGTAAAATAAGGAAATTTCTACCTTTTAATTTTTCGTGCTTTTACTTTGAATATGAATCGGCGCTTTTATGTAAATCACGCTTTGTTTAGAATACGGTTTCCAGTTTCTTTATTTTGTCACCTGTTTCGTTCATTGCGAGGAAATTGGATCACAGTGTCAAGAAAAAATATCATGGAAATCAGTCAGTTTCTTTCTTATTTTTATCAGCAAATCCGCGTGTATAATGCGGTACACATAAATCAGCAGTGACGCGACTGCACTCTCTGCGTATTGCCCATAACCGCCTACTCTATGACGACGGAGCCAAATTTTCAGGGGTGACACACTCCCATTAAATATTCATTCGTGGATTGTAAATTAGTGAATTCCCAGAGATAACAGGGCGCCTTGGGAGGCGATAAGGCCCGAATGAGACCGACACTTACCGAGGATTTAACCAGCGCTGGTAGACCGCCATCACTCACGGTAGGCTGAGCATGGACCGATACTGTTAATGATTATTAACTGATAAACTTTAACACTGCTTCGAGAGGTGATCAAGGAAATAGAGATAGTAAATTAGATTAGGAACTAAACTATTATTTACTTTTTATAAAAAAAAAGTCTAGAATTTTGTCTAGTAATTTTAAATGAAACAAATTCAAGTAACCAATTGTTTAAAAAAAATCTATGAAACTCATATCCAGGAAACATAAATAATAGTCAGGAATATAAGTAGACTTTTCCTAAACTGACTTACATAACAAACTAGAACATTGCTGAAAGTTACTTTCAACCATTTAACTGTCACTTTTGCCAGATTTTAAATACAAAATAGTTTTTTACTTTGTCATAAAGAACTTTGCACAACAACTTCAGTCAAGACTTTTACTCGTAGGCCGGATATTCAATTTAATAAATAAATAGTAAATTTAGTTCAGGTAAGTTTGCACCCATTTCCATTACTTACTCACAAAACCTAACCACGAACTTACACATGCAACAACAAATCAACAACAACATTTGAGACAGTAAAATTAATAAATTAAAATCAACAGTAAATGTTATTATCAACTAATATGTAGAAAAAATGGAAAATATGTAAGTGGTCCTTTGAGTCGTGACCCTAGTAAGTGCGCCTGCGCGATGACTCCACGTCAAGTGGCGATCTTAGCTCGCACATCTTTTAAAATGCACCGACTAGTCCACCGCCGCCGCCGTACTCCTACAATCTGAACATTCAAATTGAGCTTAACTTGACACCGATCGAAACCTCCGCCCGAACGACATTCAACTTTATCACGGTTCATTAAAACTTATATTAACTTTCTATAAATCCGCTATCGGACGAAGTGTGCGATAATTTTGGACACTGACCCTGCATCGTTTGCACGTCTTATGTTAATGGTTATACTTAAGCGCAGATATAAGACGGCACCTAAATATTAGTCTACGAAAATTTTGCATCTTTAACTCCCTTAATAAAGTCATCCCATCGTAATGGAAATTTAGCTAAAATTTACTGGACCAGCTAGAGGTGTGATTTATGAAAATGTACGCCTTGGTTCAAAGGGCTCAGGTAAGGGCCAATTTACGGCCTGTTTATAGAACGAAGAGGATAGAATCATTTGATTAATCAATAAATTTAAAGCAAAATTACGTTAGGTAACGTTTCCCGGATACCTAATGCTCCTTTAATCTTTGATAATGCCTTTTTCTGTGAACTTTAACGAAGATGTTTGAACAGATCGGTCCCCGGTTATTTAGAATTATTTGGGTATTTTCATAGCCTTAATTTTGTTCGCTTTATCGTGAACTTTGCTTCAAACACTGTTCGTATCTACTGAAGTGCAATAGATCGAGTCAAACTTTAACCCTCCTTTGCTCTACCATTACCACATATTAAAAATGTTCCATAATTCCATTCATTCACTAAACTCTAAAACCAAAGAGCTCTGCAGAAATTTATCCATTTGCTAACGAACCGCTTGCTCGCTCCCACAGCGAGTGTCTGTCCAAAAATCATACGTAAAAAACCTTTTGAGTCAGGTCACATCAAAATTTCAAGTCTGAAATTTCCCGGTGACGCTGGTGCATGCCGCCAGGCGGGAGTGGGGCGGCGAGGTGTGGGGGAGGCCTATTGTTCTGTCACGGATGAGTGCAGCCGGGTCGCGGTTGCCGAAGGACCATAGAAGGGTACGGCTAAAATTACCGATGTGAATAAGTTATTCGGTTAAAATTTTATCGGAATGTTTTTGCTTTCATGTTGACACGGCAGGTGTGGGTTGAGCTCGAGAAAGTTTTAGTGAAAGGGTTCGCGTTAATTTTAGAGTTTTTGTAAGTTAATTAGTTTTGGGATTTTATGATGTAAAGTTTTGGTAATTTACCCAACATTAATAAATATAATTGAGTTGTTACTTTGTTTACCTAATTGACAAAAAAATCCATCCAACACTACGTAGCTTCTGGTTTCATCAAAAAGAACTTGAATATTAAGACTAAATATTTATTGTGCTTTTCAAAAATGCTCCTAAGACCTTTTTCCTTTAAAAAATTTAAACTTCATTTACAGACCCATTTATCTTTCTACACTATTACTCCCAATTAAAAGTATCGATCGTTCAAAAGTAGGTCAAAAGAAAAACAACATGGTGTAGCCAAGAGTAAAATCAAGATGTACTGTGAATGATTACCGAGTGACCTGAATGAAATCATTAGTAATCGTTAGAGGGCGAACTTTGTTCCCCAAACGTCTAACTCGACAAAACTCATCAATCAACCGGTTCCTATACCGAACGAGCTGAAAGTAGGTATCGACGGGGCGTAACTCGTAACTACTTCTTGTTTCGGGCTACTAGTTGCTATACTTACTTCATACAGTTCAATTTGGTACGATTAAAAGCTTAACTAACGAAAAGGTGACTGAAAATTCATTCTTAAAAAATAAATTGCGTAAGTAACTCTGTCTGT
Organism: Mamestra configurata; assembly: GCA_002192655.3. Lineage (NCBI taxonomy): Eukaryota > Metazoa > Arthropoda > Insecta > Lepidoptera > Noctuidae > Mamestra > Mamestra configurata. Next base: position 306,794 of record NDFZ01005223.1, on the reverse strand, counting down.
GTGTCTGTCTATTTATTCCACATCGTTTCCACAAATGAGGACCAAATCCTGGATTGGGATAAAAAAAATCCCGGGTGTGAAAGAGGATATTTTTGGGATAATTTCTGACTTTCACGCGGGCGAAGCTGCTCGGAGAAGCCAGTGGTGAAATAAAATCCAAGGTCGCATGACGATTGCAAATATTAAATACTAGCACTTCGCCCGAACTTCGTCCGCGCGTATTTGTAATAGGTAGGTACTCCACGAACTAACGGGTAGTTTTTTAAAATTCATCAGAATGATTTTTATTAATTAGCCAACCATTTCAGCTGCTGAAAACACAGGATCAGCGAAACTGTTGCCCTCTTCACCCAGTTAGGGTTGATTATGAAAAATCGTTTGTTCCGTTTCAATGATTCCATTTCTAGATTGCTTGTACCAGTTTCCAAGTCAATTGAAGCAAGCAGTAAATTTCCTTCCCTAAAAACTTCATCACTCTTCTAGGAGTTGATTTTCGATAAATGTTATTGGTATGATTCTAACTTTTAAATTAAAAATACAATGCCGAGTTTCAACTTCATAGGATCAAGCGTTAAGACTCCATACAAACTTTAACACCTCCTAAATCTCCATTGGGAGGTAGTTGTGAAAAACTAATAATACCATTATTTACTTAGCTCAGTATTTAGTAGTATAAACTTTTTATAAACATAAAAATACGATTCTTCCAATCAAACTTTAACACCCTTTGTGTTTTGGGGGTAGTTCTAAAAACAAATAAGAAAACCTTTCTTATTCTTTTAGGACAGTATTTGTCCCAAGTTTAAACTTAATTGGCCCAAAGATTGCCATACAAACAACCATCCCTATTTTGGGGGAGTTTCAAAAAATCCTTTCTTAGCTGACGTCTCCTACTCATTATCTATCTCCGTCCCAAATTTGACCTGAGATTTCGTGATTAATCAGTGGGTGAATGAATGAATGATCGTTCGCTTTATATATATACACTTCTCATCAAAAAAATCGAAACACTTTCGTTTTTATTGTTTTTGTCCTAATTTTTTACAAAAGAGAATTAATTCCATGAAAAAAAAAACATTATTGTGTAGCTGGCAGTTTGGTCATTACAGTAAGAAGAAAAAAATCAAAATTCGAAATTAGAATTTCATTTGTTTATCCTATAAATGAAATTAATCACTGTTTTGAGACAAATGTGTATTTAGGGTTGGAGTACGTTTCTCGTTTAAAAACTAAAATTAGCGCTTGTCTTTAAACTTTTTGTTTCTTATTTCATTTACTGTGACTTTGGGACGTCTGAAAAAACTTTTTTTTCTAAAACATATGGATACTTCGCCCGCAGAAGCCGCCCAAGTGGTGGCATTGCTGGATTCTGGACTTAGTCAGCGTGTTGTGGCTGCAAGATTGCATCTAAGCTTATCATCTGTTCATAGAGTCTACAAACGCTATCGGGAGACTGGTTCGTTCACGCGCCGTTCAGGATCTGGCAGGAATCGGGTCACTTCTGAGCGAGATGATCGATTTATTGTAACAACCTCTTTACGAAATCGACGCCTTAACGCTTTTCAACTGCAGCAGCAGCTTCGCGTTGTACGAAGAGTAGCTGTAAGTGACTCTACAATAAGAAGAAGGTTGAAGGAACGCGGATTGGCACCGCATAAGCCAGCGAATGGGCCGAAATTAACTGCAGACCATCGAAGAGCGCGCCTTAACTTTGCACGCGAGCACCTAACTTGGTCATACCTTCAGTGGAGCAAAGTACTGTTTTCTGATGAGTGTAAAATTATGCTGTATGGTAACGACGGAAGGAACAAGGTCTACAGAAGAGATGGAGAACGCTTTGCACAATGCTGCATTGAAGAAAAGGTCAGCTATGGTGGCGGTTCGTGGACGGTTTGGGGAGGAATCAGCGCCGACGGTAAGACAGAACTTGCCTTTGTATCTGGGCCACGGCTGCCTGCACTAAACTCTCATCGGTACATCGAACAGTGTCTTGAACCTCATGTGATGCCCTATGCACATTTTATTGGCAACGACTTCATATTCATGCACGACAATGCTAGAGCTCACACCGCGGGCGTCGTACGAGATTATCTTACCGAAGTCGGTATCTCCATTATGGTATGGCCAGCAAGAAGCCCGGACATGAATCCCATTGAACATCTATGGGATGAATTAAAGAGACGAATTCGAGCAAGAGATCCAGCCCCAGAAACACTTAGCCAGCTGCAAAATGCAATCCAAGAGGAATGGGATAATATACCACAACATGTGATCGTGACTCTCATCCGATCGATGAAGAACCGTATGGAAGCAGTAATAAGAGCTCGCGGAGGGAATACAAGTTATTAAATAAACGTTTCTTACATTTTTTTTCATTTACGCGTGTTGTTTTACCCATTTCCTTCATATTCCATACAGGGTAAAAATTACTCATTATACAAAATACGAAACCTATGAAGACTTAATTTGAATTTAGAACATTAACATTAGGATTTAAAAACCTCATACTACTCACTATTAAATGACATTTTACATTTATTCCTAAATATACACATTTTTCTGATAATCCTTATCAAATCATAAACTGCGAGGTGTTTCGATTTTTTTGATGAGAAGTGTATATATGTATGTATAGAAGATAGATAGATTACCTATGTTTGGCCCAGTATCTAACTACAATAACACCATTCACTGTTAATAACGATTATGTGGCTCGTTCGAGTACATAGCCACGGATTGGTTGGTATAAATTTAGTTAAGGTTTCAACGGTCTTTAGGAGGAACACGGATGGGGCAGAGTGGAAGAAGTCATAAAACCTTTCTTACTTATATGGAATTAAGTATGTCGCAGGATAATTATGAAAATAGAGATGTCACAAAACCCCAAAGATCAATTCATGGAAGTTGTTAAAATTGCAACGCGTCTTTTCTTATTTGGAGTTTACTGTACTTGTGTGTGGGTGCGTTTACATACATACAATGTCACATTTACAAACAGCCAGACCCGGACACTCCGCTACTGAATGTCGAAGTTTGAAATGTCGACGTATGTTAGTTCTAAAGTACAGGATCTCGATGTACGCCAGTTCGAAAGTTCACTGGAGCGAAGTATGCAAGGCCGACGTATCGTTAGT
>NDFZ01005223.1:250911-299964 GCA_002192655.3 Mamestra configurata | reverse complement strand
TAAAGATTTTCTGAATATTTTGCATAATTAAACGCAATCTTATGATACGTTTGTATACGATCCAATACGATCGTTCACTCATTGGATGGACAGTTTTACACAATTCGAATTTTTTATTTACGATTAATGACTATCGTATTCATTATTCATCATGAACTAAAGTTAGACAATCGCACCTCTGATCACTTAACTGTTTTTTTAATGAAGGATGAAACAATATTGTTTAGTTATTAAAATAAGACATAGATAGTGACATTCATAACTTAAGTCATTCACTTGTCTCTGACGTAGAAAATTTAATCAACATACGAGCATGTAAGTTTCACACCTCTGAAAATCTTCTCAGTTTCAGTAACAGAATTTTAGGGTTGCATCATAAAAGAGCCTGTATGTTCAACGGTACTGAAGTATGTGCCTATCTACCTACAAGTACGTCCGGCGCCAGAGCCATGCAAACCTTTTGACTTGGCTTATCTTTTTGGCAAAGACGTGACCTATTCTCGTACAGCTTATGTGGACATGAGGGGGAAGACAGTAAAAGTATTATTAGGCTCCTCAAGTATAGGTTATATGACGTCGGACCGAGGTACTGGCATTTGCCATTTATTTAAGATATTTCCTGTTAATTGAATCCCTCAAAAGACAAAAATGTGAAAAAAGTCCAAGTTCCTATTCCCAAAAATTCGGCCTATGAATGTAGTGAGATCAATAATAGGCCAAGCAGTTCAGAACTGCACAATAGCTCATGACTCTAACATGTCTTTTGAGAATACACGTGAACAGAGAGCTTGAATCTTTTCTGACCGTTTAAAAACGATGAACCACTCGAAAAATCGTTTTCTTAAAAATATGATTCTCAATTTTCAACTTGGCAATTTTATTTCCACAACGTCGATTTTACAATCAATTCGATTTTAAAATAAAAAAATTGCCAAGTTGATAAGTCCTTTAAAGAGATCCTGATGGTATTTTTCTGCAGTAGTCAGATTAGTATACCGATTTGCTGACCGAATACCTACATGAACTAAGGGTCTGTAGAAGTATTGGTCCGTTTATCAAAATTCTCTTACTCAGTCAGCGATAAAATGCGATGAGCATCTAAAAGTTCCAAAAGTCGTCAACACCTTAAAACAACAAAACATAACATAACACTACACAGCGTAACATTGATCTGTTTACCGCATTTTGTGGCCAAAGCTCTAGAGTGACTATTGATGTTTTAGATGTTGACGATTTTTGACTCTTTGTACTTGCTCATCGATTATTGTCGCTGACTGTTCAATGTTTTACTATGACTGTGTCTTAAGTTACTACTGTTTTTGGTAAACGGTTCCTGGGAAATAAGAAGTGGTAAATGTCTTCAAGACGCAAAGACAAATTAATCGATCTTCAATGTATAGATTTTTACGTCGTTTTCTATTGCTTCTTCAGAAGGAGATTGACCCGGAAATTACTCGGATGGAATACTATCGACGTCTTTTTTTCTTACAGCTGAATTAACTTCACAGGATACGGCTGTCTTAGTTTCTAAGGGTTTCTTACCCGAGATTTCTGAATTAAAAATCACGTTTTAACTGCAAACATTCATTTCCGAATTCCAATGTAGGCTCTTGAGCTGGACTTAGGAACTGTTTTACGAAGTCACTACTTACTGAATAAATAAAAATAAAAAAATGGTTGTCTTAACAAAACATTGATGAAATGATCGTAACGTTACAATGAGTCATCCTTTTTCGTGCGTGCAGCCGGCGTTCATCGATTTATTAGACGTTGTCACGTCAAAAATGGAACAAAATGTGTATGAAATATCTGCCAAGTAAGGTAAAGGTGATCCCTCACTTGCAGCATTCGCCTGTAATGTAACGTTACAAAGTCGAGCATTACACCGGTGAGGGAGGAGAATCGAGTATTACAGTGCGCAACTTGATAATACAATGTGTAAAATCAAATTTGAAATTTTACAATATAGGCGAACGCTCCAGGTCCAAAGTGAATGCCACTTGGGACCTATGATTAAGTTTCCGTAACAAAAAATATTTTCCAAGAGCCAAAATGGCTGAAATGGCACGTTATGAATCTACATTTTGACTTACGGCAGACCCTGTCGCTGACAGAACGTCAGTTTCTCTAAAGCCTCTTAGAGAAACTATGAGCACTTATGATTTAGTTATACTCGTCGTGTCCCTCTAGCCGACATGATACGTCTTGAATTTTGTAACATAGTCTGTAGTTGGGTTCAGAATTTTGATTAAAATTGTTTCTTCTAATGTCTAGAGTAAACGTTATATAACTTTGCGCGTTGATGAAACATGAAAATAGTTTTCAGTTCTCTGAAATCATAGAATTTCTCACAAAAGCATTTTCGTAATAGGCTAGTCGTGTCATATTAAAATGTATTAAAAATATTCGTGACAATAAAAACAGCCGATTAAATAACCAAAATGACACTTTAATTTAACAACACTAATTATAAAACACAAGTTCACTACTGATCACTTTATTCGCACTTGAAGATCGCTTCCGAAGTATTCGCTTGTATCGCAAATCCAATACTGACTCGGTCGCGGACTACGCGCTCCTTATATAGGTCAGTTAATTCTAGAAACTTCTATTCTCGAAACAACTGGAAAGTACTCGTAACTACCGCTGCCGACTGACCAGATATCGAGTACTTGACTCTACTAGTTCTGCTACTCGATACTAGATGGCTGTCGTAGTAACTTAATGTACCCGATATTAATTCTGGCGCGTAACAATATGTATGTTTATTTCGTATGGAATTTGGCTGAAGGAACCTAAAAGTAACTATATATTTGAATACATAAAAGTAGAAGATGACTGTAGAAACTTTGTTATGAAATACCTACTATCTTTAGGCTTATATGACCGAACACGTTTTGGACACTTCACGAAAGGTTTATTTTGTAATCACTGTATTATACCTAAATTGTTTTCGTGTACAATAAAGAATCAAAAAAATGTGGTGCTATCTAAGATTTAAAAAAACTGATTAAAAACGGTATATTAGAACAATGGTTATTGATTTAAGACCTATTTATTTCAAGAAAGTGCCAACTAGCCTAATTAGCTCTGAGTGGTTCGATAGATTTCGAAATGTTCTAGATTGGTGACCGTAGCTTCAAAGCAAAGAACCGTTGAGCTGGTTTTAACCGCGTGACTGTTAGGTAGGAGGGATAGAAATGTGGGGACTTTCTTTCGGCTGAAATTACATGTTTTGATACCAAACCTTAATAGTTTTTCGGCATAGTGGCACACTTAAAGTTTTTTTTTGTTTCTATTCGCAACAATGTACATTGTGAAAGCACTCCCTCCCGCCAATATAGTTTTAAACCTCTCTAATGTGGACTTACGCAGCAACTTTTCCCGCGTCCATCTGTTGTACCACTCCCACTACACTGCCCAAAAAACGACCACATTTTGCTAGCTTACTTCAAAACTTCGAAAACTATTTTGCACAAAAAGCCACAGAACTCTCACATTATTTGAAAACTTTTCGAACCAAAAAGTTGAATGTATAATAGTGCTTACACGACGGCTGCTGGAATGCTGGCTGATTATACGCAAAATGCTTTCGTAGTTCGGAAACTGAGTTTTAAAATTTTCTAATGCTTGATCATTTCATTTATTTCGTTTCGGTTTAAATTGGTTTGTTAGTTTTAAAGCTTACTCGGCTAAAATTGTGCCCATTTATCTGGAGTTGTGGCCTGTACACAAAACCCGAAACTTCCTAATAACAGATTGCCAGATACGTAATACCTACGCACGTCCTGGGTCTGTCACACTGCACAGTCTGAATATACTGCAGAAGAAACCTCCGCATGAGTTATTTTTTTATCTTTTGATCGCCGTTGTCACATATACGTGACAAGCAAGCGTGCCCTGTACGCCACAATTATGTGAAAAAATACGGTGAATTTGTGCCTTGGCATCGCTCGGGGGTACGCCAATGCATTTGAGCTCTGGCTTACAAAAGGCTAAACATAATTTATAACTAACATGTAAAAAATCGTTTGCCAACGAAATAAATTGATTAAATTTTTCTTCCATTTTCTATGGCCATTGAAATAAAATTGAATGGATAAAATTCAAATAAAATTTTCTCAAACAGAAATAGGTTAAATATGTGGCTTCATTGGCCTGGATGAAAGAACTTTGAACATGGCACGTGGAAAGTTAAAAAGGAGCCTTGCCACCTCTTTGTAGTAAGAATTTGTAAAACAGAGCTTTTTCATACACATCTGTAAGAATTTTAAAGGACTTCCATAATTTTTAACAACGTGCTGTGTGGAACATTCAAAAATGCTTTTGGTGATACTGAAATAATACTCTTATGTTTCAATTCAATCAAAACCAACTAAAATAAGCTTTGTGCGGAACAGACCTATCCAAATGCAATCTTTATAAATACTCAAGCATTGAATTTTTAAGGAAAACTAAATATTTAGTACTTACCTATAACGGTAGTACGTTGCTTATAAAAACTAACCCCGGGAATAGTTAACATCGTGTTCAGAGGCAAAGGGATAAAAAATAAAGCTATCCGGACATTATGACATCCATTAAAGCCAATGTCTTGTGCTTACATGAACATTAAAGACTGCTAACCTACCTTTATCTTGGTACTTAGTTTGAATTTTCATTCCTTATCATAGCATAGTGAAATCTGTAGGGTTTTTTTTTTATTTTTTTTTATTATGTAATTTAAAAGATAAAATTAAAATTATAATAAAAAAATAAATAATATTGTTACGCACCAGAATCAATGCCGGGTGGTACATAACGACATTAGCTACTACTAGCGCCATCTAGTATCGAGTAGCAGAAGTAGTAGAGACAAGTACCTTCTAGTATTTTCTATGCTAGAACATTCTAGGGTTCTCGACATCTGGTCAGGCTCGGGGCCGGTATTTAGGCGAACTTTCCAGATGTTTCGACAATATAAGGTTCTGGAAGGTTCTGAACTATGTAAGGACCTCATAGCCCGAGACCGAGTCATACGTCCCGACCCTTGCTCGAGCTAGTAGTCTTAAATTCGTCCCCTAATAATAATTCTAGTTCGATCCAGCCCGTCCCTAGCTGTCCTCCCCCCAGCGACGCCCTAAACCGAGGCCCGTACCCCACAGGGGGTGTCCTTAGCGAGTAGTCGCTTAGTTTATATTATAACTTTTTATAAGCCCTGGCTGGAGGCTTTAATATTTATATTAAGGCCACCACAGGCAAGCCCGGTTAAGCAGTCCGCAACCTCAGGTTGAACTCAAAAAAAAAAGCGACCAAGTCCGTATTGAATTTGCGATACAAGCGAATACTTCGGAAGCGATCTTCAAGTGCGATTGTCAAGTGTCAGTCAAGTGATTAGTAGTGAAGTTCTGTTTTATAATTAGTGAGTTTAAAGTTGTAATTAGTGTTGTTTAATTAATGTGTCATTTTGATTTCAACTGTTTTTATTGTCACGAACCCCAAGCTCGTAACAATATTAAATTTTCCCACTGTAGGGCTAAAGCAGCTTCATACAGAGAAGCAAGAATAGAATACTCTTTATTTAGTACTCTCTCTCTCACTCTGTTTTTCTAGAGTATGCTTTTTATTTCATTCTTGGTCAATTTGGGTCCTGAAAATAATGGCATTTATCGATATTTATTTATGAAAATTACTGATGCCATTGTTTTAGCAAATAGCTGTAGGTATATTTTTGTACCAAAAGATCAATGATGGCTTAAAACCATCGTGGTTCCGGTCTGAGAGAGAGAACAAAAAGCTATATGAAACAAATAACACTATCTCTTTCTCTCGTCGGAATCATAATGTCATTAACACTTTGCAATGAGACTGAAAAGCCTTATAACGAAATCATGCCTACCTTTGTAAAAATAACTTTGAGCCCTAGATATTCCCGGTATCCATAGCAAGAGATCTAAAAGTTTACAGCCAACATTATGTTTTGTCAATTAAATAAAAATATCTTATACAAAAGGAAAATAAATGGATAATAAATTATTCCACAAGTTCTATTTTGAGCCTGGCATTCAAATAAGCTTACTCAACAACAGTTTCTAAACAAAAATAAGTATTTTTTCATCCATCCCAAAATACAATAGGATATATTTTTCCTTGAACTTTCATATTAAGTAATATCGTTATGAAAAAACTTTTGCTCACCAACAAGACTGTTAGATAAGGATTCCATTTATTTCATAAACTCGTAGGTACCTACTATTTATACACAAAAACATGTCTCGTCACATTCACAAAAGATTTTTCTTCTAAATGCTTTTATGGAGAGAGGTAGGTTTCTACTTGCTTATGTCTGTAACATTTATAGACACGTATTACAACCTCAGTTCAATTGAATTCATCGTTTCATCTGAAAGACGTCCACTATTGAATACAGGCCTCTCCCAAGCGTCGCTTTAAAACCAGTCCTTTGATTCTCGTAACCATCGGTCTCCCGCAACCTTTACCAGGTCATCCGTTCACATCGTGAGAGGCCTTCCAACGCTGATTCTTACAGTACCTATGCAGTCGCCAATCCAGAAACATTTGGACCCATCCATTCTCTGAACAAAGTGTCTTGCCCATTGCCACTTATTTTGACAATACTTTGAGCTATTTCAGTTACTTCGTTTTTCCGGGGATCTCTTCAGTTCTGATTCAAACACGCAGGGAAAATCCAAGTTTTGACTTTCTGTCTTTGGATGAACCCCACTGAGAACGACCACGTTTCAGTGTCAATCAAGTCGGCCCAAAAGACTCGATGAGCACTCGGACCCCATGGCCAAATGTTTCTACTCCAAATGGCTCAAATGTCTAACTCCTTATAAGGTTGTTATATTTGCGCCGTTTCAGGCGTTATTTAAACAAAAAACCGACCACAAACAGCTAACTACAAAATGCTCTCCATTTTCTACACAACTCATATTTTTAAATGCTTAGCTCTTCCACAACAAAGCTAACCATTTAATACAAAAGCCTTTTATCTTAATCAGAGGCAACTAAACAAAAATGCAACAATATCTGTTGTGTTTCCGCAATGAGTGATGTGAACAGTGCACGTCCAGTCGGGGATATAAACAATCCATCAAGAGCACACCCTCTGTTCCGATGATTAGCAGAACAAATGAACAGGCTCCTGTGACGGAATTACGTTGCTACTTGTAGGTTATGAAAGTTTTGTTTATCCTTTGGTTACAAGGACAGGTTTTCGGAAAAAATTGGCTTTTTACGAATAGGTACTATTATATGTACTTATTTTTGTAACGTCCCAATTGATTTGTCGGAAAACCATTTCACCACCACCAACGCTCGTACTTACTACGTCTACTTCATCTAACCCATACGACAGTACCTATCTATTCTGCAGCCATACATAAAAACTTCCATAACCTATCATTAGCACGTAACTCACATTTCACACAAGCTGTCACGAGGCTTCTATTCCAGCGAAGGCTTAACGATCGAGCTCGGTTATGAGCGAACCCGTTTAAACGCCATTTTATTTAAGGCAGCCTGCCAATGAGCGGATGCCGAATAACTGTGGACATTCGAGATTCGAAAACTAGCGCAGTGAACCAATTACAGAGAGTTCGGTTTATATTGGAATGGTGGGTGTAAAAAATAGAACCTAAAGTGGTTGGAATTGAATGAAGTACTATTTTTCCTAAGGACTGTGTTACTTTTGGGTGTTTTTAGAGTTTAGAGGCGTTTTGACACTAAGGAAGCACATTTTTCTTATGAGCCTTAATACGTCAAGGACAAGATACTAACAGTGCTATTCGGTTAACATTACCTACAACGTGAAAAATTTTGTGAAGTGAGCATCAAGTGAGCTGACCACACATTAGTCCACCACCACCACCACCGACCACCGATGGCTTTTGGGCTATTGTGCGCAAAAGAGTGGCCTCTCTGATGTGTCGTGTGCGGGGCAGCCCCAATGGCCTTCTAAACCCTATACCGGAAAGGGTGGAGTGCCCTATTGTGCGGCACTGGAATAGGGTGCATAGTGTGAACATTGTAAGATATAATTTAAGGTAAATTAATAAGTAGTTTTAAGGTNTGTGGGTCCGCTATACGCAGAAGGCTTTCAGTGCCCTGCGGGTCCTCTACAATAATGGGTTTAGGATGCTGATGGGGTTGCCACGATACTGTAGTGCGTCAGGGATGTTTGCGGAGGCCAACACCGATGGCTTTTGGGCTATTGTGCGCAAAAGAGTGGCCTCTCTGATGTGTCGTGTGCGGGGCAGCCCCAATGGCCTTCTAAACCCTATACCGGAAAGGGTGGAGTGCCCTATTGTGCGGCACTGGAATAGGGTGCATAGTGTGAACATTGTAAGATATAATTTAAGGTAAATTAATAAGTAGTTTTAAGGTACTAACATAGTTTTTAAGTCTTACTAATCATTTTATATGGAATTTTGTTCTGAAATATATTATTATTATTATTATTATTAGTGTAAAGAAGAGTGACAGCACATTTCTAACTCACTTCATTTAAATCACGGTGAGATTTTGACCGAATAGATCGACTGATTGTTCTATCTAATATTTCAAAATTCCATAATACAATTTGAAATAATTAGTGAAACCACACACAACGTAATTATTTAGATTACAATAACATGATACAACAACTCAAAATCTAATAAACTACAAAACGGCAATTAAGTTACAACTGTAATTAAATATTAAATTATAAGCCTTTAGGTAAATTATCAGGCAAGAGGAGATAGTCTTAATTAGCTTAGTTTATTAAACATACTTCACAGCGTATGGAACAAATACAAGGAGCTTATAAATTAAAGTGGGTATATTGTGCTCAAGGACATTGAATTAGGCCTAAGTTTGAAACCTTTGAAAGTCAAAAAACCTTTTCTAAGGTCTTTATTTATTATTAACCGACTTCAAAAAAGGAAGAGGTTCTCAATTCGACTGTATGTTTAGTGTGTTTGTTATGCGATCATTCTGCCAATTTTGAATGAATTTTGATGATTCTTTTTTTTATTCGAAAGCCTATACTCCTGGGGTGATCCCATTGGCACCAAGTCAGAATCTGATGATGAGATCCCAGGGAAATCGAGGACAACCCTAAAATTATTAAGGCACATACAATGTTTGTCATATACTTTCTAACGCAATTCAGATAATTGTGCCTGATAATCAACCTGTCATCTTGTTGAGCTGGTGCTGGCAGCTATAAGTCAGGATCTGATGCTGGGATCCCAGGAAATATGTTTGACCAGCGATATTTTCGCCAATTGTCAACCGATTTGGATGATTATTTTGTTTGGAAGAGTATTTTTCCAAACTGGTCCCGTTTCAATTTGGTGAAGATTTGATGAAGAACTTGGGAGATAGGCAACGGAACTCTTCAATAATGATAGCAAATCTCCCGGGATTGCTGAAATCGCATGTCTGTTTATTGTTTACACCAGTTCATAACATTAACATCACGCCAGTAGGTACGCCGTGAATGGGTACGCAGATAGAAAGAAAGAAAGAATAATATTTATTTAGCACTTACATGAAACACGCACGGTACATAGAAATAAAATAAAAAAAAGAAATGTAGGTATGCTAAGAACTAAATGTGTGTCTCACGGTTGCAAGTCAATTTGAATTAACATGTTTTAGGGTCATCTATTCGGGAATAACTTTATTTTTGATTAACCGATCTTGATTATTCTTTTTGCGTTGGGTTTAGAGTTATTGGACGGTGAACTTCAAAGATAAACCAGTGACCTCCTCAACTTAAAATTAATAAAATTTAGTACCAAGGCAAAGTAGATACGTTATTGAGACTGACCGTAAGAGATGAACAGTTTTACCACTGAGCTAATGTTTTTGGATGGAATACTTATTCGGTAAGAAAGTTTGTCAGGGGTGTGTTTATGGCCTATTGAATAAGTTCGGCACATTATCAGGAGATAAAATATGTAATGGTTCAACAGAAAACAGTAAATGGTACAAACAGGGTAAAGGATAAGAGTAAAACAATAGAAAATTACAAAAGCTTCCCGCGAGAAGTTTGCTTTTCGCGGACTCGGGTGAAGGTAGGTTGGAGTCGCTTGCGGAAGCGATTTTTTACCATCCTGCATCGCTGCGCTTAAGGCACGTTTGAATACGGACTTACTTAAGCCGTGCTATAGAAGTTCAAGATGGGTGCGATTGGCAAGCGTTAGTGTTCATTTAGAAAAAAATATATAACAATTAACAATATTATAGGGCTCCAATACTTACCCCAGGAGAAGGAGTGCGCCAACGCCACGAACAGTGGCAACAACGCCAGCACACGAGTTATATTCATCTTGTTCACCAGACTTAGCTGTTCCAGCAGATTGAAATGACGCGACTACTTCTTGATACAAAACTTTTTGCTTGATCGTGAATTTATACAGCATTTTATCTAGCATGTTGATAACCTGAGAGGTCCGCTGATATCAGCTTTTAATACGACAATACAACATGTCAATCCATATAATCAAGATGTTACGTGATCACGAAGTGAGCTGTCATTCCATCTTGATTACATGGTTTCACAGCTCACCTCGTGATCACTTCACCCAAGCCTTCACTTGTTTGCACATGTTTACAGAATCAACTGGCAGGATAAGTTTTTTCCAAGTGTGAGTAGCCAGCTCATAAACTGTTATAAGAAATAGAAAAATACTCAAAAGTGATCATAAACAGGACCACGCACACTTTACAAAACACCCCAGCTCGTATCGGCACGCGTGCGAAGACGTGTTTTTGCGAAAGTGAAATTACAGTAAAACCTGAATAAGTGGGATTTCAAGGAACCTAAGATTTTTCATCACTTATAGAGGCTTTTCAGTAACTAAGTTTCCTAGGTCAATAAGACGATAATACATCGAGGATGACAAACATAACTTGATCGAGATGAGTGAAACTGACTTCCTGATTACTGGGTAGAAGAGAAGTATTAGAGAGTTAGACGTAGATGAAGTGTGGAGACGTGTCAATTATAAGGAAAGGGATAAAAAATCTCAGCTGAAAATCCTGTCGAAGAAACCTTGAAGTTACAATATCTTGCAATGATTAATTTGCTTGGCGTCTCAGAAATAATGTTGGAGTTGTCTTCTAATAACTAGGTAACATGGTACCTCTTGGCAGATTTTCTGTCAGATTTTTAAATAGTTTTGCCACGAGTCTTTTGGTTTGAATAAAGTAAAATAGAAAGGCATGATAATGACGTTATATTTCATTTCGCTCAGGGTATTTCCAACCAAGGTAAAAGTAAATTCTTCGAAGTGTTGAGGACTATATAACCTCCACTCTAAGAAATACTTTAGAGTAAACTTAAACCTTACAGGAATAATCCTTTGGGGTCGTTGTGCAAAAAAGTGTCTAAGAGCTATATTTGGGTTTAAGGCAATTAGAGTCATGTCGTCCATTCTTTAGGAAATATAAAATACTAACTCTACCATGTTTTAAATATTAGAATCCTGTATATTTGATTTCAAACATAAGATACTGTTTCAGCAGAGACAAGCTACTATGCCCCACGATCTATGTTTACTATGAACTTATTTCAATCGAGGATGAATCTCACATTCATAGGTAACAACAACTATATTATGTGCATAAATTGTATAAAAAAACACTACAACGTATAAAATAACTTTAGTTTCGGAAGTCGGTGTTAATTTTGCACACCATCTCTGATATTTTAATTTTGATATTCTTTTAATTGCCATACAACGTGGCAATGCCGCCAGTCTTTTGGGTACACTTCCAGTCGACTGCGATGCGGATGAATATTTTGACGCCATATTTTAGGGTTACTTTAGTTAGGGGTTTTTATTTTTATTTCTAGTGTATATAGTTAGTTAAGTATTTATGAAACAGGTGTAAATATCTATGTAAATAAAAATATCTTTCTCATTATCCTCTTAATTATAGAAGTTACTTTGTTGACTGATGCAGAAAAGCTCAAAAACTCAGTGTGTATAACATCGACTTCCAAAAAAGTTATTTTATACTTTGTAGTGTTTTTTTATATCTGCAGAGGCAGCGAGTCGAGAGCTCGAGATACTTATCGATTCACACTGTATTTTAGACGAGCCTAAATCGGGAACCGGACTGAGGTAGGTCAAGCGGAGTGGACAGATATTGTACGGGAATTCAGGTCTTTGTTTTAGCTAGATGATGCATAATCTCATTATTTATTAATTGGTAGGTTAATTAAACTAAGTGGGACAATTTTATTTTGTTTATTCTTTAGTGTTTTGTCTAGATTACATGGTAGCTTGGTGATTTGTGTTGCCTATGCAACGTGTTTATTTCGCTTCACCTACAGCTGAAGTACCTACCTTACTCTTAATTTCTTTATGGTAGGTATATAATTTCCATTTTAAAAGATTCATGTATTAACTTTTCATAAAGCGGAACTTTTAATTTTCAGAAATACCAGCCATTTACTACCCAAAGACCATAATTACTAACCATGGTAGCAAGCAGACTAGATTGTGCGTTTGTGAACTGCTGCAAGGTATCAGCTGGGCCTGTCACCTTGCAGCAGTGATGTCGCAAACTATGTCGGTTTTTGTTTTTGTCTTTGTTAATGTTTTACTAACATAGATTGTAAGTATAATGTTACTAATACTATGTGTCTTGTTACTCGAAATAAATGATTATTATTATTATTACATGTTAATTAGTATAACATGTTTACGTGTTATTAAAATCGTACCAACCAAAAACCTTAGCATAGTAAAATAATACAGTCAAAACAGTTTCAATTGAACAAAAATACGCTTGAAGCAAATGCGACGAGGAAAAACATCCTGAAACCCATATGTTAATAATATATTCCATAACTCTTGGAGCCTCGACAGATTGCACCACCTGTCAGGGTACTACGGAATGGTGATGTTATATATTTATATGATACGCGTGTGTATGCATGTATTAAGAACCATTTGACATCGTAAATTATAGCATAATATTGTATGAGATCGAGTTGCTGACAGCCGTAGGGGTTTCGGCGAGTTTGCAATATATTTTGCCGTGGCTCATCGAATGGTGGCTCAAACAATTCGGGGTTGGTGCTGTAGCCTAATTCTTTTTTCGAAACTTTTTTTTGTTTCTGTGATGAAAACTAATGGCAGTTCTACACGTGTAGGTTCTGTTCATGTTGGATGAGCCAGTATCATCAAACATAAATTTCCTCTCAGTTGTGAAGATATATGTATTATATATATAATACTAGCGGTCCCGACAGACGTTGTCCTGTCCGAACGTTTGCTTTGTGTCTGACGAAAAGTTATAGAAATCGATTGCAGCCACCTACCAGGTCCAATTGTGAATCTAAACCATTCTCGAATCCCCTTGAACACACACAAAAAATTTCATCAACATCGGTCCACCCGGAGGAGGAGTTCAGTGACGTACACACGTACACAAGAAATATATATTATGTTTTGAAATATCTATTATAGTATTAGACATGTTTTTATATATGTAATCATACATTAATATTTGCAATATTTATGTAGTTTTCTTTGATACTTTAGTTTAAGGCTTCACATACCCCTTTTCTTGTTCTTTCTTACACACTATTGTCTACTTTTCTATTTCATTTCTCCTTGCTGGAAGAAATTTCTTTAGAAATAAGCAGTACCTTTGTACTAATAATTATAATGTTATATCTGATACTTTTTCTGTGTGTACATAAATTATAAAATAAATAAATTAAGCCACGTGAATCTTGCGCTTCAACATTTTGGTTTTGGTTTTGCACGAATTGACGTAAAAATGTCAAACAAATAGCTACGCACGTGTGGACTTAAGATAACGTCTTAAAAAAACATGATTCGTTCGTAACTCTTTTCGTGCTAGTTCGACTCGCGCTGGTTTTATGTGAATAGCTTAAAATCTTAACACGTGTTGCTTGAAAACTGAAATACGTGTGTCATCAGTTATTTCATTGACCTCAACTGAACTTGAACGTGGTACATCATAAATAAATTCACAAAGTTTCATATACCTTGGCATGTAGGTAAACCCCTCAGATATGGATGAAGCACCTGAGTATGTAAATGTAAATATATAGAACGAATACATACTCAAAGGCTGTGCCATAAATCAAAATGAAGGTAATACGTAATATTCCAACATTTTCTAAGATTACTCTCAGATTTCTGGCTCCTAATATAAGGATTCCTTACTCCTTACATTTAAATTTTATCTCAAAAATATGTCTTGGCGCGAATATAGTTAGGTACATATTTACTTTCAAGATTTTCGTAATTGAAATCCAAGTGGGATTCCAATGGATTTTATTTATTTATAAGTAGTTACATGATGTATATTGCTAAGTGGTCTGACATTTAAAACTAAGTTATTTAGATTGTGATAACGTAATTTTAGTTTACATTTGCTACTTCTGTGATTCTTAAAAGGTGGTTGGAGTAAAGTTAGGAATAAAGCTTGGCCCAGACGAAGGATGTTTTATTAGTTTGCTTAGTTTATTATTTTTATTGTTTTTTATTATTTTTTTGACTGGCCTGTTGGTCGAGTGGTTAGTGACCCTGACTGCTAAACCGGAGGTCGTGGGTTCGATTGCCACCCAGGACAAATCTTTGTGTGATGAGCATGATCATTTGTTTTGTGTCTGGGTGTAATTTGTCTATAATATGTATGTATTTAGAAATATATAAGTATGTTTATCAGTTGTCTGGTTGCCATAGGACAGGCTCTGCCTAGTTTGGGATCGGATGACCGTGTGTGAGTTGTCCCAAGATATATTATATTATATTAGTTTACCTACAGAATATGCGCTCATCAAAGTCAAATATCTCATCAGAGCCTTTACCTACGCAAAATATCGTTGTATCAGCGATAATGATCGTCGAAAAGTCAAAATTGAATGGGTTTTATATGCGCTACTGAAACGACAAGTTTAATCCCAAAAACATCGACATTTTGTCAATCGCTGTCAGGTGGCAAAAGCTAGTTACATATGTACTTGTACATAGGTATGTACAAGTACAAATTATGACAAGGATATCCTTGGCTCCAGGTCTCTGGCAGACAAGAGGCTCTAGACAAGTGTCATTCTGACAGTGGAAGCGTGGCGAAGGCGGTTGCCAAAACATCAAAAATATATGGGATTGACAAACGCTGTCGAAATGTCACGTGAGCAATCCCTTATATTTTGGCATTTCGACAACCGCTATCGCTAATATAATGGTCGTTTGTCTAGACCCTAAGGTAGCCCTTTGGAAGCGTCTGGCGAAAAGTAAAAGAGAATTTGAAATAGGAATATAAAAATATGTTTTGTTTTTATATGGGACTCCGGTGCCAGCCCTTGTTGAAGGCTGACGTAAAATATATTATGAAAGTTTAAACCTTAAACATAGTTTTATTTATCTTAATATTAGTAACTAGCACTAGCGTGAGTCCGCTGGTGCTACAATATGTAAATAGCTTTTACCCGCGATTTCGTACACGCATATCCCGTTTTGCCCCGTTCAATCTACTGCGCCGGTGAACGGTCAACCCCTGGTTTGTGTCAAGCTAATCAATTTACGCTGTTATCGAATCGCTTGACAAGTGATGTGTGATGTTGGATCAATCAATCACAGCTAAGGCTTGATTAAGGTCTCGGATACCTAACATACTTTATACTTGCCCGCGTCTTCGTACGCTCATTTCCGTTTTTTTCCCGTTCCCGTATAGCCTATTACAGCCTTCCTCACGAATGTGGCTATCATATACAAAAATAATTTTACAAATCCGACTGGTAGTTCCAGAGATTAGCGCGTTCAAACAAACAAACAAACAAACTGTTCTGCTTTATTATATTAGTATACATTATTGTATGTAAAAATAGAAATATTAATTTATTTAGATTTAATTACATCTCACGAAACTGATTTAGGTACATCCGTACACTCAACGTAAGGTTAAGTTGAGAATCAGCGAAGGCAACTACTAGTTGTCTGGCATTTTACTAAATATTTCGCGCAGCCGTGATGCACATGATGTTATTGTTTTCAAATTCATTCAATTTTCAAACTCCTTATTTTTGTTCCTACATTGTATCTGTGTGTGCCAAAAAANACATTTTGTCAATCGCTGTCAGGTGGCAAAAGCTAGTTACATATGTACTTGTACATAGGTATGTACAAGTACAAATTATGACAAGGATATCCTTGGCTCCAGGTCTCTGGCAGACAAGAGGCTCTAGACAAGTGTCATTCTGACAGTGGAAGCGTGGCGAAGGCGGTTGCCAAAACATCAAAAATATATGGGATTGACAAACGCTGTCGAAATGTCACGTGAGCAATCCCTTATATTTTGGCATTTCGACAACCGCTATCGCTAATATAATGGTCGTTTGTCTAGACCCTAAGGTAGCCCTTTGGAAGCGTCTGGCGAAAAGTAAAAGAGAATTTGAAATAGGAATATAAAAATATGTTTTGTTTTTATATGGGACTCCGGTGCCAGCCCTTGTTGAAGGCTGACGTAAAATATATTATGAAAGTTTAAACCTTAAACATAGTTTTATTTATCTTAATATTAGTAACTAGCACTAGCGTGAGTCCGCTGGTGCTACAATATGTAAATAGCTTTTACCCGCGATTTCGTACACGCATATCCCGTTTTGCCCCGTTCAATCTACTGCGCCGGTGAACGGTCAACCCCTGGTTTGTGTCAAGCTAATCAATTTACGCTGTTATCGAATCGCTTGACAAGTGATGTGTGATGTTGGATCAATCAATCACAGCTAAGGCTTGATTAAGGTCTCGGATACCTAACATACTTTATACTTGCCCGCGTCTTCGTACGCTCATTTCCGTTTTTTTCCCGTTCCCGTATAGCCTATTACAGCCTTCCTCACGAATGTGGCTATCATATACAAAAATAATTTTACAAATCCGACTGGTAGTTCCAGAGATTAGCGCGTTCAAACAAACAAACAAACAAACTGTTCTGCTTTATTATATTAGTATACATTATTGTATGTAAAAATAGAAATATTAATTTATTTAGATTTAATTACATCTCACGAAACTGATTTAGGTACATCCGTACACTCAACGTAAGGTTAAGTTGAGAATCAGCGAAGGCAACTACTAGTTGTCTGGCATTTTACTAAATATTTCGCGCAGCCGTGATGCACATGATGTTATTGTTTTCAAATTCATTCAATTTTCAAACTCCTTATTTTTGTTCCTACATTGTATCTGTGTGTGCCAAAAAAACATGTTTTCTTTCGTTAAATTTTATTTCCTCGTAATGAAAGTTGTCAAAATTTGCATTACACACACTTATACTCCCTTAAAGTGCCTATGTCCCTGTCATACTGAAGAGAAAACCCATCAAAATTTACTTAGAATACCAATCCGCATTGCACAAGTAGGCAGCAGGAAGGAATAACATAAAATATGTACCTAATCTACAAGTATGTAAAACCTCGTCTCGCAGAATAATTAAAAATCTCGTGGTGGGAGGTTTCCCAGAGGCGCAGAGGGCATGGGAAACAATGGTTGCACTTTGCAATTAGCCGTAACCCCTACTTCCCCATACTGGCTGTGGGCCGCCTAGCATGGCGGGCGGCGTGTTAAGACGAGGGATTTAATATTTATGCTGGTAATTACTGGTGTGAATATCACATGATATTTGAACTTGGGGACGCTAATTTAGGATTACTCTCAATGGAACAATTATACTGTAGTCGTCAATAAATAAAGGCCTAAATCGATTCCGAAACTAAATCATAGGTATTTAAAAATATGATTTTCTAGCTTGTCCGCACGCGCATAACCCGTTTTTTCCGTTTACGTATAACCGGAAAGTATAGTCTTCCTCATGAATGTGGCTTTCATATACAAAAATAATTTTCCAAATCGGACCAAACAGTTCCAGAGATTAGCGCGTTCAAACAAACAAAAAAACTTCAGCTTTATTATATTAGTTTATATAGTATGGATTTATTTATTACCTAATTAACAATTTACTTACACAAATGCACAGAGGCGGACTTAATGCCATAGATAGGTATTCTCTGCCAGTCACCTTTGGGTGATGCAGATAGGTAATGGTGGTTGGTGCAAGATGGAGAATAAAAAGCGATTGATATTTAATTACATACAAACATTTAAATGAATAATATACACTATAAACTATACTCAAATTAACAAGAAAAATATACGAAATACTTAAACAATTAGAACAAATAGGTAATTTGTACCACAGTGTAAGTAGTCTTTTTAACCCAAAGGTTACCTACTGATAGAGAATGCCTACATTAACATTTTAAATGCCAGAGCATAAACGCATCGGCGTGCCCCCGACGCCAAGCCACAAATTCGCCATACTTTTTGTCACATATTTGTGACGTTTGGCGTACAGGGCACGCGCTTGCTTGTCATATGTGACAATGGCGTTCAAAAGGTTGAGTCCGCCTATGTACAACTAATAAACATAAAATTTAGAATACTGATGATCACAATTGAATTTCATTAAAGTTTCCATAACCACCCATTTTAATTAGCAAGTCAATTGTTAGGCCATCTCATAGTGTTGATGACACTGGCGCCATCTATTTATTTATATATTTATTATTTATTATATTACACCTCATAATAAGAACAGGACAATCATACATAAAATAAGTGCACAATGGGCGGTCTTATCGCACAAGGCAATCTCTTCCAGACAACCTTTGGATGGATTGAACGAAGGGAGATAGATTTAGGGCTGTCAGTGTACAAACGTTTTAAACAATACTAATTAGATATAATAATATAAAATACATAAATACAATACCAATTTATATACTAATAAATATCAAATATATATAAATATATCAATTATAATTGAGACAGGAGCGGAAAAGTTAAAGTGAAAGGTAATGCTCCGTCACCGTTCTTTTAAACTCTGGTAGCGTTTGGGCACGCCTCACTTCTATGGGTAATGCATTCCACAAACGAGCCGCTTGTATACTGAAAAATTTGTGAAAGAAAGAAAGAAAGAAAGAAAAAAGAAAGAAAGAAAAAATGTTTATTTGGGACTCGCACAAGACAAACAAACCAGTAAAATAAAATTAATAACTAACTAACTTCCTTCTTATTAATTAATTAATAAGAAGGAATTGGAATGCATACGAATACTTAGTTTTAGATTCTCCGATGATCTCAAAGACCTAGAATCCGTATGACGCGACGACGAACACATCTAATTTTATAACGTACAAAAACCTCAAATTGTAACAAACTGGACTACACATCATTACGAGCAGCCTTGTGTCTCATTAAAAAAATCCCCAACAACTAGCAACAATACAACGTGTTACAGAATAAACGCAATACCTCTTAAGGGGTACCTACATATCATTATGAACAACATTCACTATGGGACCAACACTGAAATCGCGAAAAAATAATCGACTGCCCCATACGTTTAGATATGTGCTCATAGCTCGACAATATCTAACATCTTTTATTTTATTGCAATTTTTGCAATTGGGCAAAGAATCAGCATTTTTTTGGACTTCGAAAATTACACGAACGGTCTTTTAGGATACGGATTTCATGCATACCTTACTGAACAGCGGGTTTTTTTAGCGATTTAGAGATTGGTCCCATAGTAAAAGTTGTTCACAATGATGAGTACAATGACCCCCCCTTAAGATGTATTGCGTTTATTAGACCAATCAACAAAAACAAAAGCAGGAGTTAGGAATAGGAAAAAGACGGGCTTATCTCTTGTTACTTTGTTACCTATATTGTTTTCTCGCTAAGTATAATTATAATTTGGCCACTTTTTGACTCACTTTTCTTAATAATTGGCACCCCAAGTAGATATGGACCAAATCTATAGGTATCTACCAGAAATAGATTTGTTAGACCATTTTCTGAACAACGTGCTGCTTCAATATTATAATATTGCAGGATAGATTTACGTTGCGAACAGCTTGTGGTTTATTTATTGGTCAGGAAGCAAGCAACGGCGCGGACATTGATTGGATCAGAAGTAAATTCGATTCCCAGGCCGAGCAATAACTATAATTGGATTTAGGCACCTGTTGAGAAAATTCGCAGTTATTGGGAACGTCCGAGTATTGGGAATAGGCTCGCTACTTCTTGATTATAATCTCCTGGGATCTGAGGCTGTCATCGCGGAATTATGTGAATGATCAAGGGGTCACTCATATTAACCAAGAAATAAGTATACACCTTGATAAAAATGCTTGGCTAAATGCCGGTCCTGCTCCACAGCCTCAGCCGCTTGGTTCCACTAGTTAGGTTTTATATTTGGAAGAGATGCTCACCCTCTTTTATGTCTAATAATAATACTATTCCGCATAATCTTATATTATGTTTGGAATAAACTTTTCTTTTTCTGTATTTTCAGATTGATATTCATAGTTTTATATAATTTAGAAGCAATTTTTATTTCAAGTTCTGTAAATGTGAGAACCCTGGACCATTATGTTAATAGATAGTTTCCTTGTTTGACATGAAATAGCAGGGGCAGTTGAGGGTGTGTCATGCTCACTCCAATGTCTCGCTGATGGTGGCGCGTGTATCGGATCATTCAGTTCCCTTCAAAATGGTTGAGCTGAATGGTGCTGATGCACGCGTCATGTTCGTGAACGGGCGCCGTCAGTGGAGACTGGTCATCCCTTGGTTGCCACTGCCTCATTTTAATATTTCATACTATAAATTGTTTTTTTTCTTTCTTTACATTGTTCTCATATATAGAAGCAACAAGGTTTATGTAACCAGGATTTTTGTAAACATAAAATGATTTAAAAGAGTGTCCGTGGAGTTTCTTGCACGTTCTTCTCCATAGAGATCTACGCTTGCGAACGTGCAAATAGCTTCATGTTTTTGACGGACTGACTTTGACAATTCAAAAGTACCTGATAATGGTTTATTTGAAATAAATGCTTTGACTTTTTTGACTCTCTATACCTGTGTTGCGATAACTGCAATAAAATTTGTGAACAATAAATGTAGCTAGTTTCGCCTTAGATATTTTTCTTTTCAGTAACATGTAAGTCGATTGCCCCAATAATAAAGAAAAAAAGAAAAAGAAAGAAAAATATTTATTTGGGACTCGCACAAAACAAACAGAAAAGTAAAATAAATTAAAACTAACAGTCATAAACTATAACTAATAGAAACAAGAAAGAACAGCATAAATTTAATACGTCATGTGCGAGGCCAAAAAGGTCTATCTCAGCATATGCTGCGTTATTTAAAAAAGTAAATAACTCAGCGCTTATAATCGACTTCTATCTAAGTTTGTAACGTTAATGATTGTGCTATGTTTTGAATGCATAGCTCGTTGCTATGAGGAAGTCTTTGCTATGAAAAGTGGCCCCGGACCGTTAGGTAGGTACATTGTCATGATAAGGACATGTGATGCAGAGGCATAAAAAATGTTGTGAGATATTAGTTTTGAAAATGGATGTGGGTGGTTTTAAGGGAACAGGAAGACCGAAGAACTAACGCATGGATCATCATATTGAGATGATCTACACATAAGCACGCCGTACCGACGTCTCCATCTTAAGCGAGCTCAATATCAAAGATAAATTATCGTCGATTGTGCAAATACGAATACTCAAATATTTCGGACACATCATCCGCAATGAGGACTCCATGGAGCGCCTCATCGTCCAAGGTCATGTAGAGGGGAGATGTTCACGCGGCAAATCACCCGGACCGACCAATGCTCTCACGACAACTACAACAGAAGCCGTTGGAAACGCATTGCGAGGGCTGCCGTGCTCGCAGAGGATAGCCGTGACAGTTCGACATCATCATAAGCCATGACCACTCTGTTAAGAGTGCACGACTGAAGTGACACAAACAAGTATCGACGAAGAAGATATGTTTAAATAAGATAGGTAAGTGCAGGATAATGATGAGCTTGGTACTATGCAGCCTATTTCGTACTAGTAAATAGGTACGAGTCTTTATTGGAATTAAATAAATATTTAGAAGTTTTAATAATATTTCGAACAGGAAAGTGCTGGGATTTCCTTGTTTCGAATCGGGATAGATTAGGCGATAAAAAGTCGATAATGGTTCCGATTTGGATTCTGACGCTGGGTGGGAGTGCCTTGTTCAAGCAGTAACGTTGGTACTCTACTTTAATTCCGAGTACGAACAAGGAAACGATCGTAAAAAAAACCTCACGTGTTTGTAGTAAATATCATGGGCAATGTTTTGAGAACCTGGTAGACAGCAGTTACTGTTAAGTGGTGCATAAACATTAAGGGATTTCGTTTTCAAAGTTGGTATGGTAGCTTAGTTTGATTTAAATTAGCTAAAGACGCGTTTTTTAAACATGTAGAAGTTGTAAAGTTACTGAAATAAAATGTATTATTGTTATTAAATTTATTATTGTATTATTAATGTATTATTGATATCATAGAATTACTTAGTTAAGCTTATTTATGCGAACTGCTCCTGCTATCCCAATGCTAATACTAACGCTATCACGCTATATTCATTTTGCATAGTTTCGTCTGTCTCTGCACCACGTCATATTCGTCTCTACCCCCTACAATGGCGTGGAGATCCATCAAAACCATTAAATTCATGCAATAACCGGTAAGATAGTTTGCATTTTCTTAGTTGATCGGTAGACCTACAGAGTGACTTTACTTTCACTGGCAGTTTTCTTCTGAGGGGGAAGATAGGATGTCATGATAATGAACGACTGTCACTTATACACACGGGGGACCCAAAAAAAACGGGAATTTCATCATAACTTCTTTATTTCTTAATATTTTTAAACCAAATTTTGATCACCTTCAAAGTAGGTATTCTCGATTGCTTGCTACAACTACAACGCACTTCTCCAAACGATCCATCCATTGGTCAAAACAGTCTTTAACTGTCACATCCAATCTATCTATTACAGCCGTCTCAATAATAAAATTCTCGCCACGCTAACTCTAGTTAAAGACAGATAGATCCCTGACCTTCAGTTACCGTGTCCGTCTGAAGCGTTATGTTGCATTGCATTTTAACAAAACGGCTTCTTGTATGCAATTTTAAAATAAAATATTATTTTTAATTCGTGATGTTAGCTTAAACGATCTAAAGTTAACTGTCACAACATTATTAAAACGCTCCACGATTCTTTTCAATTGCTCTGCCTATCTATGGTAAGTGGAAAGCCCTCCCAAAGATGGATCAAAATTACTTATGATCCACCTTTGGAAGGGTTTTCCACATACCAAAAAAATAAAAAAACAATCTTTACAGATTGAAATTTTTTTCTATCTTTAGTTATTGAAACGCAGACATGACATTTCAGCTACTGATGGTATCTAATTTGCCACTTGGTCAAAGATAGATACGTTATTGAGACCGGCCGTTAGTCATACGTAGTTATAGTACCTTACCCACTTCGTATAAATGTAACCAACATAAGTAAATACGTACTTATAAACGGCCTTTGTAGCTAGGTATTTGTAAATAAGGAAACTCTAATTGGTAGTCGGCTAGCTATGTGCCCATTATTGAAGTTAATAAACTTGTTTCTAAGCCGGAAACTACACTTGTTCGGAACCTTTGAAGAGTTGGCAAGATTTCCTATTACCCACAGCCTCCCCGACTTCAACTTTGTGTACTTCACGGAATCCAACAGTTTTATTTACTTTCCTCAACTACTTACTACTGGCCGACAATCCGACATAGTTTACAAACGAAATACCGCGTTAATGTATTTTACACTTTAGTAAAAAAAGTTTTTGAAGTAAGGTTGTATGTAATTCTGGTGAGAGTTACTTTTCTTGTATTTATTTTTCAAGCAGTGTTTTGCTCATTATTTCTGTGCAAATGTGGTTGACTCTATTTTATTCAAAGAATGCAGAAAAACTTAGTGACTAGAAAATGTAACCGCTGGCGAAGCAAGGAAATACTATTGGTCTGATTGCGGCGCTGATTTACAAATTTATTGTAGGTTGTACGAATCCTATTGTACCTACCTACGAGTAACTTTGGGAAAACAATCATCTTAATTCCAGCCGAAAGACGTCCACTGTGACGGCGACACTTGAGGGATGCTTATGCCCAAACACAGGCGGATGCCTGTGCTTGGCCACAGACCGTTCTTGTGGGTCTCGCATCCAGCCGATTATCGCGGCCTTCACCAACATCGGTGCACCTGACCTGCTGCGTGGGTAAGTAAGTGAAAACAATCAACAATTAATATTCACCCCTCCAAATTACTATTCATCAGAGGACATAAATTAATATTTCTAGAACCAGGCCCTACTATGAAGTCTTAAAACGATCATGATTCCGCTCTAAGAGAGAGACGGAGCTATACATGGCGAATAGCACTATCCCTTTTACATCATCGGAATTGGATGGCATTAGCACATCATTTTAGGTTGGCAGATTAAGGTATCCGTTGCGAGTGCGACCCAACTACAACCACCTGCTTCACAAAGACTTATGATAATCCACATGTTTACCGGGTCAACATAAATAAGGGTAACATTGGTTCACAGGTGTACCCAGCCACCCATCTCCATGATAACAGCCTTTTGTCCACATTAACGACCGCCATGGGCGCAAGTAGTGATAACCCTAGACCCCTTTTAGAAACTACCCTATTTTTATGACGGCACTATAGATAGTAGAACAAACAAGATTATTATTGGTCATTAAACATTATAGATATTGCGGTTAATGGCAACCTGATTCGGATTACGGGTCCTTGTCGGTTTATTGCCTTGTTGAGTACCCTTTTGATACTAATTACTTTTATGTTGGTATTAATGATGGTAAGAATATGTCGGCGGTAATTTTTCGTTAGTGTGCATTTAAGAAGGCCAATGCTCGTTCTTTAAAGACGTTTATATTGAAGTCGCAATAACATCTCGGCGACAATCGGTGTCAAAATGAAGGGATATTAGAAGCTTTGATAGACTACAACTGCTGCGGTACAAATGCGAACGTTCCTTAAAAATACGAGAATTGCCTCTGACAACGATATTAAACCTCCTATTACACTGGCATAGTAATTTGCAAGCGCAACTATTGAGCAAAGGGTCCTGAGTTCTATACCCTATACCCAAATGAGCCTAAATTATGCAATAAGTCGTATGATTGTTTAAATATTAGTAACAAATTGTGTTATATAGTTCCCAGAACATGCCAGGGACGCAAGGTGCAAGACGACCTGTATTCGCTACTACTTCCAGTCGTACAAATGCGGGCTTGCGTGCACCTCTTCGTCGCCTTACGAGTAATTTTAATAAGAATTTCTGCAGTTTGGATCTGTTTGCTTTACCACATAGAAAGTTTAGACTCATGTTGCTTAACTTGTTGAAAAATTGATGTGACATTTGTTCCACTTATCCGGCACTTTTGGCAGCTTTATTTATTGTTGTTACTTCTTAATTAATACTCCTCTTTTCACATTTCTCACAACACGCTAGTCTTAAAAATTACCAAATTGTCTCACTGTGTATCTGTGGAGAACGTTGTTGATTTCACATTTGTATCATTTCTATATCATATCTTTTAATTTATCTAAGTGTGTAATTGTTTGTTTTCCCAAATAAATAAAATAAAATAAAATAAATTCAGGGTGTTACTAGGTTTTTCCATAAAGAAACACACCTCTATCTATTTTGGAGTACAGGATTGATGTTAGGTACATTATGTATAGAACTACCAACAAACTTTCTGACATTGAGGTCAACTGTAAAGTTTGGCTTTGATTGTATAGAAAAGAATATAAAGCGTTAATTGGGTCAATCTTGACGGCATGTTATGACGTCGTGTTACATATGAGTGTCCTGAAGGATCAACGGAAAATCATAAAAAAATAGTAAAATGTACTTAACTTATTACATTACAAAGTTACAAATGCACTTGGTTTTATTTAATTTTCCATGGAATTATTAGGAATTCTTTACTCACCCAGTACCTACCATTTTAAAAGTTGGTCGACTATTACTCATTAACTCGTTAAGCCTAGTTAGCGGTGATAGTTTTCCTTTTAAATTCGTTAAAAATGCTTCTACTATGATTTTTTTCACGTCTCCAAAAATAACCATTTAGATGGGGGGAGACACTTGACCCTAACAAAAATAAGCACTTCAAAGCTTAATATTTCGCATACGGATCGTTGGATGGAAAAACGGTTTTTGCAAACCCTAAATATTTTTAAATGAACTATTCAACGACACCCCACACCATGTGGCAGACGATAAACAAAAATACATCGCCACTTTACATATAGGGGCCACCCTAAAAAAAATGTATTTCAAGATTTTTCTAGCGCTAAGCATCTCTGAGTTAAACCCCGGACGGACAGACAGACAGACAGACATGGCGAAACTATAAGGGTTCCTGGTTGATTACAGAACCCTAAAAACGGGAACATGTCCAAACTATTAGGTACTAAGTTTAATTATGAACGCCAAATAAAATTTAACCGTAATTAGTTACGTAAAACATGCCGTGTTAATTGAATTACAATCATTTGCTCCAGCCTATTTGCCTTCATTCTATGAGTTCTCCGAAGTATGCTATCAATTCTACATCAGACCACACTTACACTGCCTCCTTGATTACCAGTGATCGGATAATCGAGCGCTAATATACCTAAACTTCACTTTTATTCCCACGAAAGTATAATACGGACATGCTTTTCAGAATCCCGGATCCCGGAATCGTTCGAAATTCCTGAGATTGTAAAACAGCATACAAATATATGTATTTTGTTCGATTCCGGACGAACGATTAGAACTCGTTGTGAACTCTCGTTGTATTTTTTTTTTAATTTAAAAAGCCGATTCTGATGATACTTTTAATTTACAATGAAAGTTTTTTCATTAAGTTTGTTATAGTTGTTTTTACATAATTGTTCAATCCCGGGAACCCAGGATTACTTGTTTATTCAGAAAGGAATGTTCACATTATTCTTTCACGGGAAGAAGTTTAGGTATATAAGCGCCTGATTATACTACACTGTCTTACCTACCCTAATTAGACTACATATTCTGCATCTAGAACACGACATCTCTGTATGTCTTCATTTAGTTAAAGTCCATAATAATAATTATCTAGACTTTTAGTTCTTCGTGGTGATCACTCAATTATTTTTTAATTTTAGTTCGCTTTGGGTGGCTCATTCGAAGATTGTTTTGGTCTTAAGCTTTCCATTTTTGTTTTTATAATCTAGAAAAGAGGTCTTCCGGGTTATCTAGACTTGGTATTTTGAAGCTTAACTGCTATATTTTATTTTATAATAACTACTTTGAACTTTATCGCGGTCAAATAAACCAAGATCCAAGATTATGCTTCATAATATTCAACATGTTATTTCCTTGTTTTCAGGATCGACAGCAAGGAAATCCGGCTGATGCTATGAGACACGGCGGGGCAGGAGGAGTTCGACGCCATCACGAAGGCGTAGGTACCTACTACCGAGGAGCGCACGCTTGCACCTATCCAATGACACCCCATATCAAGGGGTAGACGATTAAAAAAAATCATCGCCACTTTACACCCTTAAAAATGTATTTCATGATTTTATTCTACCACTTTGTCCTATTCTACCAAATTTCAACTTTCTAGCGCTAAGCATCGGACAGACAGACATACGGAAATGGCGAAACTATAAGGGTTCCTTGTTGACTACGGAACCCTAAAAATTTAAAGTTTCATTGAATGAAATACTTATACCTATCTCACATTTTAAAATATGTTTCGGTTTTACATGGCAATGGCTCTCTGAAATACAGACTCGAGGATTTAGGTAAACTTGGAATTATCGCTTTTACGAGGTAAACAATAAATGTACCTACCTGTTCAGGTTCCGTCTGTAGGTAAATATTTGGCTTTATAGGAAGCCTAAATCAACACTGTCATACTAAGATACCCTGACAGCTAGGGTTTTAAGTTTTGAAATCAAATCTTTCTGTTCATAGAAAGAATATCTATGGGAGCCATAACAAGCGGTATCAAAAGAAATCTTGTAGAAACTTATTCTTAATCCCTTGATTAAGACACACACCTCTTATTTAACTAGTTCGTTGATTTTTTTGCTTCAAGAGATCTTTCCCTTAAAGAAACAAAATCGACGAACTAGTTAAATAGGTGGATGTATTTTAAATTTTAATACCAGCAACGTAGATAGGTTCTCGATACGATAAGAAGTATCCTAGGTTCTTCACCTTAATACCTATTAGTTCAGCGGTTTAGGCGTGAAAGCGGAACAAACAGACATACCGTTTACTTTACATACAATTAATATGCTTACACCTAAACTTGGCACACGAGTAGACCATGACCTGGAATACCTAGGTCATAGGATACTTAACTTTCTGGGAGTGTGTTCCTTTGGGATAATTTCCAATTTCACGTGGGCGAAGCCGCTGGAAGACGTTAGTTTTACTTACTTAATTATAATGCTCGTGAAGAGACTAAGGGTGAGGACAACAGAGCGTATTTTTTTGAGTTGTGAGTCGCGTAATTAGAGTCGCGGAATTTAGGTACGTTGCATTCAGTTTCATACTAAAGTCCTGTTTGTGCCACAGAGCGACGCAAAAAATTACGATCGTTTGGCCTCGCCCTAAAACAATTATAGCCAAAGCCAACGGGTGGCTCCTCTTTTCGCTTTGACATAAGCAATTCTTGGAACCTAACAATTGGATTAACCTACAATCTGTTTAATTGTGACGAGACGAGAGGAGCTCGTGGCTAAATAATATCAGCCGCACGGGTTGATCTTCAAGGTTAAGCAACGCTTGCCGAGATTGGTCTGTGGATGGGTGACCGTCTTAACATACCGAGACTCCTCCGTGCCTCGGAAAGTACGTTAAGCCATTGGTCCCGGCTGTCATTTGTAGATTTTTGGCAGTCGTTACGGATAGTCAGAAGCCAGATAATCTGACACCAGTCTTGCCAAGGAGTACCGTGTTATCCAGTTAATGGGTTGTGGAGGTCTGGTAGGCAGCCGCTCCACGTAAAATACTGGTATTCAGCTGAATCCGGTTTGACTGGAAGCCGACCCCAATATAGTTGGGAAAAGGCTAGGCAGATGATGATATTTGATTGTGACAGTACGTTAGCCAAGTACGTGCCTACCTAAGTAGGTAGTAAGTATAGCTCAGAACTAAGCTGCTTCTTACACCTAATTAAGTGAGACAAAACACTTACGATGCGCTGGGTTAGGGCAAATGCTACGCTAAGATAGGTAGAGGTACCTAATTCATTACTTTGGGGTCTTAAAGTCAAGACTGAACAGGTTACTTCTAGGCAAACGTGCTCCATCGACGACCCTACATCATCGCTTTCCATCAGGTGAGAATTTGTACGAACGCACAACCTCGCGTTTGACCACAATCTATACATAATAAAAATGTAATGGTCTTCTGGTAATCTGTACATGGAAGATTTATGAGAAAAATATTATTGAGACCTTTATCAACGAAATTAAAGCACCCAAATGAATGATTTTTAGAATCTTTGTCTGTTTATCCGTTTGTCTGTTTGTCTGTGCGTTTGTGCACGCTAATCTCAAAAATGGCATATCTGATTTAGATGTGGTTTTCACGAATATATTGTGGTAAGCTTCACTTAACATTTGTTTCATGTCACACGGTTCATAAATAAAAAAGTTTTGCCGAACATTTGTTAAACTATCTATATCTATCTATTCTTTCTCTGTTCAGTAGCATTGACTGAAACTATACTAAACTTAACTTAACAAAATAAAAATGTCTGCCCCAAGTAACTATTCCACGCGGACGAAGTCGCGGGCAAAAGCTAGTCTCAAATATATACTAATAAATAACAAGATTTCTATGTTTGCAATAAAGAAGGTAAGTACAGAGAGCAATTATATCAACAACCCTTCACTCATAAAACTATCTTAGAATCTTTTCTAAGATATTTTTAAGAGAAGGTAAACTATTAAAGGCGCTGTCCTTACATAGGTCATGCCTACTGAGTTTTTTTTAAGGATGGGAAATCATCAAATGACTTCTTCCGCTCTGCTTGGAGCGGAAGGGCGTGTCAGACTCTTACTGACTAAAGCCCATCCGCGTTCCTCCTAAAGCTCTTTACGTTCCATGGCCGCGGTGACTCTTTCGAACAAATTCCGCAACCCTGGCGATTCCGCAACCCTGGCATACCCACTAAGAAATATTTGTTGTGCCTACTACCTATTACTTTATTTAAGATAGAAAGGTAAGTTATAACCTAACACTAAAAAAACACTTAAACACAGTGTGACAATGCGTGACATTTTTTGAAAAATACTCAGCGCTCCATAGATATATTAATAAACAAGTTTTTTATTTCTATGCAGCACTCACTGCATTGACGTAGGTGGAAGTGATTGTGACAGTACAACAATAAAAACTTATCATTAGGTAGGTACTCGTTCGAGACTTCCAGCCATAACGTATGCAACCTAATTACCTTCCTGCTCCACTACATAATATAATAATTATTATAAAACAAAGTCCCTCCGCCGCGTCTGTCTGTCTGTCTGTTCGCGATAAATTAATAAAACTACTGAACCGATTTTCATGCGGTTTTCACAAAAAGATAGTGATTCGTGAGGTTTGTTATAGTTGAGTAAGGTTAGGTTATAGGATTATTAGGAAACGCTTTCCAGACTGTGAGCCGCACTGGCCAATAGAATGTTATCTTTATAGATCTACCTACCTACCTCTCTGGGTAGCAAATACCGTGTAGATCTGAGATCTTTAAGACAAAGCTCCAGTACAAATTACATACGGCTAATACCAAGCTAAGATTGGAACTGCAATTGTAAACTTGTAACTAATCTGCACGCATGTCACCGAGGCGTAGAATTGGCAAGGATTCGTTCGGAAATTGGCTCTTTTGTGACATCCGTGTAAGCCTCCGCGATGTTCGAGTGTGACCGAGTCGACGGCTCCAGACTAATTAGTGGGGGTGCTTTGTAAAAACGAGTTGCAGCCGGTGTACCTGGAGTTAACACGCGGATGGAGGCAGGGCTGGCAAGGTAGAAAGTAGCTAATTAGGAGTTACTCGAAATATTCATAAAATTGGGAAAAGAACTCTCATTAGCGCCTACTACCTAGATAATATTATGACTAGACTAGACAGTGGGTGTTTTAGGAGCCTATAATTTCTATAACTTTCAGAAAGCCTCCTCCATATTTCTCCAGAAATTCAGACACTATTTTCCTTCACTACCGTTGGAAAACGTCGCTTTAGGCGTCCACTTAGTAAATATCAATCAAATTAGGGATTCTGTAAAACTACACACACCTGCAAAATAAGATGACCACAAATAGACGTTTTTTTTAAAACTTGTGGTATTTGAATGATTAGGTACTATTTTGTCACATTAGGTACATTTTGGTTCTGTTTGAAATGTTTTAACCTTTTAACATTAATTGAACCTTCTTACCTATGTGTTCGTTTGCAACTAAAACTTGTGAGTGTTTTTGATAATGACGTTGGTTTATGCAGTCAATAGTGGCTTAGTTCATTTTGTTTGTTCTGTTTGGATACCTAGTTAACATTGTATTAAATCACTCACTGGCATGAGAGATTTGCCAGTGAGTGAAGTCGCCAGGGCTTCAACTACTTCAACCCACAACTATGTTGAGTATCCAAAATCAAAACCATAGGTATTGCTATGCTTAGGTATGCTTATACTATTGCCCTGGAACGCAAAGGGCTTTAGAAGGAACACGGATGGGTTTTAGTCAGTAAGAGTCTGACACTCCCTACCGCTCCGCTCAGAGCAAAAGGAGTCATTTGATGATTTCCTATCCTAAAAAACGCTATCTATGCTAGGTACCTACCTAAGTTATCAGTGTAA
The DNA here is from genome assembly GCA_002192655.3 of Mamestra configurata. Taxonomy (NCBI): domain Eukaryota; kingdom Metazoa; phylum Arthropoda; class Insecta; order Lepidoptera; family Noctuidae; genus Mamestra; species Mamestra configurata. The sequence continues at coordinate 268,107 of NDFZ01005223.1, read as the reverse complement.
GAATTAATTTTTTCAACGAAATTAAGTTCCTAATGTAAGTATGTTTCTATAAAGGGAGGTAGATAGGTACCTACCTACGCGAGAAACAAGTTCAAGCGATGGCAACCCTTTCTGTGCCTTCGTCGTAAAATTATCTGCTTACGAGACAGTTCCTGCATTAATTAGCGTGGACTAATGAAAAGAGCAACACAGCGACACTCGTCATTCAGTGCTCTTTCACAAACTAGTTGCCTACCAACTAGACTGTATCTAGGTAGGTATCTACTTACGAGAATAGAGTGAAAAGGTCTTGGAACCTAAGTAGGTAATGAAGGTTAAGTAGGAAACTCAAAATAGAAAACTAGGTAGGTAAATGCCTTTTCATCATAAATCTTGGTGAGTTATTTAGTGAAAGGATATTCAGCATCCAGTTTAATTTTGGTCCATAAGTAGTTTACCTTCCTACTTAGTTATTGCGCATGATTTTGAATTTTCGAAATAATAAAGAGAATTTAGACAGTAATTCGAGACGCTACCCAGCCGACGGATTTCAAAGGCTCCCAACCCTACAGTTGGACTTTGCCAAAGAGCGGTGGAATGCAGCATTCTGGGCGGATAAATACAGGACAGGACAAACACCTCGCTGCTGCGTTCCAAAATAGGAAAAAAATAATGTAAGTAGGTAAAAAGGCCCGACTTAAATAGCGTTAGTCGCACCTGCTGTTGGGCAAAATTCTCCACGTTGTGTGAAGAATTTTGCTCGAAGACGCACGACGCCACAGATAGAGATGGCAAGACGACCCTGGACGCGTACCGTGAAGGCTTGTAAGAGATGTCGCGGAAGGAATTCCTGCAAGGACTTTAGGGAGGCCTTTTTCCAGCAGTGGGAGAGTAGGTATAGATAGGCTAAAAATCCTAAAATGAAAGAAAACCATCCGGTGCTTGAAGACCTGGCCGTACCCTTTGCGGAGCAGTTTATCCATCCCTTCCTGGCTTAGACCATGTTTACATTCCTCCCTAAGCAGAGCCAAAAAGACAATCTATTTCGGCACACCACAGTGACTGAATAGGTAAGTAATTCAGTTTTTTTTTTTCTAGTTGTTGCTTTTGCCTCATTGGTTCGATCGTATTAACCGCCGGGTAGGTACTTAAATCGTAAAAGGGTTTTTATGGATCTGTGCCCCGGTGGTGGTAAAGGCACGCCTTCTATTAGATAAAATATCATAGGTATAGGTATTATTTTTTTAGATATAGCAGCATATGCTGAGATAGGGACCATTTTGGCCTCGCACAGATAATTACATATAATTTTTTTTTATTATCCATGTTTGTTATATTATATTACTGTTTATTTGTTAATTTTGTTTTTACTATTTTGTTTGTCTTGTGCGAGTCCCAAATAAACATATTTTTTTCTTTATAAGTAGGTATAACATAAATGACGAAATGTTGGTAGGTATACTATACCTACCTAGGTACACTTCTTTGTAACCTTTTAGGAAATAAATAGGTATAGGTTTGATGTACCGTCAAACTAGCCAACTTTGCCAAGCAAGGTATCTTTGCCCGAAAAGCAATTTATAACGAAATCGGCTCACATAAGAAACAATTTTAGTTTTATGGCAACATTTATAATTTGGGTGGAAAGTTGAATATATTTGTGGCAACACTATCTATCTCATTCGTTCCAAAGTTCATTTAGTAACCTGTTACAACTTGTCGAGTGCGGTGTATGTTTTTGCGGGCAAATTTATTGAGGAAAGTGTTTGGTAATTGTACCTCATGGAGAAAACACAGGTAAGTGTTTTTACTGTATGTTATAGAATATCAATTGTTGAGTATTTTAAATATATTTTAATTATTCAGGACTTTATAAATCAAAAGCTCTGACGGTGGGCAAAGTTACCCTAAACTATTCAGAACAATCTATGCCAACATTGCCCGGTATCAAAAAACACTCAGGGTTGTCACTTTTAGTTATCAAAACAAAAGATCATACACCTAAGTTACATATTTCTTAAGTAACACGTTGTTTATTTAGTAACTTTAAACTAAAGTACTGAATTACGTTATAAAATAAATTAGTACCAACGAGTAGTAATTCTATATTTATACAACGTGTAACAGTATAAACGCAATACACCTCATCTGTAATACCTACATTCGATACAAATAAAGTATTCTTTTCTATTCTATTCTACCTCTTAAGTAGTCATTGTACTCATCATTATGAACAACTTTTACTATGGGACCAAAAATGATCTCGCGAAAAAAAAACGACTGCCCCATACATTTATGTGTGCATAACTCGACAAAATGTACTGAACAGCCTTGTTTTTTCACGATGTCGGGGTTGGTCCCTGAGTAAAAGTTGTTCATAATGATTAGTAGGTACAATGACACTTTAAGAGGTATTGCGTTTATTTTGTTACACGTTGTATATAGAGGTGAAGTTTGTGATTGTATGTTTGTTTATAGGATAGGTACCTAGCTATACTATGGGATATGTATATAGGGTATATTTCATACGGGTAGATGGCAGATTTTATTATACATCTGTCGATCCACTTAGCTTTAATTTAATTGTTATTTTTAATTTCAGAAAAACAAACACAAGTCTAGAATTAGACAAAGAAACTCAAGACGTGAAATAGGGTTCCCGAGCGTATAAAAATTATTCGGATGATATGTTAAGGCGTGCATGCGAAGCAGTTACATCTCAGCAAATATCGTCAAGAGTCATTTGGTATCCCACGACGTACAATAGTTAATAAAATAAAAAAAATACATTCAAATTCTGTTGGGCATCCTACGGCACTACCAAGGGAAGAAGAAAAAAAAATTGTGAGAGTCTTGCAAGCTTCTAGTGATTTTGGGTCCCCCCTAACTAAAATCGATCTAAAGCTATTGGTCCAGGAGTATTTAAAAAAAAAATCTCGAGAACTTGTATTCAAGAATAAAATTCCGGGAGAAGCATGGGTGCAGGGTTTTTTGGCTAGACACGCAGATGAATTGAGTGTAAGAACCACTCAAAATATTTCGAAAGCGAGAGCTGAAAAGGGACCACAAGAAATAGCTAGTTATTTTGAGAATTTAAGTATCACTTTGAAAGACGTCCCAGCAACGAATATTATTAACTTTGACGAGACCAATCTCTCCGACGACCCCGGATCCTCTAAATGTATATTTCGACGCGGGGTAAGATATCCAGAAAGGATAGCCAATTGCACATACAAATAACGTGTAACAGAATAAACGCAATACCTCTTAAGGGGTAATTTTACTCATCATTATGAACAACTTTCATTATGGGGCCAACACTGAAATCGCAAAAAAAAATCGACTGCCCCATACATTTCTGTCCGCATAACTCGACAAAATGTACTGAACAGCAGATTCTTTTTCGCGATTTTGGGTTTGGTCCCATAGCAAAAGTTGATCTTAATGATGACCCCTAAAGAGGTATTGCGTTTATTGATCTCATTTTTTGATATAGCATTTACAGCTTAAAGCTGACGTTATTGTTCAGAACAGAACAGATATAATAATAAACGTTTAATTTTGAGCAAAATGTTTCTTTTAATACCATTTTAACGTCTATTCATATGCACCCACAAAAGAAAAGTGAAAATAAAATTTATTTAAACATTTTAAACTGGAATGTGACAACCCTAAAAATCTGAAACCGTTTTTTGGGCCTTGTATGGAAAAGAGCACTAACCGCTAGGTAACATTGCCCACTGTTTTTATCACGAAAATATTACAACTACAAACAGTATTTTAAAACTCAGGTCAAGATTGCCTTAAATTGTAGTCGTGGTCCTTTCTACGTACTTATACGAGCCAGATTTGCGTCAAAAATCGACGTGGGCAATGTTGGCGAAAAGTCCGGATTACTTTGCCCACCATCAAAATCGAACAAATCTTGGTTTAAATTTGAATTTGTTTAACATTTTACATATCTAATGCGTGCATATGGTCATATATTTGTAGTAAATGAAAAAATGTACTTATGTTCCTATAGAAAAATCTTGTATTATATTAGATTTTCATAAAAAAACGGGCAAAGTTGGCTAGTTTGACGGTAGTAAGTAATTCCTCTAGTCTTCCCAGAGTAAGTACCTACCTACCTACCATTTAAATTTTAGCAAGATCTTTTCAACTGCTGATGCGCAATCAACTAGAAACCAGTTTAAACTTAAAGCCTCGTATCCACTAGGCAACATTTGACGCGCGACATGATGCACAACATGTTGCTCATCATGTTGAACGGCAACGAAGAACTTTTATTTAGTAACATTGTCAATGTTGCGCGCCTGCTGGCAACGTCGCGCGTTGTTGTGCAACGTTGCTGAACATTGCCTAATGGATTCGAAGCTTGATACGTCGTTGATGTTTGTTTCAGAAAACGTTAGAAAAAAAATCCGCATCGTCTCCATGGGTCCATCCTAGTAAAACAGTTCTGAATAGCGCCATCTATAATTCCGGCTACGAACTAATAGGCATTCTTTTGGTAACATTTCTATCATAGTAACATTGGCAAAATGACTAATCTTGTTGTTTCAAGATAAATGGATTTTATCATAAATATTACGAAATATAATGTTACTTCAAATTAATGGTAGTATTACTTGTCCTATTTATGTTCTACTATTTATTAAAATGAATAAAAAACATTTTATTAATGTATGTCACCATAGAATGAGGTTTGTTTGATAATAAATAAATAACATAAACATTATATCAAGACTCTATATTTGGTAAAAAGCTGGAATGCAATAATAAATGCCTCTTAATAAAAATCCAGCTGAAATTAGATTTAACATGAATTGAATATTTTAATATAATCATAAATTTGGAATTAAATGTTTAATACAAATTACATGCTTCAATATTTCATGTAGCTACATTTAGTTACACTTATAAAATAGGCATACTTAGTAAGTCTCTTTTAAGTAAAATAAATCTTAAAATTATAAATTCATAATTGCTTAAAAATAGTCAACATCAAAATTGACTGAATACTGGCAATGAATTACAATAAACATTTATGTCATGGTGCCGAATACTGGGTTGTGTCGGCAAATGCTGGGGCCGTACTCCATGTATGCCTGCTTTGTGTGACACACTTGGTAGAACTCTGGCGTTGAGCCCAACATACTGCCTCCAAACCAGACAGCGTACCGCTGCATGTTGTGTGAAATGACTTGCACATCAACAGGTTTGGGGGTGATACGGCCCTCTGACAGAGTTGTAGAATGCTTCAATCTCGCATCAACTGTCCTCTTGATGTCACGCTGCAGTCTCCTGCCAAAGTCACGGAACATTGTCGACCCTCCAGACAACACAATGTTTCCATATAAACCTCTCCTCACATCAATTGGGCATGACTGGATCACTTCATCCACCATCTCATTCAAAGGCACAGTGAAATCAGCATTAGAGAACTCAGGGTGGAAGAATATCTCAGGTCCCAAAAATCTTTCATAACCAACATCAACAGAGAATGGGTTTTTGGTAATAGCATTGATACCCGTGTAGTTCTTCATCCATTTACCAGGGTCTGCATCATATTTAGCAAACTCCTTTGCTATGTCTGGGCAAATGTAACTGTATCTCTCCTTGATAGCCTTAGCAGTCTCCAAGCTTTGTTCCGGTGGGATACCTACTTCACGTTCACGAAGTAGGGATTGAATGAATGAGGTAATATTTCTACCAGCAATGGGTATGTGTTTGATACATGATCCAATAACATATCCCTCAGCTACAGGCACTATATGAGTGACACCATCTCCACTGTCGACAACAATGCCTGTAAAAGTACGCTCAGCAGACGTGCGTGACTTCCACGACGCCGCGAGTGCCAACACGGCTTGTACAGCAATATACAAACCAGGCACATTGAATGATTCAAACATAATCTCAGCTAGATACTCCCTGTTCTCGGGTGTGTTTAGAGGAGGCTCGGTGAGCAAGAAATGGTGATCTTCTGGCTCCGCTCTCAAGTATTTAAAGATACATTGTTCAATGTAACGTTCCATTAGATCCCAATCTTCGACGAGCCCGTGGCGTACTGGATACTTCACTGAATACCCGGTGGCGTCGAACGCTTCATCGCCGATGAAGAAATCGAGGTCTTCCACGGCCTTAGTCATACGTCGAGTGCTTTGATCGCCAACTTTCGCAGTTTCTTTTATCGCTATGGCTGACGGAATGATAAACTGCGGTTCCTTGTTGCCGGCAAAGCCCAGCTTCGTGTAGCCCGTGCCGACATCAATAACACACGCTGGTAAATGATCACCCATGATTCTAACTTTGTAAAATACTGTAGTTATCAGAAATTACAATAAATTATAAGGAAAACTTTAGTGGGTGCGGTACAATCACTGTGAATTCACGAATTTTGACGTGTGAGAAACGTCAAATCAGCGGAAGATGATTAATTTACGTTCCGTTTTACGTGTTGAAGTTGATAACGAAATTATTCACTTTAATTATTTTTTACCAAGTTTTGAAGTGGAAACTTCTTTAGACGCGTTGAGCATTTTTTGGGTGAACAAAAATCTTGGAACTCGCGTCATCTTCACCGAAAGCTTCAGCTTTCGCTTAGTTTTCACATCTATCGGCAGTACCCATTTCCCCATAGACTGCCCCGTATTTTTTTTTTCTCTGCTATGTTCACAAAAATAGACTGCATATCAAAAGTTTTTCCTCTGATGTAAAGTGTAACGATGTGCTGGCATCTGTACCTATAGTTTTTTTTTAATAACTAGCTAAGTATCCCACACCCCCAGGCAGGAGTTAAGTACTGAAGATGAATTTTAGCAGCGGTTGAAAATTAACCCATGAAAACGTACTGACGGACTAAGAAAATATCGTATGTGAAATTTCCTTGTGTCATGGTCTACCCAAGTACAAAGTCGGGTGTCAGGTTCAAAGCCGGCTCTCGCTGAAAACCAGCGCTGTGGCTCTGTCTCGTAGACGAGTCCCAGCATTATGCTGAGCGATGGCCGTTTTGCGCGAATATGACGCATATCTTCCCCTCTTGCATAACTTTTTTAATTTTTTGAAACAAAAGCTTTCAAATTTAATAATTTTGCCGTCAGATATAAGACAGACGGCGACAGCTGTACAGTGTACATGTCATAGACTTAGGTAATTTTTTATATGGTTGGTAATGGTAACCCTACCCCTTGTCAATATACAAATGTACTGTGCCCTTTGTCGCCTATTGACGGAGTTGATTGGTCAGCTACCAGGGTGGGAAAGTGCATCAAGTGCACATTTCGTGAACTGCAAATGCCAACTGAAGGCACTTACTTCTTTTGCCACTTTTACATAATCTCCAAAATTCAATACATGATTTACAAACATAAAGCATGTTATCTTATCCAAATGCATACCAAAATACAAAAAATGGGTATTTCTAACGAACTCCGATATATAACTTTAACACTTATTCTCCATAAATATAGCAAAACGATTAGGAATGGTTAAAAAACGTCTGCTTGAGCTCTTCATGTCGCAAAAACTAGATTTTATTTTTGACACAGTAAAAATGTACGTTTTCAACGAACAATATGTATAAAACTCTCCGGTTACTGAGTGACTGACAGACAACGCACAACCGAAAATCGTAGAAAGCTGAAATTAATTTTGCATGTAGATTCCTTAGGTAGTATAGGAGCACTCAGTGTTGGGCAAAATGTATTTAACTACAAATTAACAATTACAATTACAAATTGTAATTGGCGACTTCAATTACAAATTACTTGAAATTTTTGAAAAGTAATTCAACTAACAATTACAATTAGTAATTGTAATTGTTATTTGTAATTACTCAATTACTTATGTATATAATTCCTTTTACAGTTGAGGTAGTAAGTTAAATAAAACGATGAATGATTCACCAAATGTGTTTATTTATTTAAAAAAAAAAGTGATTTACTTTAAATTAGACTTTAACACTACTCTTTGTTCAAACATTTGATCAGAAAGTTTGTGAGATTTTGGTAAATTAATCATTGTAGCATATGAGAATAATCTCTCAACAGGGCCTGATGACGGCATTAATGTATTATACTTAAGAAACACCTGCTTAATCTCAGGATGTCTGTTTAGCATTGAAGTGTCTTTATCCGGATCAGCTAGGTACTTGGACATAAGAATTTCAGGTCTTGTCGAACGGAGTGATTCAGTCAATTCGCCTTCAGAAGAATCTGTTTCGAAAACAAAATACGAATCATCATCATTCTTTGAGCTTGTGCTCGCAGATTCTCTTGCAGTTTCCTCTTGGATTTCAGTTTCTAGGGCTATTTGTTGTTTAAACATATTTTTTATTCTGCGATGGTACTGCTGCTCAATAACAGTAAGCCACTTATCCTTAAATCGAGGATAAGAAATAGTTGCAATTACTGCCTTACTGCCCCTAGACGTAAACAAATCAAAAATCTCTTGAAATCTCTCATTGACGCTTTCTAGGTATTGGGCTGCCAAAGCGTTGCAGTATTTAAAGTTTTCCTCTGATAGTCTCGTTCTATCCAATGCTATTTGTACGCGTGTTGTGCTGCATGCGCGCAGCAAGCGAACAACCGCACAATTTAGGTGGTTTTGTATGTTACCCGCAATATTACCCCGTAAAAAGTAATTGGGTAATTTGAATTACAAATTAATGTAATTAGAATTACTTGTGACTTATGTAATTGAATAACAGTAATTTCAATTACATGTAATTTNTTTATTTATTTAAAAAAAAAAGTGATTTACTTTAAATTAGACTTTAACACTACTCTTTGTTCAAACATTTGATCAGAAAGTTTGTGAGATTTTGGTAAATTAATCATTGTAGCATATGAGAATAATCTCTCAACAGGGCCTGATGACGGCATTAATGTATTATACTTAAGAAACACCTGCTTAATCTCAGGATGTCTGTTTAGCATTGAAGTGTCTTTATCCGGATCAGCTAGGTACTTGGACATAAGAATTTCAGGTCTTGTCGAACGGAGTGATTCAGTCAATTCGCCTTCAGAAGAATCTGTTTCGAAAACAAAATACGAATCATCATCATTCTTTGAGCTTGTGCTCGCAGATTCTCTTGCAGTTTCCTCTTGGATTTCAGTTTCTAGGGCTATTTGTTGTTTAAACATATTTTTTATTCTGCGATGGTACTGCTGCTCAATAACAGTAAGCCACTTATCCTTAAATCGAGGATAAGAAATAGTTGCAATTACTGCCTTACTGCCCCTAGACGTAAACAAATCAAAAATCTCTTGAAATCTCTCATTGACGCTTTCTAGGTATTGGGCTGCCAAAGCGTTGCAGTATTTAAAGTTTTCCTCTGATAGTCTCGTTCTATCCAATGCTATTTGTACGCGTGTTGTGCTGCATGCGCGCAGCAAGCGAACAACCGCACAATTTAGGTGGTTTTGTATGTTACCCGCAATATTACCCCGTAAAAAGTAATTGGGTAATTTGAATTACAAATTAATGTAATTAGAATTACTTGTGACTTATGTAATTGAATAACAGTAATTTCAATTACATGTAATTTTAATTAAAGTAATTCAATTACTTTTCATTAATTTGGTAATTAAATTACAAAAGTAAATTAATTACGCCCAACACTGGGAGCACTAAGAGAGGATTTCCCGAAATTCCTACGGGAAGGAGGAAAAACGGGATGTGAGCGTACGAAGTCGCGGGATAAAGCTAATAATTTATAAAATTAAAAAACAAAGCAATTCGAGCTGCATAATTTTTTTTGAGGGTAGATTTGAAAAAAACATGACAAAAGTAAACATTATCAACTACAAAGCCCGCAGCAACAGAGAAATAGTTAAATTTGTAAACTAGAGTTTCCAATTTAAAACGATGTAGTAACTATTTAGAGTATTTAGAAATAAATTTTTGTACACTTACCGTAGAATAAACCACAAAAACACAGTTTTTATCACTAAAATGTAGCGAAGCACGCACTCGAGACGACACGGATTTCAAGCGTTTGTTTACATATTTTTACCAATGCTACCAACATATATTTCTCGTCGGAATCTAAGGTAGACGAACAATATTATCTATTCCCAAGTAGGTATGTAAACCTCACAACAGGAAAAAAGACGTTAAAAATATTTGTATTTTGTGTAACCTTCTGCATTGCATACGTCCTGTAACCGTTTTCGCATGGAACCAACAATGCTTCTTTTGATCAACATTTATTCCCATCACAACTCTTGCACCATTTTACCCCATCCAAACTTTTTCAATGGGATTGAGGTGTGAACTTTTTGGCGGTAATTTGATTAATCCACGCTTTATAGTAGATACCTACGAGCACTATGTACTGAGCTGTTGTCTTGAATGAATGTTTTTTTTTGTGTTGAGTCTCGCAGTTCAACCTATGAGGTTGTCGACTGCTTAACCGGGCTTGCCTGTGGTGGCCTTACTTTAAAAATTAAAGCCTCCAGCCAGGGCTTATAAAAACATACAAACTAAGCGACTGCACGCTAAAAGCACCCCATGTGGGGTACGGGCCTCGGCTTAGGCGTCGCCGGGGGGAGGACACCTAGGGACGGGCTGGACCGAACTAGGATTATTGTGTGTGGTGGAGTCATCGGGCGTGAATGAAAGTTATTTGTTCATCTTGTTAAAATACTTAAACAGTTGGAAAAGTATCTTCAAGAATTTACTTATAATTCATTGAATTCATTCGTCAACTTATTTCTACAAGCTCACCGGGCCATTTTTGCACATCCACCCCCAGAAACCAATCGTACCTAATACTACAACTCCGACGATTTGTTCAGATGTTTTTGGTTATTTGTGTATATAAATTATTGACAAGCATCGACTCAGATATTAACGAAGTAATGAATGTTCGGATACAGATATTTATGGTTACTTGTAGTGTATGGAATTTATTGACATATAATAAATAATCAGAAGTATTTCGTCACTCTTGTCCGCTACAATATATCTGACGGCGACTGTACCTACCTAAGAAAAAATAAATGGGTAGCTTCAACATGATTCAGGTCGTGAATAAAGGCGAATAAATAATTAATGAAACAACAATGTATTATAAAGCAGCTGATTTATTGTGACCTGATACTAATGCTATATTTACATAATTTACATTACGGGAATGTTGCCGTAACATATTAAAATTTTGAAGACTTCACAATGTTATTTTTTGTCGAATTTCTTAATTGATTTTTTTTTACTAAAATTACCTCAACCAATTTATTGATTAGTCATTTTTGTTGCACCAAAAGGTTCCTGTATTAATTAAAATATTATGGAGTCACAGTGGAATGATTCTGCGATTTTCTTGCTCTTTATATAACGGGTTATTACATCAAATAGCAATGACTTCATTAGCAAAACACCAAGTGCATTGCGTAATATTTTAATTCAGCCTTTGCATAACAAATAAATACGTTTGACTCGAATTACTAGATTGCGGCCTCATATTAACATTTGTTTTGGTATGTATAACCTTTTTTAATAAAATTCTGACAGAAAGGAAATGTTTACTACCCCAATCAGAGGCACACAACCTTTTGCCACTGACCTATTCTTTTTTTTTAAGATACCATCCAGAAAACTTATAAATGTTATCAATTAATCTCAAATTCATACTTTCCTATCTCAGCAAGGCGAAGGTTGTGCATCCCTGATCCGGATGATCTTCGTTTTCTGTTAATTACAAAGCAAATATTATAAATCCACACTCCGCTGTATTTGAGAGTTACAGTGTTTGCTACTCTTGTCTTTATAATACACAATAATGATGAGCCAATGATTTTTAGCCACAGGCATTGAATACAACTGATAATCCTAAAAACAATGGTACGCATAGCCAACAAGCCTTATCTATGAGATTATAATATTCATGATACAAGCTCATTTTAATTTCTTTTAATATTGTTGAAAGTTGTTCTGAAGTTCAGTTGATGATAAAAAAATATCTCCCAATTATATCTTACACTAAAATTTCTCTTAATCCAACTTTAAATATTAACAAATAGAATATTGTTTGTTAAATACGTGAGTAACATACGTCATATTATAAAATTCACATAAATTATGTTGATTCATAAGGAATAAAAGTATAATAATATTATAATATCAGTACTCGAATCTAGGTGATAGTCCGTAACTGCAAGAACATATTTTTTTAAGGCAACAAGGTTTAGTAAGAAAATATTATAATTAACAAACAGTTATATCGTAAAATCTTTAGGTATACAAAAATGTCTTAATTAATCTGTATTAAATAAATCAATCGATATCACGTCATACTATTGATATATTGTCCACAAACAGAAAGAAACTGCAAGGAACAAAAAACAATTACATCGAGACATTATCATTAAATTAAAACAAACATTGCAGATACAAGCTATCACAATAAAACCATTCAAATGATAATTTTAAATATTCCTATCAGCACATAAAGACTACTCCAAACACTGGACAATATAATAACAGATGTTCCTTAACTTCATTATCCATAAATTTAAAAGAAAGAATGTTGTTTACATCATTTTCATAGACCACCTCAATGTTACACTATCAGTATCATTATCAGACTTAATCATAAACAAGAACCACAACATTGTCTTACGATACAATATATTTGCTTAAGATCGTCCATTCATGTTGCAACAACATTTAGATTTCTCACCACATCGTGTAGTCGGAGTCGTCCATGTCAAAGATGGTGAAGAAGCCAAGGATCGTGAGATATACTATGACATTACCGGCCAGTGTTAGGTAGCAAGCGCCCCATGCAATCTGCAAATGAAATAGGTATAGGAGTGAATGTAGGAAGGTATAGGTAGATGACAAATTTTCACTACAACTAGGGTTCCCAACCATACTGTTAAAAACAGTATTATACTTTTATTCGCTCGTTAATACTTCTGTTCTATAAGAAAAAAGTATCCAAAATACTGTTTTTATGACCGCTGGTATTCCTGCCATTTCAACCTTCACAGAGAGTGTTTTCCGTAATGATTGTGGCGGGATGACAGAAGTAGAGCGTGCATTGATTCCATTAAAAATAGTTGTTCATTTATTTTAATTTTAATTGGTAAATTGTGTGTTTTCAAAACAACAAAAAAATGTATACTGTTTACTTTTCTCAAATACTGTCCATTTTAGTTCTTCGACCATTATATACTTTATTTCTCGTATAGAAAGTTGGGAACCCTAACTACAACCACAATTTGCCACCTCTGTCCTACTATAATATTTTGAATGCAAGCCTATCTTTTCTATTTTCTGCTGATCAATCACGTCGCAAAGGCTGAATGGATAATACGATCCTTGTTATTCTAGTAGTATGATCCCTTGGCTTGTATATGTCACCGGAAAACGGCAAACGCCGTAAGATTGTAAAATATCGCGTGAAATTGTAAACTATTTTTTTTCTAAATAAGACACGGATATATTGGAAACTATTGAATTTGGATGGGATTTATTGTACACAAAATGATTTTTTCATAATATACGAGAAATTATAATCTAATCCAGATTTATTACAATCTTACGGAGTCTGCAATTTTCCGGTGACATATACTAGCGAATTCGCTGGCAATGGGTAGTTGTAAACATTTCTACAAAGATGCTAACTACACAGACAATACCTAGTCTAAAGTTTATAAGAAGGGGCCCAAGATGGACATAAAAAACTATCGTCCAATATCGATTCTTAATACACTTAGTAAAGTTTTGGAGAAGATCATCTATTGTAGTATATATCCAATCATCTCAAAAGGTATAGGTCAGAGCCAACACGGATTTGTTAGGAGACGGTCCACACTCCACAGCATCTAATTTAACAACGTTTTGTGACTATGTCTTGAATAACATGGAAGCCGATGGCCAGGTTGACGTGATCTACGCGGATTTCGAAAAGGCATTCGACCGTGTGGATCACGTGATCTTGCTGGCAAAGCTACAAAAACTTGGGATCCGAGGAGATTTACTGAGATGCGTTAAGTCATACTTATCGAACCGTTCGCAAGCTGTGGTTATGGGAGGTTACAAATCTGACTTTGTAAACATCCCCTCCGGTGTTCCCCAGGGATCTTTATTGGGTCCTCTTTTTTACTGCGCATACCTGTATGATATTCAGTCATGTTTCAAGTCCGCGAAACATCTCATGTACGCCGATGACATGAAAATTTACATGTGTGTAAAATCTGGACTTGATTGTGAACTGATTCAGCGTGATCTTGATGCATTGTTCACGTATTATCAACAAAATAATATCACAGTCAATATCTCGAAATGTCAATGCATTAGCTTTAGCCGTTCCAAATACCCAACTAAATATCCTTATGGATTTAATAATAATGCGATCGAAAGAGTTGACGTAGTAAGAGATCTTGGTATAATGTTGGATTCCAAATTGCTCTTTAACCAACATATTGATACCATCACCAATAGAGCCTCTCGTAACCTAGGTTTTGTAATGCGCACTTGTAGGCCTTTTAGTAATTGTCATATTCTAAAGATTATATACTTTGCATATGTGCGTAGCATTTTAGAGTACTGTAGCCAAATCTGGTCACCCCAATACGAGATATATACTAAAAGAATCGAAAATCTACAGAAAAAGTTCGTAAAATTTCTAAACTTTAAATCCCGTAAACGTCATGATTCTTATGTCCGAGACTGCAAACACTATGATATACTTCCCCTTGTGGATAGGCGTAAGATGTTGGATATGCTTTTGTTCTTTGATATCCTACGAGGTCATTTAGATAGCAGTGATCTGCTATCATCTATATATTTCTGTACACCAAAAACACGTACCAGACATACAAAATTGTTCAGTATCCCTGGCCATCGCACAAAATACGGGCGAAATGCTGTTATGACCCGACTGCCTCGCATCTACTCGGAGACTTTTGAAAATGTTGAAATATTTAATTTATCCAAGCAATCATTTCGGAGACAAGTCAAGCAAATACTGTTTAGTGAATAATTTGTGCCATCACTCATTCTCTTAAGTTGTAATTGTTTTGATATTCTTTAATTTTGTCAATGTGTCAACAATTCCACATTATTATTCACTTTTTTAATTTCTTTTCTTTTTTCTTTTCGCCACTTTCTAGATAAACTATAGCTTTGTCAATGCCGTGAAACTCTATTATTGGCTTAAGAGATAATTGTTATCATCTCGGCATCAATGTTCAGTCTATGCAGGCTTTAAGATACCAGTAACTGTGTTGCAATTGCATTTGGCTGTTCATTGATGGGGAGGTGAACTGAACATTCATAACTCATGTATGTTAATAATAAGCTGTTGAGTTATAATAAATAAATAAATAAACAAAGTGCCAATTCTATTAATAAAAATAAAAACTATTTTTTTTTGCCGTGGCTCTCAGGACTCAGTGCGAAAACCAAACCAAGATAAAGATACTAAGTATAGAAACTAGAATTGTCTGCACAAAATCTCAAATACAAACCACTAAAGCACGGGCTAGAACGATGGGAAGCGCGAACGAGCTGACAAGGAATCCCATGGTGATGAAGATGGCCGTCTCCATGCAGGTGGAGTTGCCGCTAGTGCTGTCAGTGTGGCGGCGCGCGATCATCGTCGGGATCGGGGCCAGGATGTAGAACAACACCACGAAGAATGGCCACCATAAGCTGTCAACAAGAAGGAATTAATTAGGGGAAAATGTTAAAACTTTTACAAGAAGAAACCTGCAGAGCAGCATTTACAGGCTGGTATTATTATTAAAACAGAAACCGCAACAAAAGCTCCTCGACCATGACGTGCCAATGGCCAATACCATCATGATTCTGCTAAAAGAGAGATGGAGCTATGCAGGGCGAATACCGAATCACGAAGTCGTTTCGTTATTGTCGCAAATTAAAGAATGACTTGTGCTTATTGTGTATGATTTTTATTGTTAATTGTGAGCTAATAAGTGTGTTATAATTTACAAACATGTCTGACAAATTAATCAAACATCATGGCATCTTTTGATAAATGATAGTCATTTTGTAAATAGATTATATATGTAAATAACAACAATCTAAACATTTTTGGTCACTTTAAACCAGGGACCATTTTGGTTACCCATTGAAAGGGTTTTCGACAGGGTTTTTCTAAGCAGTTAATCAAAAACCCATAAGTCATAGGTAACCCGTTTGAATGGCTTAAAGGAACATTTTGGGTTTTTATAGAGAGGGTTTTCGATAGGGTTTTTCTAAGCAGTTAATCTTAAACCCATACGATTTTGGTAACCCTTTAAATGGCTTAATGGACCATTTTGGTTAAACAAAAACCCGTACGGTTTGAGTAACACTTTTGAACGGCTTAAGTTAAGTCGTTCAAAAGAGTTCCTTACACTTTCAACTCTTTTGAAAACGATAAAAGCGTAACATTCCAACTCGGAGCAATGTAATATGATCCCTCGATGGTAGGCATATGTTGCGAAATGGCATAGCACGCGTCAAGCGTCAGCGGCGGGGCGGCGCGGCGGCGCCTTTGTGGATATTACCGAGAGCCTTGCAAACAGGGATCTATGATCATTAATGCATGTAACATAGAGTTCTTTTTAGCTTTGTTGGCCGGATATCGAAATGACTTATTATTATGATTTATTCGTGTCTGTACTTGTTTACTACTTTATTGACATTACTTCATTTTTGTTGTTTGAGTTTTTGAAGACGGACGTCTTTTGAGATTTTATTTTTATTATTTTGTGAATTTTGAACTATTAATATATGTATTGAAAAAATGCCACAACCGAAACGAGACGCTGTACATCGCTATTATTTATATGATGCATCAAATAATACAAGTAAATGTACTTTATGTGGAAATTCCTTAAAGGAAAGGTTATATTCTAATATTTAGTTATCCTGACAACTTACTTGAGTACCTATTTGTTATATGTATTGTAATGTTATTAATGTTAATGCCTTCACTGTAAAACCTTACAATAGGTAGGTACTTATGTTACGTAATTTTATCAATCTAAATTCAAAAGCAATAAATATATGAAATACTTAGGTAAATAGGTAGGTATAATGTAGCTATGAACTCGAAATTGGAAACTAACATTCAGATAATGGTTTTTAGTAGGTATGTAGTAACTTAGTAATTTGGCAAGAAGGTAGGTAGTGCATAGACATGCGCATAGTGGGCCTGGATGACTCCGTTACGGAGGAGGAGGTTGTGGCCGC